>JAKLNE010000032.1:0-380774 GCA_022814615.1 Waltergamsia citrina
CCCGGCCCGGTCGGCCGGCCGTGGTTGGTCCCCCCCCCCCCCCCCCCCCCCCCCCGTATTGTATCGGTGGACGACGTTGCTTGGCGGTATCGGTGTTGAAACGTGAGAGCGGTTGCGTTGACAATTGCGATGGGGAACGGGCCCGGGCCAGCGTGACGCTGCACTGCTACAGCAGCACTCAGCAGCAACCCGGCAGACTGGCAGACTGGCAGACGACCCTTGGGTGCAATGCCGTACTTTTGCTTTAAGGCGTGCACGGGGCACCGGCTTTGACTCTGAAACTCGGAGCGCAATGTGCCAGTGCCAGTGTCAACAGCCCTGGAGCCTGACTTCTATTGTTAACGTCACCAGCTGCTGCTGCTTCTGCTTCTGCTACTGCTAGGTACTGCTAATTGCTATGGCTATGGCTACCTTAGTGCTGGAAGCAATGCTGTCAGTGGTGGGTTGCCCCAAAGATATATGCAGAGTCGCACACGACACATGCTATTCCCTGGCCTGCCATGCCATCATCCCTCCATGCCTCCATCGTTTTAGGGAGTTTTAACTTGGGCTCCACCGCTACTGCTACGGCTGCCGATGCCGCTACGAGTATAATCCCTACCGCTACAGCTGCCACTACCGGCGCTGCTTATCCACTGCCCATTGCCCGCTATCCACTGCCGCTGCCGTTATTGTTTGTGTTTGCTGCTATTTTCTTTGTTCTATCTATCCATCTCTATCAAACCAACCTCCAGCCTCAACTCCAGCTTCAACCTTCGTTTGTTTCTCGTTCATTATTTTTTTTTTCAGCCGCACACAATTCATCCTCGCCTCTCTACCAGGCTGAGGCCCTGCACATATTTACCTCGTTCTTCATTGCATATACATTACATCTTATTTCCGTCCATATCACTTGCGGCACCTGCCCGCCCTTGCCCACCTAGACTAGGTAGTGTTTGTGTGTTGGGGCCACGAGAGGAGGCATCAAGACATCTCCCTCACCTCTCCCTCACATCTCCATTCTTCCTCCTCACCTCTCATCTCTCATCTCTCACCACCACTCACACCCCTCTTGGTCCCTCTAGAGTCTAGACCCCTCCCGCTTTCAATATCTCAGTCGAAGAAATCTCTAGGCCAATCTTGACTCTACGAACCAAAATTGACCGGAGTATTTTCACTAGCACAGGCCACGCCAGCTGCTTCTTCCACTTTGGTCTCGATTCACGCACGCACCAGGGCCTAAGCCTTAGCATCAGCATCCCGCGGAAAGTTTGAGAGTTTGTTGCGTCAGCCGTCCATCCCACCCAACGTCAACACCACCATCCATTACTACTAGTATTACCAACACCAATACGAAAACCAAACCAAACCAACACCCGCGCCGTCCCCCCCAACGTTGTTGTGCGAGGGGTTACGCCATATATCGCCCCGATCCAGCCAACTGATATCATATCAAATCAAATACATGCCTACTAGTACCAAGACTGGCAGTAGTATGGCGGCAACGGTTAGTCAATTTTTTATTTTTCCTGTTCGCCCTAGAGCCTTAGAGTTGGCCATCGTTGTCGATTTCTTCACCGCCCACCGTTTGATTGTTTTGTTTCACCGAGTCTGCCTTTTCTTGATCATCCCTTGAAGACTCGGAAGTCGCTCGTCCCCATCTATCCATGTTGACACATCACCTTTTCTTGGCCTCAAATTGCATTTCGGTAGTGTAAGAGAGAGGAGGTGGGAGCCTGGCGGCATGGATGGTAGGGCCCATTACCCGTCATGGCCCATCAAACATCCATCAAAGCATCCATCAACCCATCGCATCAAACCCATCGGTGCATCGACATCGACGTCAGAGGGGGCCTCAAGTCGCAGTTTTGCTGTCTCAAAAATGCACCAACCGTGCTAGCGTGTTTGTGCAGGGCCTCACGTCCAGCTGCTGGCCCGCTGATTCGTCCCTGACTTCAGCGGATGCCCTCACTGCACATGCACTACCTTATCCCCTGGCCTGGACTGGCCTGGCTTCAGTGGGGCCCACCCGCCGCCCTACTACGGGTAAGGTAGCGCTGCGGGTAGCGCTACTCCCTCTATTACCTTCGCTGCAACTCTACTGCCTTCTGCCGGGACAGTACTACCCCCAGTGGTACTCGCACCCAACAGAGGAGCCTCAGAAGGAGCCGTCCCAGCATCTCACAAAGCCGTCAACCTCCAAAAAAAGCTACCATTTGACCCAAAACTCCCCCAAACTCCCCACGTCCCGTCACATCCTTGGGCTAAATGGGTCCTTGGCTAGCCTGGCAGGTGTTGCATCCTGGGCCTGACAACCTCGAGCATTTTGACTTTTTTTTGCCCTTTTTTAGCCCGACTTGACTTTTCGCTCCCCTGTCCCTGGTCTAGCAGCTCGGTACCTCACCTCCTCGTACCCAGCCAGCCGTTGCGCCAAAACCCCTTCGTCACTTTCAGCCTTTCTCTCTTTTGATCATTGTGCTTGCATTTTGCCCTTCATTTCCCCCGTCCACGCCACGAAAAAAAAACCACAAGCCCTCCTCAGGTCATCGAGGTACTCGATTTGGCAGTGCCGGTTCACTCGTTCAAATTTTGACATCGATACCTCTTGACCCTGATTCAGGCCGGGACACACAAACACGCAATCCATCAACATCTCCATCTCTCGCTAACGCTGTGACCTACTACAGTCGCATCAGTGGCCGTTCGCGATGCCATCTGGCACCTCCAACGACAAGCCACAGCAGCCCAAGAGCTCCGGCTTTCCTACCGCAAACAACCTCGTACCCAGCAAGAATATCTGGAATACTTCAGCTTATCAGCCGAGCCATGCCCGGGTTCCCTCCCTGACCACTAAAGGTACGCTCACTATACCAATACCTCAACTTTGTTTGTTGCATAGGCCTCCGAACTGATCTTCCCAGACTCCAACGAGAATGGAAACAGCGTGATTCACACCAATTCCGATTCCAACGGATGGTATCCTTGGAACGACGACTCCAACCGACCGACTAGCACATCCCCCAATAGGACACGCGACAACGGCCTGCCTAGGGTTTCAGCCTTTGGCAACGGGGCCGATCCTCATTCTGCCGTCGGCTACAAGAATGGATTCAATGGGATGAAGAATGGCTTCGCCGACACCTCTGCGTCTCGCCCCAACCGTTCATCGCACGATGCCTCCTACATCGACCCTATGACGTCCTTCCCTTCTTCAAGGGAACCCAGCGCCGCCCCATCTCGACAGTCTCAAGCCTCTCCTGCCTTCCCCGATCTTTACAATGGTCGCGCCCCTGGCCATGCTCACAGCAACTCCTTCCAGTCCTCGCGGGCTATGCCGAACCAGCCCGTCTCCCTCGCTCATCAGGCCACCAACAGCCGAGCTTTCGGCATCAACAAGCAAATTGACGACGATCTCTCCCTGCCCTTCACGCGACATTCTGCCGCTGGCCCCGCCGGTTTGGACCAGTCGGCCGCTGGGTTCCAATTCAACCCCGGATCTCAGCCTTTTGCCGATGCCGCTGGCGCGAGGTTTGCGAACGGGCACGATGGCCAGGTCGACTCACTCACCAACAAGTTCTCCGCCTTGAAGCGTCCTTCTGTGGATCGGGCATCCCCAGCGCCTTCTTACCGACTCGAGACGGGCAACAGCCCGAGCCACGCTCATTCCACCTCTGAGCTCTGGAACAGCCGGTCTTTCAGAGACCCGAGGACCGCTGAAGTGGAGCGTCGAGGGTCAGCCCAGAGCTTCGGGTCGACCTATGCTCCCTCCTACTTCCCTCAGCAGTATCCTTACACGAACATGCCTCCTCAATACTCTCCCAGCTACTTGGAACCGTACAACCAAGGCTTCCGTCAGGCCATGCTGCCAAACTACGGCATGCCATTCCCTAGCGGATATCCTCTGGGCAGTAACATGCCTCCCATCCGACCTGCCGCCGACCACGACCCGACGAGGAACATGCGAAGTGCTCTGCTCGAAGACTACAAGAACAACAAGAACAAGCGCTGGGAGCTAAAGGACTTTTACTCGTACATGGTCGAATTCAGTGGAGACCAGCATGGGTCTAGGTTTATCCAGATGAAGCTGGAGACGGCCAACAGCGACGAGAAGGATCAAGTATTCCGAGAGATTGAGCCCAACGCCATTCAGTTGATGAAGGATGTGTTTGGCAACTACGTGGTTCAGAAGTTCTTTGAGCATGGTAACCAGGTCCAGAAGAAGATGCTGGCCGACAAGATTAAGTCCAAGATGGTTGATCTCTCTCTGCAAGTCTACGCCTGCCGCGTTGTGCAGAAGGTACGTTTTTCTCCACGATGGATCCATCTATTTGCTATAGCAAAGATTACTAACTTATGCAGGCGCTGGAGCATGTGCTCGTTGACCAGCAACTGGAGATGGTGAAGGAGCTCGAGCCCGAGACTTTACGGGTCATGATGGACCAGAACGGCAACCACGTCATCCAGAAGATTATCGGCCTCCTGGACCGCAAGTATCTCGATTTTATGATGAATGCGCTGCGAGGCCAGGTCATGATGCTGTCGAACCACCAATACGGATGCCGTGTTGTGCAGAGGATGATGGATTATGGAACCGAGGAAGACAACAACATCATTGTTGGCGAGCTGCGACCTTCAGCACATCTTCTCCTGCCCGATCAGTATGGCAATTATGTCGCGCAGCACATCATCGTGCACGGCAAGTTTGAGGACCGACTGAAGATGGTCAGCCTGGTCCTGGACCAGCTTGTGGATCTCTGCAAGCACAAATTCGCCTCCAACGTGGTTGAAACATGCATTATTCATGGAGTCCCAGAGCTCCGGACCATGATTCGGGAGCGATTTGAGAACATTGGGAGTGACGGTTCCAGCGTCCTTCAACAGCTCATGCGCGACAGCTACGGAAACTATGTGATCCGTGAGTTATTTCCTTTTCCTCCACGACAGTAACACGACCGCTAACCATCGCACAGAAAAAATGGCGACATGGCTTGAGGGCGAAGAGCAGGACGCTTTTGTTGAGCAGATCAAGCCTCTCTTCTACACTCTTAAGAAGAATGGCAACTCTCGACAGATTACCGCCATGGAGAAGATGCTTGATCAACACTCGCGCGGCGAGCTCAAGCCGGACTCCAAGCACTATTCTCACGTGTCTGCTGTTGCTCCCGCTCCGGGTATCACCAAGGAATCAGACGCTACTGGAGCGCCTGCCCCCCGCTCCCGTGCTGGATCCGGCGAGGCTGTTAATGGAACCTCCCCTAAATCTGCATCCGCCACTGACCAGTAGTTCCGAAATCATGGCGGCAACATGTTCTATTGCCTTGCGAACAGAAACGCATTAGCGAATCATGCCTTATCTCGAAATGTTTGGGCATATCCTACGAGGTAGTGTCCGCTTATCAGCGTCACATTAGCCATACGCTCAGAACCATCTTCTACACGATGCTATTATTACTCCTACAACTTTCTAATACGTGCTGAGGCACAAGCGAGTATGATGACTTCTTTTTCGAGACAAATAATATCTTTCCATTTGCTGGGTATCATACAAAGAGCGGATGACATATCATCTCGAGGTTGAAGGGAGGTATGGAAACGACTTTTAGGCTGTCGTCTCTCACCTCTCCCCCTTCAGCGCTGCTTTTTCTGAGATAAAGCCGGTTGGTGCAATCAGACGTGGCAGAGCTGTGAATAGTTTTTGTTGGTTTCTCTCTGGGACTAGTTGAGTTTACCTTGTGGAGTTTTTTTTTTCTTTCATTTTTCTTATTATTCGAAATGGTACATTCTTCTTCGAAGCATTACCTAGGGTTCAAAAAGGGCAATACATAATCGGGTATCAGGGACCGGGGAAACGGGTTTTTGCAGGTCGTCTTCTGGATGGATTTCTGAAGCAGTAAGCTTGCACGAACGAACGAACGAACGGGTGATTTGGGTCATGGAAACGGACGGAGCCGATAGGAGTCTCGTACGTGTGAGCAAGACCGTCACGAGCAGATCGTCCATAGAGTATAGAAAAGCACTTCGTCCTTGATTCATCTGGCAATCCTAATCCCCCAAATCTTAAACGTATTCGTGATGGATTGTATGCTCACATTTGGCGGTAAGCACTTAATTTCTATAAGAGGTGGAATCATCTGTACGTGCATAGATATAGTAGTATCCGTAGTCTCGGCAGAAATCCGGGGTGGAGATTGCCGGCATGACGTTCCCACGTGGGACCGACAATCCAGGTCTGAACTTGTTCCCAATCAACAAACGACAATTACAATCTCGACCAATTCCCTCATCCTCGCCTGCTCTTCCATCCGTTTTTCTATATCCTACACGCCTCCGATATATGAAGACCCCTGCAACTAGCTTCGACGCGACAACGGTACCTATGCGCTCGTCTAACCGGTAGCCTTGCGCTTGGCATTAGCCAAACCACTAGCTCCTTTCTTCTTCTCCCTTAACCTTGTCACAAATTTTGCCCGGTCATGCCATTAGCAGCCCCGAGCCGGTTGACGGCCTTTGGCTGGCGGAATCTACGAGTCCAGCAGGCGGCGCGAACAATACCCAGACACAATGGCTTCCCAGCCGTAACAGGGCCGGCCACAGAGTCATGTCGGTGGAATGGAGGGTCGTTCGCTAAGAGGCGCGGCAAGGCTATTGAGCCGGTGCCTACAGCCACAGACGCACCGGCAACTGCGACTACGAATACAAGTGCGATTACGGAAGGGAAGACGCCGCTCGCCGAACAGCAGCAGCAGCAGCAGCAGCAGCAGACTGCTGATCAAAGGGTCGAGAGCACGGTGAAGAGCATAGTCAAGACGGATAGTCCTGCGAAGACGGAGCCGACAGCGGAGGAAATGAAGACTCAAGCGCAGCCTGACACTAGCTCCAAGGCAGCATCAGAGTCATCTTCTGAAGCCTCGTCCGCGAATAAGCCTGCGACAGAACCAACAGACACAACAGACCGCACTTCAAAACAAGAAGCCGGCGGCCCCCTCGAAGAAGTCCTTAGCGATGTCCAACCCCCCCCAGCCAGCAGCAGCCGCTCCGGGCGCCATCACCCACACATGTCCCCGCCACCCTACGTCCACCACTTCGACAGCTACTCCCTCGTCAAACAACTCCAAGACGGCGGCTACACCCCTGGCCAAGCCATCGACGTGATGAAGGGCATCCGAGCCCTCTTGGCACAAAACTTAGACGTCGCGCAGGATCAGCTGGTCAGCAAGAGCGATGTGGAGAATGAGTCGTATTTGTTTAGGGCGGCGTGTTCGGAGCTGGGGCAGGAGATTAGGAATAACAGACGGTTGCAGGATGAGTCGATTAGGCAGCAGAGGACGCTGTTGCAGCATGAGGTGGATATTCTGACGCAGAGTTTGAATCAGGAGGTTTCGACTTTGAATGATAATGTGAGAGGGATGTTTAACGATAGGAGGATGGCGGTGAGGGAGGAGCAGAAGACGGCTGACAGTGCGGTATGCTCCCTTTCTCGATCTCCCACCCCTCTCCCTTTTTCTTTACAGAGATGCTGACAAAGTTTTTGCTTTGAAATTAGGTCCAGCAAATCAACTACAAAATCAGCACCAGCCTAGGCAGCGACTCCAAATCGGAAATCGAAGGCGTTCGGTGGATTCTGATCCGGCGGTCGGCGCTGGGCATCTTCATGCTGGCGATGCTGACGCTGGGGACGGTCAGGTACGCGACGTACCAGCTTAGTGAGAGGCAGAAGGCGGCGGAGAGGAAGAAGAAGGAGGCTGAAATGCTGAGGAAGGATGCGGGGAAGAATGATCACTCTGCTGCGGCGGATGCGGCGGCGATTTTGGCGGCGAACTGAGGGCATACCTACTTGTTTATTTTGTAAAGGGAGGGGCCGTGAGGGCGGTCGGGGAGTGATACCCAGTATAGACATGGCGGATTTTGGGATATGGAAAACTACTTGATTGGGACCGCCAACTTAGAAAGAATCTACCATTTATTGAGAGTCTTCGGACCAATTCTTTCCATGAGTGAAATCCTATGATGACCAACCGCTACTATCCCTACTGCTGTATACGACTGCTTGCCTTTTCTTATGATACCATCTCCACGACTTGGCGCAGAGTCACAAATCTAATCTAATCTAGATCTTACAACCAGCCAAGACGGCCAATGATTTTAGCCTGCATCCTGCAGCATACCCCCCCGGATCCTACCCCATCCATCCCTCCTACACATAAATTACTCCTGCCCTGTAATATGTACTGCGCTTAATTTGATTGAAATGCGCCTAATCAAGTAATTGCGCCTAATTGTACATCAGGTCCGGACAACAACGCCAATCTTGCATCACGTGCTGATAACGAAAATAAATTGACGACCCCTCGTCGCGTCTCCCGGGCTTATCAGCGCGTCTCCATTTCTAACCACCATCACGACTTTACTTCAACTTACAAACCTCTCTCCCATCCTATCGCGCAATTAAAAAACACACTCAGCATGGCGACAGAATCACAACCAGAAGACGACGAAGCTCGCTCCCCATCCCAACCCCAACCTTCCACAACCCCAACACCTCCCACCCCCGGCCCCCGCGCCCGCCGCTTCCAAGACCTCTACGCCCAAGCCCTCGACCACACCCTCTCCAAACTCGCCTACGACAACTTCGCCGGCTGCTACCCCACCATCGCCTCCCGCAATGGACCCGTGCTGGAGCAGATCCGCGCGCAGATGGCCAAGAAGCTGGAGGACAAGTGCCGCGCCGAGTTTGACACGATTATGGCGCAGAGGGGTGTAGTGGGCAAGCTTAATGAGCTGGAGGGATTGGTGAAGGAGGCGGAGGGGAGGAGGAAGCAAGGCGAGGAGACGCCTACACCGTATGATACCCCCATTTTCCAAAAACGAAGCATAAAAACTGGACGTGCTAACCAAGATGTGATAATAGTCCTCACACCCTACCACCGGAAGAGATCCTCACCGCGCACCTAACACCTGCACTCGCTGCGCACCAATCCCAACTCAACGCGCGGCTGCAAACAGCCCAATCGCAGAATAGCCTACTCCACGACGAAGTGCAGCGGCAGCGGGATGAGATTGCGGATCTGGTCGCTAAGCTAGAGACGGCGGCGGGGGATGTGAAAGGGGCTAATGCTGCGCTGGGAGAGGTGGTGGAGCAGTTGGCTTTGGAGGCGAGGCAAGGGAAGGCTGCTGTGGAGGGGGCGGAGGGGAATAGTTCATGATTAAGGGTATACCTGACATGTTCGTGTTCGTTGGACATGATAGTGGCTTGGAAAGACGCGCCGTGGAGGGTTCGGAATGCTCTTGTGGGAGACTTGGGATGTGCCATTGTATTCACCATCTGATAGGATTTGAGGGAGTTAAGGAGTCGGAATGCCCATCTAGGCCTATTTAACGATACCACGCATTGAATTTAAGCAGTATTTTTGTCTCGGTAGAGTACGTTCATGATGCATGCACAAAAAATGATGACTGAGCATATCAGCCATGTCAATTCCATCAAATCAATGTATCTAAGGTCACATGCCCTCCGTATATACAGGCGCGATATCAAATCGCCTAGGCAAGGCAGACCAAGTGGCTATACAATGAGCCCGTAAAATCAACTCCGCCGTATGCTTGCGGACTAGCCGCCACGGTAATATGCACCAGATGTCTCCCCTTGCAGTATGCGCCTTGAATGCCCGGCAAGTAAATTTGCAATCGTAAGTGGTGGCCAACGCTGATGCTTGCTGCCAACCGATGTAAGTCCGTTTCGACAAAATACAACCATGCTAAGTAAGATTCCATGGAGCTAGTCGTAAATATAAACAGAGAAAGGCTTTGGGATGACGGATCATATCTTCATCCGCCAATCCACGAAGCTAATGTGTAAGATAGGGTATGTATATGTACTCTGTTGAGTTCAAGTATCCGTGAGGTCTAGGCGAAAAGTAGCCAATATGTCGTAATAAGAAGCAGCGCTTTCGACGAGTGAAAATTGAGATTCTTTTTAGGGCAATTAAATGCGCCTGTTTTCCGTATGAATCGTTTGCCATGGTCCAAAGAAGTTGTAGGTCTCCCCGTATTCCGGTGGCAGAACCCGTACCATGCGACCAGTTTTCCAGTCCACGTACCACTTCTTCCCTTCACTAATAATGTAGTGCGATTTCCGAGGGCTTCGGAAGAGCAAGTTACTGTAGCAGAGTTTGGCATACAGAAGATCATGCGCAGTTGACCAGCGGTGCTCTGGTACCCACTTCCCTGAGTGAGGGTCGACTCCGACGTTTGTATAAGACGATGTACTCAGACGATGGGCAGGGTCAAGGCGTGGCGGGTTCGCCGAGGTTGCTTGTTGCCCCGAATCCTCCTGGTTCTCTTCTTCGTCTTCATTATCATCCGCGAACACTGGCGCGGCGTGATGAGAAGATGCGCCCTCTTCGTCTTCTGGCTCATCCATCACGGTCGCCAGTCGTCGAGGCTCTGAAGTAGACTGGTACAAATTAGACAGTGCTTCTGGTGATGATGAACGACGTCTCAAAGTAGCAGCACTCGACGGCTGTCCTTCCGCGGGGTCCAACGGCGTAGACTGGTGTGAAGCTTCGTGGATAGCTTCCTGTGTCGATTGTTGACTTGACAATGCTGCCATTTGAGCTTGCCGCGAGGGTGATATGCCCTGGAACCAGCGAACACGTTGCATTCGGGGGATGGACATGTCCCGAGGAAAATCACGATCATCGATGGGCAGTGCCACATCGATTGCTGCAAACAAACCCTCAAGCCATCTGTTGAACGTACTCAGTTCGATGCAAGACAGCAAGAATTGATCAGTCTCAGCTCGTACGCGAATTACATATCGTCGCCTACGATACTTTTGTTAGCAGCCATCTAGTGACAAATATCTGGTACTAAGGCCCAGGGAACTTACTTCTTGTAGTCAGCCGCTATACCAGCGTCCGCGTATAACAGGCTGTAACTCTTCTCCAGCTTCCCCTTGCGCATCCAAGGGGGGTTATCAGGACTGATTGTAGGCCCGTCCTTTGTCTTCCCCCAAGTCCGATTCTTCTTTACGGTGTAGAGGTTTAACGCGGTACCTGTGAGGGTAATGTATGTTGCGTGCCAGCGGCGGTCTTCAGCTCTCTTTGTCGTCTCTTCGATTTCATGTTTCCTCATAAAGATACCCTCGAGCTCAATAGAGCTCGAATATGCGGGTAGCATTTCTCTTGTTTCCGGGATACCAGCCAAGGCACCTCTGCTGCTGCTGCTTGATTTCGGAATGCCCTTGCCTGGGTCTTCGACCTTCTTCCCTTTCGTCTTCTTCCCTTCACCTTCAACCCGTGAAGACTCAGCCTGATATGCCGGTGGGTGTGATGGTTGACGAGGCTGGTCGGTCATGATTTGTAGATAATAGTAGTCTTCGTCCATAGACAGTCGCCGGCGAACTGTCGCCGGCGGCGGAGGTGGCAGCGAGGCAGTTCCATGGGGGAGCAGGGAAGGATCAGTTCGAGGGTCCATGATGGGCAGAGGCGAGTTCATATAAGTATGGGCGAGTGGACCGGACCGGACGCGGCAGCCTCGGAGGACCCAGCCGTTGTGGAGGGGATCGCCCGGTCGGTTTGGAGGCTCGTGGGGTCAACTCGCCCGGCCCCCAGCAAGGAGGGTGTAGATAGTTTAGGTGTATGCCAGTCAGGTACACACCACAAGCAAGGTTCCCAGTCAAAGTCAGATCTGCTATATTACGTGTCCTGGTAGCAAGGCTGTGTAACAGCGTCTAAGGCGTCCAGGGCATCCAGAGCGTCGGGTGGATGAGGCGAGCTCGTCGGAACAGGGAAGCGCTGCCGCCCAAAAGATCGTTTGGGATGGCACGGCGCGGATGAGGTCCCTGACGGTCGAGTTCGAGTCTCCGATGCTAGAAACACCCCGGAAAGATCTAATCATCGCGATGCAATGATGAGCATGACGGAGACTGGATGAGAATGGATCCTTGAGGTTGGCGGTAACGAGAGGACGAGAAGACGGCCGCAGAGAAGCCGTTGAATAGTGGCTTGTGCTCCGGGGCGTGGGCGCAACGGCGTCAGAAGGTTAGAGTTGGGGAGTATTAGAGTACGGCGCTTTTGTCTAGCGTGGGGCAACCGCTCAAGTCGGATCCAGATTGGCACCAGTGCGACGACAGCCCGAGAAAATATGCCAAATGAAAGCGCGCGGCAGCGACGGAAGGGTGATGTAAAGGAAAAAAGGTGGGCAATCTGGCCGTCGGGGAATCTGGGATAGGACGTGTGGACGACTAGATGAGTGGTGTGAGCCTCTCGAGATGGAAATAGGAACTGGAGCCTCGATCGGCACAGCTGAGCCGTGCGGTGGCCGGTGCTGGACTGGGCGTCTTTGTCTGCGTCGGCTTCGGCTTGCAAGACGGGGTTGTCTCAAGCAATTGGTTGCTGTGTATTGCTAATTAGGAGCAACCGAGCCAGCGGCGCCGATCCGTGGGGGGGAAAGACATTGAGATGTTGTAACTGTAGCCGGGCTCGTGCGTGAACGAACGTGCGCTATACTGAACCGGGGCTCCGATGGAGATGGAAGTTGACCGCTAGGCGATGGGCGATGAGCGATGAGCGACGATGGAGTCGGAGAAGGAGAATAGGCGGGATTGGTGTCGGCGTCGCATTGCCTGCATCTACATCTTGCAGGTGCAGATTCAAAGGACGAGTACGAGTGCTATGCGTGCAAGGCTAAAGTACCTTTACTGCCTGAACGAGATGATCCATGTCATGATCGAGTCTGAACATCTAATTTGTTAGTAGTATCCGAGACGGAGACGGAGACGCGCCCACTTGCCCTTTTTTTTGACTACGCCCTTTGACTGGCCCTTTGACTAGCCCTGGACTGGCCTTGGGACTTGCCCTTGCTCATAGCACGACTCGTACGCACCTTCCTGCCCACTTGCCCGCTTGTCCCTCCTCCCTGCCCGCCGCCCATTTACGTCCAGCCCACTGCTTCCATTGTAAAGAAAGCGCCAGTCCCAAAAGATCCCCGAGAGAGGCCGTGGACGGCAGGAACTAACCCCTTTCGGTAGGTGGCACCACATGGGCAGGACAGACAGGGCAAGAGCCAGGACAGGAGGTCACGTCCATCCAGAGCAGGTACCACCTGGACGAATCTACTCGTCAGCAGCTCCGAGTCGCTACTTCCATCTTGATACTACGGCTGCCTGTACCTGCCACGTCCCGAAGGTACAATTATACGGTAATACTTTGCGGCAGTCACGATTAAGGTGGCAGTAGCAGGCTTGGGGAAGGAGACACTTACGACAAGATTAGTAGGGCAGATTAACCGATTGCGCAATTCTGTCATACGTACTACTTATTACTTCATCCATCAAGGTGTTTGAGTTTGTTTCCATGTTTCTACTAACATTAACAACCGCCTATCTCGGCAGCGATCTACTCATTTGATGCACTCCTCCAGCCTACAACAAACCCCAATGCATCTCATCAATCCTCCTCGCCTTATCCTGCAACAAACTGACTCTGCGACAGCCTCGCTCCGACAAAAGTTTCCCAGACAAGTAGACGCCTCAGTAGAAGACACGCCCTGCTGCATGGACGAGCATCCACAGCTTGACAAACAGAATCCACCCGGGGGCTCAACGCATTGCGCTCGTTTGATAGAACTGTAACCAAAGGTAACCTAGAAACGTTCATGATTGGAGACATCAAAAAGAAAAAGGCGCCGGCTTAACCGACTAACCGGCCTTGGCTCCAATGCTACAGAAACAGGAGCCAAGACGGGCCTTCCATCGGCAGTAGTTGTTATGATGCTAACATCTTGTCCAACCGTCCAACCGAAGCCGAAGAGACAAACGGCCCTCGGGTGGTCGCACAAATAGCGAACAATGAACAGTACGACTACAACGACCAGTAAAGTGCTCGTGCGGCGTGCCCAGACGTGAGACCAATCGCCCGGAACTTTTGACGTGGGACTTGGCACCTTTGGTGTGCTCGGTCCCACCCAAACTCGCATCCTTGCAAGCCACGCTGCCAACAGCAGTTGAGATCCCGCCAAACCATCAGATTCTATAGAAGTTTTCCATGGCTTCTGAGGTTCGTCGCGAGATGGAAAACTGTCATCTGCTGCGTTCACGTGAGGCTCTAAATTCCGACTCTTATCGTCATTATCGTCATCCTCATCTTACGCCTCACAAATTACCGTCGAACCATCGCTTTCTGCCTCCACGTCGGGTGTTTCACGAACTAAGACTCTACAGTTGCAGTAGGCAGCAAGATTTATTAACGCCGATCCGTCTCTAAGTGCCATTTATTCAATTTCTGGCATCTGTTGGTCGTCGTATGCGGCGCATTGCACGATGCTGACGAGTATGCCACGTCTAGACCTCTTCAAAGGTTCATTGGGACTTTTTGAGGCCCGTCAACGTCTTCAATAGTCTAAGCCGCTCGGCGAAACTCCCTTGGCCTGTCTGTCGTCTTGGCATCGGAACCTCGAGTATGCCTATCAGGGTCCGCATGACTGACCGCATACCTGCAGCTTCGGCTCTCAGCTCTGGGGTTTAACGACGAGCGGCCGCCAGCTAAATGATATGATGCTGCTTCTTTATTACAGTATTATGCCCGAAAACAGGAGCAAACCCAATCATCTTACTCGCGCTGCATCCTAGAGCGATTCATTTGCGTCTGAGGCTCTCAACCGGACTCATCGCCCTAATGACAGTACAGTTGCCCAACTTCGAAATACCGTCGCCGATCCAACATTCCGCTACTTCCTCCCGCCTTGGCTTCCTCCGTTCAACAGGTGGTCTGTCTCCGCGACATCACGTACATGATTAGCTTGTCCTAAACTCCCACTACGCGCGTTAGTTGCGTATTGTTCGAACGGCGATACTAATTATGTACTTGTCCATGTTTAAGCGAACCCCGCCTCTTTTTTCTTGCCTGCGTCCCTCATACGGAAGATCGGCCCTCGCCATCCTGACTTGGCGTCTGGTCTCCTGCATTCTTATGTGATATATGCTTAATTGGCTTGCCCGTGCGAACCAATGATCCCTCCCAAAAGTGTGTGAGTTAGACCATATAAATCTAGTTTTATGTCTCCCGGGATCTGGTATATAGTGGAAGGTATCATCTGTCTCTTCAAAGCGTACACAATAGCGTCCAGGGCACCTGGTACTTTACACCCCTGCCATGTCACCTTTTCATACAGTATGGTAACAACGGCCGCTTGATAGTCTTATGTATGCTTCTTCTAGTGCATAGTCCGAGGCCAAGGTCAAAAGCCCGTCCATCGTAGAACATGATCGTGAAGGAACAGTAGTGTTTCACTAACGGCAAAAAGCCCGTTTCATTTGTTCGTTCAAACACGCTGTAACTGCCGCACAGGAGCAGATCGGGATACCCGAAGGAGGGTGCTACTCTTACACTCATAACGGTATCTACCAATACTTAGTACTAGTACTATCTACTGTCTTTGTACCTACAAATGACGAAACGAAGCTATCCATCCATAAACGATACAATTTACAAAGCATGACAACTGCGAAGCAAAAATGACAATAAAATCAAGGTCACCAAGACGAGTTGCCAAGGGTAGTATTGAATGCACAACCGTCATCCTTTATTTTTGAATCCTCCAACTCCTTTTTCCTTTTGGAACCTTTTCGCCCATGGCTATTGTACATCATATTGTCCGTGTCCGTGTCCGTGGTCTTGCTTGTCCATGTCCATGTCCGCAGTCCTTTGAAGCACAGCACACATGTCTATACCCCATCAGTTACACCAAATCCCCTCCTTCTCTCCAATCACCAACACCGCTCCTTTTTTGGCCTCTTAATATTACTTTGGTCCAGATTTTTTGCTTTTCTTTCCCAAGTTAACCCTGCGAACGAGCTCCGAGAGTCATCGACTCCAGACTCAACATGCTCGCAGGAACCTAGACTCCCTCCCTTTCCCGCACTGGTCCAAATGCTTGGATACAATAACATGATGAATAAATAAAGAGAAACAAGAATCGAAGATAAAAAGGGCAATGCGGCTCCCGCCGAACTCCAAAAACCATGCTGCCTTCGCTGCACCCACTCTTCCGCGCCTGCTAACTGTGCTCTTAGCAATATGTTGATGAGTCGCGGGTACTCCGTACGACTCGAATCGGGCAGATCGATGGTGATTTTGCTAACAATAGCAATCCGCAACCACCATAGACACGCCCGCACTCCGGCTTGGGCATGCTCCCTTCTGCTGCCTTAATATTGGCCTGCTATAGGCCTAGTGTCCGCCCCTACTGTCGTAGAGCGTTTAGGCGTTGGCGGGCTGGGCACCCCCGCGGGTTCGGGGAGCTCCACGACCACGGTTCTGCCCAGAGAAGTTGCCTCTAGCATTGCCCTGGCCACCAGCGCGGTTCCCCTCGAGGCCACCTCGGCCTCGCTGGGAACCTCCGCGACCACCGCTGCCGTAGCCGGCGCCACCGTAGGCAGCAGACTTGGGGCGGCGCTGCTCAACGATGATCTGCTCACCGTTGACCGTGTGGGGGTTCGAGTTCAAGGCTGCGTTATAGCCTTCAATCGTCTTGTACTCGACGAAAGCGCAATTCTAATTCCATGTTAGTTCAGACATTATCAATTGCGAATGAATAAGCATGTACCTTCTGACGGTTAATGTCAAAGTAAGCGAGCTCGCCGTGAGCTTCCAGGGCCTTTCTAAGATCCTGATCCTGTACCTTCTCGGTCACATATTTGACGTAGCCAAGGGTGCCCTCCTTCTCAGCCGGCGGTGCCGACATGGACTGGGGGCGGTTCTGACGCTTCGAATCAGCGCCAGCGGTCTGCCAGCCTGCCGAGTCCTTTGCAGGAGCATCAGCGGCGGGGGCTGCGGCAGGAGCCGCTGCTGAAGCAGGAGAAGCAGCCGGGGCAGCAGCAGCAGCAGCGGGAGCGGGGGCACGGTTCTGGTTCTGCGCAGGTGGTGTCGCGGTCTTGGGCAGAGGAACCACCGGGCGAGGTCCAGCAGCGGCAGCCGCGCGGCTGGCCCAAGTCATGGGCTTAGGGGGCGCGGCAGGTTCAGCAGGGGCGGCCTCAGCCTGCGCGGCAGCGGCCTTGCTAGGAGCGGGTGTTGGGTTGGGGTCCTTGGGCTTCTCGGCCTCCTTGGCATCTTCCTCAGCCAGCTGCTGAGCAGCGCTTTCGGGATCAGCCGATGTAGACTCAGTCTTGCTGTTAGACTTGGCAATCTCCACAGCCGGGGTAGCGACGCTGGCCTCAGCGGCAGGCTCCTCAGTGGCGGCAGCCTCAAGCTTCTCATCAATGACCTGAGGGTCGGGCTCCACGGCGTCCCCCTTGGTGGATTCAGCTTTAGCAGCAGGCTCAGCAGGCTCAGTCGATGTGACATCGGCGTTGGGACGGTCAGCAGAGATATCAACGGGAGCTTCGGCAACCTCCTCGCCCTCGTCGTCGATGTAGCGCAGGATGTCGTTCAGAACAAAGTATCCAGAGGGCTGCTGAGCGAGCACAAAAGTCTGCACGAACTTCTTGGGCTCTCCCGACTTGCTGGACACCTCGCCAATGACCTGGATAACGATGCCATCGAAAGAGGCCTGGGAATCGACATTGGAAACACGGACCTTGCAGTCCTGGAATTCAAGCTGCTTGATGCGCTCCTGGATGGCCTAGAGAAGGGTCAGAACTGTGCATCCAAAAATTGTAGGCGTATTAGAGAGAAGCCTTACCTGACGGCCAACAGAGACGTTGGCAACCTCGGCCTCAACTCCGCTAACGAACTGAGAGCGCTTGCCGTAGAAAAGCTAATTATGGTTAGTATGAGCATGAGAAACGGCTGAGTGTGACGCTTACGTGGAGCTTCTCAGGCGACTTGCTCAGAGTAGTGTAGTACTGCTCAACAAAGTACCAGCCGACCTCATCCTTGGAGAGATCGTTGCTGGCGCCCGACGCGTTGGCGGGATCGATGGTAGCAGGAGTGGAGTACTGGTCGGCGGAGCCCTTGTACTGCTCCTGGTGGGCGAAGTTGCCGTTCGTAGCCATTTTGAATTATTGGGCTCCGCAAGACCGTAGATTCAGATTGGGCTCTAGGCGAAGCGTAATATGAGGTGGAAAGGCTTGTGAGTAGCCTCTGTCTGTGGGGGTTTGTCGGAGCGGGTGGTTATGCGTCGGGGATGGAAGATGGTGTAGTCGCCCGGAAGCTCGGTTTAACTGTCGAGATGGGAACGTTCGCAGGTCTCGAAAGGAGCGGATCGGAGAAGGTCAAAAGAAGAGGAAAAGGACAGAGAGAGAGCCGGGGGATATAGCCAAGACTCAGGCTCAGGAGGCGCGCGTGTGTGGCGAGGAAGCGCGAAAAGTGATTCGCGACGGGGGAGATGAGAGATGAGACGGAATTCAAAGGAGATCGATGCCGACGATGGCTCGAGGTGGGAGAATTAAGGTGATGATGGGGGCCGGGTTCGGGAATGAAGTGTTTGGAATGTTGGAGCAATGAGGTCGAAAATGGGGGGAGAAGGAAAAAAATAACAGCCCAAGACCTTGGAGCTGCTTTGGGTGGTCCGTGCGTTTTTGCGATCCTCGGAGGTTATAGGGAAAGAGCCCGCTGGGAGAAGATCAGGCAGGAGCTGCCACGCGAGCCTTGCCTTGTGCGACCTCACCTTATTAATCCAATATCCCATGTCCAATATTCATACAATAGAATTGGCGGTCTCCGGAACGCCGGACCAGCAATAATATCTTCGGGAACGGGCGCAAGTTTTACCCGTCATTGTGTTGAACAAAGAGACTCGATCGCGGCTGTGGCCGAATAGCATGACGCGAGTAGCAGAGTTAGCCGTCGCGTCAAAGTTTCCACCTCCCAAGATACTTTAGCTACTAGAAAGAATGCTCGTCAACCTGGCAGAATGGTTACACCGAGCTCCTGTGCTACAACTTATCCAATTAGACAATCTTCCTATTCATGCTGTACAACAGTCGAAAAGGAGACTGGACCATGTCTCTCAGCCGTGGCTTACTTTGGAGAGATCCCCACATTAGCCACATCTGGCTCTCGGTGAACTTGAAGAGAACTGCGGGGTGGAGTCCCTTCTAACTTGAACTAACCACAGCACCAGCCCAGCAAAGCCACCGACCGAAATTCCTCGAATTTTTTTTTCTGCACAATCTTATCAGTAGTGCCTTGCGCAGGGTCCCCTCCACGCCTCAAAACCTCACTTTTGGGATTTCTTAACAATTCTTCCACAACTATAAGACCCTGCTGTGGATTTTCGAACAAAAATTTCAGGTGATTCGATTTCTTCCATTAATTCAAATCATAAAGAAAGAAAACCGTCGCCCATCATGCCCAAGTCGAAACGAGCAAAGGTCGTCCACATGACCCAGGTCGATAAAAAGGGCCGCGAACAGAAAGACCAGCTTTTCCAGAATATCCGCGATGCCGTTTCCGAATACCAGCATTGCTTCGTATTTGGCGTCGATAACATGCGCAACAACCACCTGAAGGATGTCCGTCAAGAGCTTGCAGACAGCCGGTGCGTACTGTCGCCATATCGCCAGTCCACCCCGAATGCTCTTAGGCTTGGGGAGATGGTTTATTTCAGGCTATCTGTGATCTATTGCTAACTACGAAGGTAGTGTGTTCTTTGGAAAGACGAAGCTCATGGCCCGCGCTCTCGGCACCTCCCCCTCCGAAGCCGTCGCCCCCGGCATTGAGGCCCTGACCCCGTTCCTCGCTGGCACAGTTGGCCTGCTCTTGACGAACCGCCCGGTCCAGTCCATCCTCGACTACTTCGAGTCCTTCTCACCTGTCGACTTTGCCCGCGCCGGCGTCGCTGCTTCTCGCGACTTTACCATTCCCGCTGGCGTCGTCTATTCCACAGCCGGCGAGATCCCCGCCGAGCACGACGTTCCTCTTGAGCACACCATTGAGCCTGAGCTTCGCAAGCTGGGTGTGCCCACGAGGATGGTCAAGGGCAAGGTTGTTCTGGGAGAGGAGAGCGGTGAGGGTGAGGGGTACAGGGTCTGCAAGGAGGGCGAGATTCTTGATTCAAGACAGACGAGGCTATTGAAGCTCTTCAGTGTCTGCCTCAGCGAGTTCAAGGTCAACATTTTAGCGTGAGTTCCCAATCGCAACTTGTCCGCCGGACGCTTCTGGCCAATAGCTAACAATTCTTCAGGTACTGGAGCTCAGCCAGTGGGGAGGTAACGGAGGTGAACCCTGATGCTATGGATGCGGAATAAATGTCGTTTTCATGCGTCACAATTGCTGGCGATTTAGGTTCACCAAAGAAGGAGAAAGGCTCATATGTTAGACATGTCTGATACCAGCGTGGATTGTTTTGGGTTCTTGGCGTTTGGGGTTCTTAAAAAAGAAAGGTGGGAAAATGGCAGGGCTTGGTCGAACATCTGTCGACAATTCCCCTATGATTAACGTTTTGACTACGGAAAAGAATTGCAACCAATTCACGTATTTGCACGTCCTCAAACTTGGTTCTTAGTACAATTACTGCCATCTTTCTTGCCCACGATGACGATGGTTTGTTCGGGGTTCCGCAGTGAGTAGGTCACAGCTTACCTCTGACCTTACCATTATAATCGTGGCGACCCTATAGCCGCGACTCCCGTAGCTCGTGCGCCCTGTAGTGTACAAATAAACAGAAATTACCTTCCTTCTTACATACTCGATTTTAGTACTCCTAGGTTATCGTAATTTGTGTCGCGTGGGCGAAGAATATCGCCATGTGGTGTCCTGTTGTTGAGTGGTATGGTCTAGTAACACAATCCAGTATGAACAGGATAAGTGGCAAACCTCGTCGCTTTTGCCGTTGTGGAGATCGATAGCTGTTATTCTGGCTTTCAGACTTCTGCTTACCCTCTGCGGGGAATATAAAAGAAGGAGACTGTCGACAGGGGGTTACCGTCTGCAGGATCCAGTCATCGTTCCAGATCATCAGACAGATGGCTTTAGTAGCGGCGGTGTTTGCGCTGTTCGTCGTAGCCACCATCGTCGTGACCGCGTTTCCGGCTATCATCGTGTCTCGGACGGTCGTAGTCCCTGTCGCGATCGCGGTCGCGATACCCACCATCACGGCGGCCGATTGGCTCCATATTGCCTCCCGTGCGGCGATTGTTGTCACGATCTCCAAAACGGCCGCCGTCGCGACCGCCATCCCGGAAACCGCGTCTGTCGTCAAATGAGCGAGGACCATCGCGATCATACCCACCACCACCTCCACCTCCACCGTAGCCACGGTCGCCGTTGCGGCGATCAAAGCCACCAGGTCCAGAAGGAGGTCCGCCGAAGCCATTCCGGTCGTCTCTCCTGAAGCCGCCGCCGCCGCCGCCGCGACCTCCTCCACGGAAGCCGCCACGACCGCGACCACCGCCATCGAATCCTCTGTAACCTCCGCGATAACCGCCGCCGCCATAGCCGCCCATGGGACGCTGTGGCACAGCCTTGGTATAGCCACGGCCGCCCAATCCGCCTCCAAATCGGCGGGGGAGCCACGACTTGACAGTTCGTCCTCGCTCAACATCGAGCTTGACGTTGCGATCTCTGATGCGAAGGCCATCGCAAGTATCCAGCGCCGCTACTCGCAAGCACGCCAAGGGGCGCCCGTGTCAGTAAGTCTTACCATGATAAAAAATTAAGGTTCGGATGCAGGTTGGGGAAAAACTAAAGCAAGCGGAGACGGGCATGCTTGAGGGCCCTTTGTGTCTCGCAGTTCAGGCTAGGAGAGGGCAAGCTTGAGGGCCTCAACTCCATAGCATGATCCAGAAAACTCGGCGGAAGTCATAACTGCAGGAAGGGGTAAGGGGGAAATAGTTACCTCGCATGTCTTTCTCGCGCTCAAAGACAACGAAAGCGTATCCTCGGTGGGGCTTCTTCTTTTTGTTGGGCTTCTCATGCGCATGTGTGTCCTTAACGATGCGAATCTAGAAAAAGTCAGCCACGAGTCTCTCAACATTGGGAAAGTGTGTCGTACGCGCTCGATAGGTCCAAAGCGTCCGAATTCTCGCTCCAGGTCGCGCTCATCAGCTTCGTAGCTTAGGCGAGATACAATCATTGTCTTGAATGCGTCTCCACGAATATTCGGGTCCTCGTTTGGTTTGTCTAGAATGAATCAAGTCAGCAATTGTATCCTAGGTAGTCCTCCCCTTTGGTGGTAACGCACAAGTCTTAGGCGCATCGCTCTTGAGCTGCACGATGGCCTTCTTTTTCTCCTCCTTCTTCCGGTCGCGTGCCTGCAGCCAACTCTCCGTCGGAGTGTACTCATCGGTCTCTTTGTACTTCTGAAGCTCAGGCAGAAAAGCGGCGACACCATCGACGGGAGCCGTGTGTCGCTTCTCAGGCGCGTGGTCGGGATGCTCGATCCATCGCAAAGGGGGACGCGCCGCGAAGAGCGCGAGTAGGTTGGGGGGTAGCTTGTCCGTCATCGCGCCGAATCCGCAAACAACACGAGGTTCAAGAAAATAATATCGAAATGAAGGGGAGGAAGGGAAGTATGCCCAGCGGGCATTTGCAGGTGAAATGAACGTGGATTGGATTTGACTTGGGGAATGACTCGAGAGGAAAAAGAGGTTAGGGACTTTAGCTCGAGGTGGTGCCCCTGCTCGTTTCGGGAGCTTGGTCTATCCGGTGTTTTGCCGGCCCAGGGATTTTTCGCTACAGTTCGCGCAACAATCAACGAGATGGGCGTTTTCCCCGTCGGATCATGAAATATCTTGATTGACAGGGCCGAACAAAATGGGCGTCAAGGCATTACGGACAGTTGCCAGAGGCCAGGTAAACATCTTTCACATGATTTCAGTTCAAAGCATTTGCTAATCTTGCCAACCAGAATGGCGTCGGCAACTTCATCCTCCAATGCAAGAAACTCGAGTTAAACTACTGTGACTGGGCCGGAAGCTCTAGGGGCATGAAGTAAGTTCAAAGACGACATGGTCAAAGATTCGGATGTTAGAATGAGTCAGATGCTAACCTTTGCAAAGTGGCTTCATCAAGTCTTTGCTCCCCAAGTTCGCCGCCGCCCATCCCCAAATCGAATTCTCCGTCTCCCCCCGACCCGGCAAGCACCCCGTCATTACCGGCCACTACATCAACGGCAAGACAAAGCCCGTCTGCGTGCGTAATCTTGCGCCCTACGAGATCCTAGAGAAGATTGAGCTGCTACGGGATGCGAACGGAGAGAAGCTGAGGCGGCAGAACAAGGCAGTGACTAGCAACAAGCCCAGTGTGAGAGGCATCTGGTCCCCGTACCACGGCAAAGGCATGGAGGTGTAGATGCGGTTCTTGAAATATTTGTACAAGCGTCATGTATTTTTACTTATGTAACACTCATCCACGGAGATATGGTGGGAGCATACTAGGCAATATCAACGAATGATACCAACACGCCTTTTATTGTTTTTCAGGTGATCTACTTTCAGACTCATGGATTTTCTGTTTGCAGCCAAGGGAATCGCTGACTATACCCCTTGTTTTTGTTGATATCTAACACGTTTACTGCTTCTGGCAGTTGACAATGTCGATGACTACGTCGCGTTAGTTGAGCGTAGGGAGAGGACTTGTTCGGGCTCGACTTACATGCGGGCTTGAGGGAAGCACCACCAACGAGGAAACCATCAATATCGGGCTGCTTGCTGAGCTCGCCGCAGTTCTTCTCGTTGACACTGCCACCGTACAGGATGCGGGTCTCGTCGGCAACCTTGTCGCTCACGTTCTTGAGCCAGTCACGGATAGCCTTGTGCACCTCCTGAGCCTGCTCAGTGGTAGCAACCTTGCCAGTACCAATGGCCCAGATGGGCTCGTAGGCAACAACGACCTTGCTCCAGTCGGAGATGTGAGACTTGAGGGACTCGAGCTGCTTGCTGACGACCTCGATGGTCTTGCCGGCCTCGCGCTCCTCGAGGCTCTCGCCGCAGCACCAGATGACACCGACGCCGTTCTCGGTGGCGTACTTGGTCTTGAGGGAGACGGTCTCATCGGACTCCTTGAGGATGGTGCGGCGCTCGGAGTGGCCGAGGATGGTCCAGTTAATGTTGCTGTCCTTGAGCTGCTCGACCGAGATCTCGCCAGTGTAGGCGCCGTTGCCCTTGTGGAAAACGTTCTGGGCGGCGACCTCGATGTTCTTGTTCAGGTTGTCGCGGACGAGGTGGAGGTAAAGGGCGGGAGGAGAGACGACGACCTCTACAAGGATTGATTAGCTGTGATAGTTAGGGATTGGAGGGTAGTAGGACGTAAACGAACCAACGTTGGGGTCGAGAGAAGCGTTGTTAAGGTTGCTGACAATCTCCTTGATGGACGAGACAGACCCGTTCCTTTACAATATTTGAGTTAGCTAGCTGTTTCAAGCTGTTCAAGCAGAGATATAGTTTGCTCTTCATGCTAGTGAAGGCCGGACACCAGGCGCGTGTCGTGCCAAAGTGAGGCTAGAGGAGAGAGGGGTCTACTCACATCTTGAAGTTGCCGCCGACGAAGAACTTGCGAGCCATGGTGGGCAGAGTAAGACGATGAATGCTGGATAAAAGAATAGTATGGATTCAAGTAGATTCTAGCTTGAAGAAGAGTATTAGCAGGTATACGCGATTTGATGGGTGGAAGTGGTAAGGTTTGCGTTGCAAAAGTAGCTCAACCTACCCGCGCCTACACGCTGCCCCTCCATCATCATGGTGGGGTTCACTTGCTTTTCTTTTACTACCAGTACTACACTAATACTACTACCTCACAGCTCCGGCACGTTACTGGATATAGTAGTTCTATACAAACCCTCCGTGGTTCGTGTAAATTGTTGTCATTCATCAATTCCATGCTGGTTCGTCTGTCACTTTGTGAATCCTGCTTCCCCGATTAAACGCAGGGTCATTGTTTCTGAGCTTGCTGCCAGACGCCTCCCTAAGACGATCCCCTGATCTCGTCAAGACAGACTGGTAGCTGTGTTTGCAATTATATAAAGTCTCTCTCAGAGAGCGTATAAATCCTATCATAGCGGGCTTCCGATAAAAACCTCCGAATGTTCCCTTTGCGCGCCCGAATCCCTCCCGAGCACGCGGTTCATCCCGGCGGGCTAGCGGCACCGGGAAACGGCAGTGCGCGGAGCTGTGCCATATTCCATCAAGTAAAATCTCTGAGCATCTACAGCGTGCTATTTATAAGATAAGTAGCTTGGAATTAAGCATAGTACTGGCACTTCCTAATAACCTGTATTGAACAAATCTACATTCCTGTATTGACCCGCCTTGCTGCTAATAGCCTATACCTTCCCGCCCACCGGCTACTTTATCACTTTGATGCTGGTTGCTACTACGCGGAACACTAGAGAAAGGTACAATGCTATGAGAGGTGCCCATACAGCACATTTAGTAGTTTCGGTATTCTAATAGAATTCAAAGTATTCCGTTGGAAAGCTAGGACATTGGCGTGATAGCTAAAAGACACCATATAAACCGTGAATTAATTTGGATATGCTTGCCACCATGAAACTCGATTTCATGGACACTCGCAGTAGATGCAGGCTGTCACAATAACCAAGATCATCGAATTATATCATTTCAAACTTCATAGGCTATTAAATAGACATTACAACAGCACCCATCTAGGTGGTATTACTGTACCACACTCCCACGAGAATCTCACAACTACACACACAATCCAAGCCAGTCTATGTCATTAATAATTAGTAAAATACCATCGGCTCTCATTCATTACGATCCATCGCCCGGCGGACCAAAAGTAAGAGGACGGGGTTGCCCCCACCAGTCGCACGGATTGAACCGCCAGGCCCCGTTGCCCGAGGCGAACCAGTATTTAATCATATAAGGTATAACGAACGGCAAAGGGGGAAAATCAGTTCCACCCTCGTACGTCTTATCAGCGCAGCCTAAAACCGTGGGGAACACATCGTACTAGAATTCCGCCAAGGCGGACATGAAGTAAGTACAACAATCCATGACGTGAGATCTGTCCGACATCATATGCATCTACTAAAACAAGGAAAGGGTTCGGCGAAGAAAAGGGGGTGATTTGATTCCTTGAAAATAAATAGGGATAACTTACCAACATGCTTAGGTTGCCTGTTTGCTTTGCGATATTCTCTGCCTTTTCCCAGGTCTTCCGTAACCCGGCGTCGTCCAAGTCCCCCATCCCCAGGAAAACGTCAATCTCGGCGTTCAGATGGTCCATCAGCGGTTGGCTGAAAGAGTCAATGATAGCCTTCATCCCCTCGGGACCCTCCCACCGGTAGTCCTCGGCCTTGGTATCCGAAGCGTAGGCCAGCAGCTTCTCCAGACCATCATGGAAGAGCTCATGCTGGTGCTTGGGGTCGTCCATCAGGCCAGGCTTGCCGGTGAAGCGCTCGAGCTCTGGGAAGATGTACGACTCTTCGACCCAGTGGTGGTGATTGACCATCTTGGCCCAGGACTGCACATAGAACAGGAGATCCTTTACATCATCGGAATTGAAGAGCTGCTCGTTAGTGGCGTCTGGCACGTAGGGAGCCTGCTGAACGATGGCATTGAGACCACGGATGAGTGTGTTGTGAGAGTGTGCCATCTCTGATGCACAGTGGACATGCCCAAGCGAGCCCTGAAAAATATGAATTGTCAGTGAAGTGCCCCATAGATGATCCTTTCCGGAGTTAGAGTGGGTAGGAATACGCACATCTAGGTCTTCCTGCTTGGAGGGCGTGGGAACGAGCTTGAAGGGCTCATCCGCCCAAGGGGCGCTTGATGGTTTGGTGGTCATCGCTGCTGCTGAAACTTGTAGACAAAAGCGATGGACCAAACTCCTTTCGACACTTGGTCGTCTACCGAAGTTATTCACCGTTTAATAGTGAAGTAAACCCGAGGAGTAAGATGGGCGGTGTTGAAATAAGATGATTACCGTTGGTCCCGTTGGATGGAGGACCCACTCACTCTGCGGCGCAGTGTTAGCAAAGTGCCTTATCACAGAAATCTAAATGATTATTCAAGAAAGCTAAATTTAACAGTAGTACCCTTTCTCACATCTTTATTTACAGCTTCACGAGAATATTTTTAGAATCTATCATATGTCAAGTGGGTTATGGCTCATTATGCGTAGACTGGCACCCTCCTGTAAACTGATGCAGAAGTATAAGCGTGATCGTACATGTTAGGCTTATCCATGATAGAGATGACTAAATAAGCATGGCAGTATTTGTTGAACCTGACTAAGAAAGTGGAAGTCGCCGCTATTGGATCTCTCTACGTCCATGTAAATGGTACTCCCGTCTTGGATAGCTAGGTACGCTCTACTCGGACCAGGGAGTCAGACTCTTGTGTATCCGGAAAACATGAGCAGATTGATGGCAAAAATTCATCTAAATTCAATAAACAAGTTTCTAATATCTGTCCTTGATCCAAGTCTGCTGGTACCAGAAACAAGCCACTGGACTGTTCTTGCTCTGTCCTGTCCTTCTCACAAAAATTCCTCTTCTGCCTCTATTTTAACAGCCTGGGGTGAACTTTTTTTCTATCAATTCCCCGCGGTGCCTTGAAGGCAGCATCTCTCCGGCCAAGCCAGCATCTCACTCCGGAGAAGCTGGTACGACGAGATGCTGTTGTTGAAGCCGCATCGACACCCGAAGGGGTATCTTTCCCAATGCGGCGAGGCTCATCCTGGATATCCCACGATCCTAAAGAAAATAAAAACCTTGGTTCGTGTGGCTCAACTGGGACTAGAGTGTCCAGGGCTGCTGACCATCCCAGCCTTTCTTGAGGAGGGAGGTTCTGCGCAGCATCAAGTTGAGTTGTTGTTGGATATATCCCATTAGGTTGCTCCCATGCACGTTTGGCACATCACCATTTTTGGTTGCCAGGGCAGTGCTTTTTCGCGGTAGCAGAGGTTTGGATCCCATTTCCCTTGGATTTCCCTTGTAACATGGCGCGCGATCCGTCTAAAAACTCAAAATTCAGAAAAAAAAGAGACAATTCATAAAACGAGGATGCATCCGTTCATCCCGTGGTAACGAAGCCCATCTGACCGGGCATGGTAGCGGCGAGGAGGTCCGGCTGGCTCCGGGGGTTGGCGCTGTTGTTGAACTCAGAGGACATTTGGCTCATGACAGAAAGATGCTTCTGCATCTCAGAGAGTTGCTGCATAGTCCGGGCATCCTGGGGCTTGTTGAGGCTGCGGATGAGGTCCTCAACGACCCTGCGGTGGTCCATCCATTGCTCCAGGAGGGGCTTGACAGCGGGCTGCTGCTGCTGCGGCTTAGTCTCCTTGGGGGCCATGTTCTTCTGAGAAGACTTGCGGCTGGAGATCTGGGGCTCGACGCCTTCCGTCTTCCTCTTGCGGCTCTTGGCCGCAGCGGAGGCAGAGGGCTGCTGGACAGGGGCAGCGCCTCCGGGAGGGGATCCGCCGGAGCTTCCGTGATCATTGTGGACGCGCTTCATGTGGTCCTTCAGGTTCCATTGGCGGGGGAATCCGTTGCCGGGGACGCCGCGTTCGCATCCCTCATATTGGCAGAGGAAGGGCTTCTCACCATGTCCGTGGAGACCGTGTGCCTCACGCTCGTGGCGGAGGAGGCATGCAGTGGAAGAGAAGCGGGCACCCTCGCAGGCCTCAGCCTTGCAGCGGTACGGCTTCAAGTGGGAGTCGACAAACTTGCTGCAAGAAACAATCAGTAACTGAGATTGGGGGGGAAAGGGTTCACGTGGTACGTGTAGACACTTACTCATAGTTGCACTTGAGCTTCTCGGGCTTGTGGTTGCAAGATGGGTCGCCCTCCCAAGGGCAGTGGAACAAACCATCCTCCTTGGGGACGGCGTTCTTGTACAAGTCATGGTTCCGGGCTGTCTCTCCGTCTCGGCGGTTGCCGATCGCAGGGGGAAGGGCAAGGTTCTCCGGCAGGGTCGTGGTCATGTCCTCGAGCTTCACGTGGCCGTTGAAATCAAGGCTGCTGTTGGAAAGAAAAGGTGGTGAGTACTTGCGCACATCTTCACACTGATCTTGCTCGGCTACGTACCTTGGTGATTGGCAGGGAATTTCGGGAGATGAGTTGGGGGGGCTGATCGGCTGCTGGGTTTGGAGCCAAGCGTCGTCAATTGTGGCAGCAGGAGAAGATGTCCGGGAGATGGAGCCGGGGAAGCTAACCCAGGAGCTGGGAGAAGCATTGTCTCCAATGGCAGTAGAAGTGTCCGGGCCAAATTGCATTTGCGAGGGAACCACATGCAGGGGGCTAGCATCAGATACAGAGAAGGTCTGGTCCGTGTCCAGTCCGGTGCCGAGGTGATACCCGGGCCAGTACACTTGTGGCAAGGCATCGGCATCGGCATCCAGGAGCAGGCAGGAATCGACTCCGACCATGGTTCCAGGGGCTTGAGATCCGGTGCGGAAGGCTGAAGCATTACCTCTCATGTCCATGTTAGACACGTGTGATGATGTCTGTGATAGCGATGATCCATTGGATCGGCTAGAATCAAGACGGCTCATAGCTTGTCCACCAGTGGTAGATACTGGGGTGAGTCCAGCAGCGGTCCAGGTGCTGTCTGTAACCCGGGAACGGCCAATCCTTGATCCTCTGGGAGTGGTCTGGCCAGATGTGATAATGTACTCCTCGGCTTCTCCGGAATGCGACGACCCATTGTCAGGGAAGTCAGGACAGTTCTGTGGTCCTTCTGTAGTCGAGCCCCATAGCGAACTGCTGAGCAGATCTGCTGATGGTTCTGTTTGAGAAAAGGAAAACAATCCGGCACTGGGAGGGAGCATAGACTGAGGAAAGCTGTAATCGCTGCGCAAGTTAGTGTGCTGTTCTCCACTCATTCAATTCAACAACAAAACAGAAAATTGACGAAAGCAACGCCACTATCTGGTCAACTTTGATCCTGCACAGGAGGTTAGTCAGATGCACGACACTAGATATTAGGATAGGGCAAATCTACAGACCAGTTAGGCTCATCATGCAGGGTTGCCTGACAGCATGAACTTGCAATCCTAAGGGCATCCAGGTAACAATATTGGAGTCTCCGTATTCATTATAATTTTCGGTCCATAAAGGTTGTGTTTGCGAATGTCCGGGTTTGTGCGGGCGGTGCGAAGGTCCAAGTACTGTTGAGTGGGGGGTTCAATCTCCGGCATATGATATTGTTGAAGCATTACGTCCAAAAGGGAATTGAGTCGTGCGGCGCGTCAGTCGGTAGGGCCAAGGCTTAGGTAGCCTTCGATACGTCCATAATCCAAGTTTAGGACTGTCCAGTAGTCGGCGATAACATGCAATGCAATCGATCCAGGGGCGTAGAGAAGTTTCCAGGGAAATACGAGCAGAACGCAGAAAGCGCCACACGTCCTGTAGAACCATGTGAAAGGCGACATCTTTTACGAGACACCAAGAAATGAGTCCATCGCGGCTGCGTGCAATCAAATAAAATTGCGTTGATGCGGACGGCTGTCCAGACCATCTCAATTCCGAAAACCAAGAGAGTTGCTGAAGTCGAAGACCGGCAAAATGATCGACTGTAATCCAAGAGAAAGAAACGGTTCCTAGGGTCGTGTCCATTCAATTCCTGTTCCAAGGGAGGTTTTTGTCCGGTCAAATAGTATGTGGTCCAGCCAACATGAAATAAATCCATGGGAAGTAATCCGGTTCCAGTTTCACGAGGCTCGTGTTATATCCTCTTGTAGATACTGTTGTTCTCTGAATCTGTAGTCTGGGAAATACTTACCGCTGATCTGTGATCATTGATGTTTTTTTTTTCATTGCTTTGTTTGCGGCTCTGGCTAGAAGCACGCTCCATGTATTCCTTGGGTATGAATCGCCGTATGGAAAAAGAGGTCCTTTTGAGAGGGTTTCCGGGAGGTGGTCCAGTGGATATCCGTTTTCATCCTGGAGAGGTTTGCAAGACCGAAACTGACAAGAAAGGAAAAATACAGGCTCAGACTGTTACATGTAATAGAAAATGAAAATGAATCAAGAAAAACAGTACCTGGTGAGCGACTGAACCTCTTCGAGGTCGTTGGAGTTCTTGTAACCAGGCATATTGGCCCGAGTTGGCATGCAAAGGGCAACTGTCATTGTATCCTGGGCTTGTGAGAGCTTGTTGGCTCGAGATCCCGTAGATCAACTTGGGAGTAGTCTCGTGTGCACAAGGCCAGCCAATCTCGGTTTGTTTCTCGTTGTCTGAGTGTGCAACAGGGAGTCCTTGGATTCCTGGTGTCGTCTGGATTGAAGAGTAAGAGGAAGAAAGATTAGGCAGATATGGGAGGCGAATATTGGGTAGTATATTGGATGAGGAGGGAGTCGGATCCAGAGTTGGGCACGAATGTTGGGCTGTTAGAATGAGGAAGAAGGAGGACGGGGTTGGGCAACGTAGGGGGATGCGCCCTTTAATGCTGCGATTGAAGCCCAACGCGGGTCGGGCCAGATCCCTGCACCGCACAAATGACGGCATTCAGGAGAAATACTCGTACCACACAAGCGGCCATCACAGTGGCCGCAGGAGTGAGCTGGCGCTTCCGATGCATGGATGAGATGGCCATCTCTGCAGGGATTGTGGGCGTCCGAAGATGCGACTGGCTGCTTGCCTTGGATCTCGGGGGGGGGAACTGTGGGGGACATGCAGGGCGTCGGTCCTATGGGCGCTCAACACGGCGGCGCAAGCAGGATTACGGCTGATGGACAACACAGCACTGCATGCTTGGCGCGAAAAAGCAATAAGTATGGGCCCATCCTGTGGCCCAGCCACCCGGGCTGGCCAACTGCCTCCTTCATCTCCGACAGGGGAGGCCACTTAGCTTGAGAGATCTTCTGTCGAATCTTCTCTCAGGGCGAGAAGATCCGCGCGTCTTTGCGGTGTGAGGCGGGGAAATTGGAGCTGTCCAGCGAAGCCTCATTCTCGAAACCCGGTAGGGAGTAATATTCGTGGGCCGTAGGGGCCAATGTGAGCGCTTATTGCCGCGTCGCGCTTCATTGCAGTCCAATCCTTAGCCTCTCGACGTGTGGTTTTGCAGACGAGACGAGACGAGTCGCTCTGTGTTGGCCGCATGTTGGTACTCAGGGATGCTTTGTTGGCCTAGACCAGCTGTCCTTCATGCTGAGACGACTATTGCATCTAACATTGACCGTCTTGTTGCGTGTCGGCCTTCTCATTGCTCACGCAAAGCGGGGTAGCTTCTCGAGCTGCAGTACACTTGTTGTAAGCTGTCCTCGTGAGGGCTTTTAGCAACCAATGGAGGCTTCGTTGTCATGGGCGTGGGCCAGGCGGTGTGATGTGCAAATGCATTCGCTGTCAATGTCTCGTCACATATGTGATAATGGCGGTTGTGGTGCATCGTGCTTCAAGAAGAAGGGAGAAGAGGAAACTAAGTAAGCAGAGGAGAGAACAACTCGAAATTCGAGATTGCCTTCCTTCTTTCAGTCAACCATTCTCGAGTCGCACGTGAGTTGCCCTCACTTCCACGATTCAATGAAATGGGGAAGGCTCGATGTTAAGAATTTGGTGCACGTGATGTTCCTGCCCTCAATCAAAGGCTCGGTGTCATTGCTGAGCGTGTACCTAACGTCGATCAAGATGATAGTAAGGATCAATCATATCGGTTTCGAGAGGCATTCTCTGTCTCGGATTCATCACAATGGCAACACTTGGTCTTCCCTCTCTTCGTTCTGCCAACCTTGACAATGTAACTGTTTAGATGACACTCATTATTCTCATCATGTGCGTCACTCTGCCATCGAGATCTCGGTGACCAGCCGAGCCGGAGGAGACTCGACATCAATACCGCCTGCGAGTGCACGGTGCCAGATCTCGCCCAACTGCCCATTTGTCTCCTCATCCATATCTCTGGTGAACCCGGATAACGTGGCCCTGGCAGAGTCCCAACTTCTCAGTCCGAGAGCCCGGCTAACTAGTCTAATCTTCTCATCATACAATTCACTCCACCTTTCTAGCTGCCTTCTCTCAACGGCATTCTCGGCACGACCAGAGCCAACAATGGCAGCCCCGAACATCACATACCACAGCCAAAGGCTCCCGCTCCATGCTGTGGATCGAATTTGATCTTCGTTCGCGTTGATGTCGTCAATAAGTTGTCCTAAGAGCCAATCTACAAGTACGGCATCCAGTTGTCCTTGTCCCATCTCGGAGAAGAGATAGAAGAAGGTGGCGATGAAGCACGTGCGGCTACTTTTAGGATCTCCATGCAATATCCGCGGTCGATAGGTGTTTGGGTCAAACCCTCGTGATATTTCATAGTTGATGTTCAGGTCCTTTGTGTGGTTTTGCCATAATCGAGCAGCCTGGGTGTCTGTTTCTTCCCACCAGCCATACTTTGGAGCTTCTGTAGGCGGCAAAGCAGATATGTCCCAAATCGAAGCAAATAAGAGCGCCATAAAGGTTGGCTGGTAGTCGGGAATGTTGACAAGCTGAGCGGTCTTGTGGGTGCGAAGGCTCGCTGCCGCTCTGGGTGGAAGTTATTGTTGGTTTAGCCCAATAACAAAGATGGGTTTCAGCACTTACAGCTTGAGCATGGTTTGAGGAAGCGAGGGCATCGCCCTTTGATGCTGCATGGCTAGCCTGAATCCTTTGAGGTGCTTTGATGAGGTGTCTAGGTCACCGATGGTCCCCTATACGATATCTAAGCCATCGCTCCAAGGCCTATGCAAGCGATCGCACAGCGAAAACTTACCTCTGCCAAAGCCAGAGCCGATATTGCTAGCATAGTGTCTCCATCCTGGGCCGTTTCGGGTGTCTTCAGCTGTTCCCTTGCAAAGTGGTATGTGGCGGATTTGTGGTACAGAAAGGGTATCCGGACCTCGTCCATTGAGCCCTTGATCCAAGCCCACTGGCAAGCTGATAACATGAGACACATATGGAGATGTCCTTGGTTTTCAAAGGCTTTGTGGATGCTGGATCATGTCAGTTTCGGCTGCCTATCGCGAGATATGACCTCGTATCTACGTACAAGCTTGACTCCAACTCCCGGGCCACCGGTCGTTGTCCCCATACGGAGTACCTAGAAACTAGGAGCATGCCATGTTAGCACCGTGCTCCAAGCTCCGCGGTGTTTGGTGATCCCCTCACAATGGCGTAACAGCCGCTTAGAGGCTTCTGGTAGAGCATCATAAGAGCCGCCAACATAGTCGCTTAAGCGATCTCGGGGATCAACGGGGCTGCATGGGGGCGATGAGTTTCCGCGGCTCCCACGGGTCACTATGCAATGCGAGCTCGGGATGGGAGGTTCCTCTTGGTGATCTGGAGTTGGATAGACACATTCATTCCCACTTTGCAAGCAACTCGTGCTGTAAGCCAAGTTAGTTTTTTGCGGGGTTGGACGTTGTCTCTACAGCTTGCATGTATCGCCTGACTATAGTGAGGCCCACTGCTGCACGTTTTACCTACCACAAAGGCCTCCTTTCATCGCACCGCACATGCCGTCTCTTGCATGTCTGGCAACCCTTTCTGCTGCGGTGATGGAACTTCCTCTTTCGCTCTTTTGGAGGAGCCATAATTAGCAGCCAATTGCGTCGTCTGACACTAAGCGATTTTGTTTCGATTCTTGGTATCACAGGAAGATGACAAGTTGAAATAAGAACGACTGCAGCGAAAGACGAAAGGCTAACCTTTGGCTTTCTGTTTCATTCAAACCCCTCCAAGATGGGATGATGGAATGAGGTCTATACGAATTGTGCATACATCCTTGGCCAATCAAAGCGACGGTCTATCTCTGGCAACTCCACAAAGCGGAGAGAGATCTCCAACATCTGTGGTCTCGGCTCCCTCCGAGAGAGCCTTCAAAGTCTCCCGAGTTTGAAGTCGAAGCGGAACATTAATCATCAACATTGCCATTGAGTCTTTGGAGAAACCCAATACTCATTTGTCGTTGGAGAAATTTGGTATTACTCATCCTGACCCGATTGGGGTTCACTTTCCCACATGGTTTGTGGTGCCTCGACTTGATCGAACCGATACAGTGGGAAATCGGAATCGGAAAGACTCACGTGGATTGAATGTTTGTTCCCTCTGTCAACCCGCACCGCCGGAGATGGCTTGATGAGCAGAGAAACTTCTGAAGGGAGCGCCTCTCGACCGAATGTGTTGTCCGCACGCTTCGAGCACATTAGCGTACCATGCACGTACCCAAGAGTCTTAGGAGGACATGACAGGAAAGACGTCAGTACGCATGGCCGCCTGTTCGCCAGGCCAGATTGCGACTTGCGAGCATCCTAAGTATAAGACTATGACGGTCGGGAAACAATATCAGACTCGCGATATAGACCCGCTCAGAAAACCGAGCTTGAAGAGGTCAGACGCGCATGCGTCGTCATTCACGGTGGCTGGTTTTCGGTCTTGATTCGGTGTGATAGTTGCATCTTCCCTATGATGTGATGGAAGGAACGATGCAGCTTCCTGGTCCAGGTGTAACGATTTAGGAAGGGCCATGGCACCTGACCTCTTCAAGCTACCTTAGGTAAGGTACCATAGGTATGGCCTGGGTAATCGTTTCTGCCTCAGGACAATAAGTGAGGCAGAGGAAGCGTGACATTTCAAGTCAGCGGGGGCCGCCTTGGCTTGAGCCTTAAGTTATCACACCTTCTCATCACGCCAAATCCAAGCCAATCCATCGAGTCCTGAACGCCTGGGCTTCCATTGCAATCTCCATATTAATCTCCACGACGGTAACCATCTGAATATCCCAGTAGCGTCCTCGAACCAGATCTCTGTCGCCTCATCTAATCTAGGTGGACGACACGGCATCCCTGGTAGCCGTAGCCCCGTAGCGCAGCCGTCTACAGGACTACGGAATCGGATCAAGCGAGACAGCATGTAACCACGACGGCTAGGCCGCTCCCAAATCAATCGTATTGGATCCGGAACTCATTAACGGCTCCCCAGATCCAATCAGGCGATGGTGCGGCGTGAATTGCTGATGGTGTTGCTTGTAGTGGGTGGGCATGTGGAACCCAGCCGACGTACTGGGCGCCTGAAGGACGAGACTTGATGCCCAACTCACGATCGCGAAGCCCCAACTTAAGCGTTGACCGCTCCCTCCCATGCAAGGACCTCCCTGCCTGGGTCAATCCGACCAACCCGCTGCCGTGGCTTGTCTCTACCCAACTGCATCTAAGAGTCGTCGGGCAAAAATGCTGGATCCAATGACAAGCATCGTTCGACTTGGAGACGCCCCGTTTCGCACGCACCTATGTACAACATCGCCTGCCAACCCCGACTGGTATTCGTACATGAGCCATATTGCCAAAGGTAGTCAGTACCTGAGTCTGGCGTGAGCATCGTGTTGCCAGTTGCACCCCAAGCTTGCATACTCTTGCCTGGATTTGCCACTTCCTGGTCGCAGTCGGCTGGAATCCTACAGCCTGCTGTCAGCGCCTCACGTTCTCGTTGGATTTACCAAGACTCCCGACAATCATCTGGGGGTGTTCAGAAGCGTTTTCGGCTGCTATTGATGCGTGCACCTGACAGCTTTTGGTGCTGCGTAGCGCCCCTGTGAGTGGGCATAACGACGCTAGCCGTCCCAGCCTAATGGGAGACAATAGCAGGCGAGTCTGCCATCTATTATTACCCTTCTCTGGAGTCGTGTGTTGTACTATTACTTGCCCCTGTAATGGGCAGGACGATGCTAACGGAACTAGGCCTCGCGTCCTGCCGCTCCCCATTCATTTGCCTCCGACCCAGGGTCATCGTTACCCGCTCGGGCCTTGTCTTGTCACGGAGCCCTCAGACATAAAACTGTCTTTCGTTCCGGAGCTGATTTTTCAGTCCTATCTTCTTCGTTCTTCCCTCTTAGCAATCCACCTAAACCCTTGAGGCTGGCTTGTTTTTGATGCATTGGACATTGGCACGCACTATCTCCTTAGTGTCTCCCCATATCACTTGCATGAAGTGTATACAACCTCCATAACGCGCAGCCCATCTGCTGTTGTGGACTACTATTCGGCCACCGGACTTCACCGCCTTGGTTCTCCCCATCTACCACGGACTTCTTGAGGATCCCACTGACCTTGGGCTACCCGCAGCCGCGGGCTTACTAGAAATTGTACCTCAAAAAAACAAAAAAAAAAAAAAAAAAAGAAAGTATTGGTTCCAGGATCCCTCCGGACTTTTTCTCCAGGACTATCAGAATACAGCCGTATATTTGGATTTGATTTGGTTTGCAAGAGACTATCCCCTAGTCTTCTTGTTTGGATTTTCCTCCTTTCTCTTATATCTCTCTCGCCTTTGGCCAAGGCGATCCCTGTTGTCATTTTTTTCCATCTTCAACTCCCGCACCCTGTGTCTAGCGGACATGCCTCAGCAGGAGATTGCATGCAGAGCACCCGCTGCCCCTAGTAGGCAGTGGAATCCAAACCGCAGGTACGGCTTACTTCTGGCCAAGGGCCTTATTATCGGGACCATTTCAGGACCCGGAACTGACATGGCACTTAGTTCATTTGTGGACTCTTTGACTGGGGTCAACAGCGGTTTTGAAAACGGCTTTTACACAATATCAGGGTAAGTTAATGTCAACACCTACAACCACCTTGCTCCCCCCTTTTTCTAACCGGGTCTTGTCTTTGAAGCGGCAGCTATTCGAACAACGCGTATCCAGCTGGAACTGGAACTTCCATGGCTTATGATGGCCAGGCACCCCGCCCAGACCCAACATTCTCATGTGGCCCAATCTACACGGGGCGAGCACCCTCGGTGCAGACACAACACAGTGGATCCGGAGTAGCTTACGGATCTTACAAAGGGCAAGCCTCCCAAAGCTGGGACTTGGCCGGCCGATACTCGCCGACCGACTCGGTTGACGATATCATTGCTTCCCCCAATTTGTCAGATTACTCCTTAGAGAATGGCTCAAAACCTACCAACACCAATGGCAAGGCAAAGGGCAACAACAACAGGTCACAACGACGACCATCGAACCGTGACGAATTTGACGGCCCTCACCAATTTCTGCAGCGTCCTCCCCCAACTGTGATCGCTATGCAGGAGAGAGAGCTACCCCATCTGCCCACGAACCTACATATCCAAGAACAGGATCAAGTCTTGGGCCGGGTTAACGATAGGCTTTCGCAATGTGCTTTTGACTTTGTGGCCAAGTATCAGTTCCCCATCCCCTTGACTCAAGACATGAGACCAGTGGAGCGACCACAGGACCGAGAGTGGACTGAATGGGTCTACTTGTTGAAAAGGCTGGCCACTAAGCGGCGCATTCCTGCTCGTGTGCTTTACAATGGGCAGATCAAACAGTTTGTGACAATCCTGGAGAACTCGTTAGAAATGAGACATGCTGCCAAGCACCAAAGCCGCCCCTTGAAGGATGACCGCAATATTCTCCAGCTGATATCAGCCGGAATCCAGGTCGCCAAGATTCTCAAGGATGCCTCCGCCATGGAGTATCTCGACCAACTCTACGTTACTACAGAAAAGCAGATCCAGGATCGCACTCAGTCGCGTCTCCGCCACTAATGCTGATTCTCCAAATCTTCATAGTCTTTGGACTGCACACATACGTTATTTTTGAGGGCGTGACACATGCCCCTGCTGGTTAATGAGTACGAACGGGACCATTAAGGAAAGGACTATACGGAAAGGACAGAACCAGCGGTCCTAAGATCTGGGACTTAATGAGATATGATGATGATGTTTGTCCTTTTTCATTGTTTTGATTTTCTATCTTTGATTTTACATGTGTTGCGGTTTGGACTCTATCTTGTTGGTTATCTGCTTTTCATCTTCATGCCGGATTCCAGACTGGACAAATCACACCTTTTGGCCTGTGGGACTCGTCGTTATCAAACGACATTTAGTAGTTGTTTTTCTCGCCGCGTTGGAGCTTATGGGTACTGAGAGACAGGTTAGGGATTTGTTATATGCTTCCTTTACCTCAGTCATTGATTGTATCAAGTTGATCACATCTGTTCCTCTTTCTTATTGCCAGTCGACCTCGGCAGTTTCCTCCTCCTGATTTATACGCATAATAGACGTTTGGGCTAGTCGGGCCGACTAGTCGCGTTTCGCCCGTTGGCGAACGAGGGAAACTGTTAATTGGGTTGTGGGCCTTCAGCACAGAGTACTATTTGCTTTGCGAGCTCTCTTGTATAATATTATTGGAAGTCAGGATACCGTCGGGAGAGGGAGGCCGCTTGGGCTGGGTGGGAGGAATCAATGTACATTTCATCCATAGAGAATGATATCCCAAGGTCATCCTAGGTAGCAGGGTGTGTTTGCTACGAATTGAGCTATCTCTTTGTTTTTTTGGCGATGCATGAATCACCATAGCAGTACCCAGGTTTCCCTGCAACTTTGGACAATACAACCTATCTTTGCACTCAAGAGAGAACAGTTGAGACCATATTGTATGATTCACTTTCCTAATTGTCGGCCGATTGATCCTATTTTGCAAACGAAGAAAACAACAGAACAGGACCGGACACGCACTGAGCGCTTGTATTTCCGAACTATAGGGTGACAGCTGGATGCATCCCCTGCCTCACCCAAAAGCTTCCAACCACGCAGCTCACGTGACACAATATCGCCCGAGAACATTTCTAACTAGACCTCTGGAGGCGATTTTTCTCGGGCTTCCTTTTCTCTTCATTACACTTCATGTGCACGATTAATCAACCGTTAGCGATTCGCCAACTTGCTAGCGGTCATATTTGCGTGCTAGAGCAACGGATTTCTTTCGCCATAGGAAGACTTTTGTCTTTTCTATTTTTAAACGAGGGGATGGTCACCTTTTCTCAGCGATTCGGTGAAATTTCCGACATCATTTGTGACTTCTAAGTCGATGTGTTTCTTAGCTACCTTATAGCTGGGCAGACGCGGCGTGACAAAAAGTCAAACTGCACTGTGTCCTCGGAATTCTAACGCGCATGCAATATATGGAGTTGGGTTGGTTATTGCCAGCCACTGAGGTCTGGCCAATTTTAGTCATTGTAGTTGCATCTTCACCGCCAGACTCCAGGAAGGTCTCTCACCCTTAAAAGGCTCTTGCTCTTCAAGACCTCTGCCACCTGCACCGTACTACTAGTTCGTTCATGTCAGAGATCTTGTTTCATGTTGCACCTGCTCTACTAGAAGATTTTTAGCACGTGGCAGGGGATTAAGTTTTTATAAACTTCACGTGTGCGTGACTCCAAGCTCAACTTGGTGCTCATCTTCGTATAAACCTACTACTCGCTGCCTCAATTTGGTACTCGTGTAATAGAAGACCTTCCTATTCGTTCCCTTACCTTCAATTACCTATCCTCTTCTTCTAGCACTTCGATATTGGCCAAGAACGTATCGGTCTATCATCTTATACCCGCCTGGCGTTTAGGACCGACTTTGTACCCTAAAGAGGCTGTTTGGAGATCAATGAGTATGCGCCCAGCCGAATACTCCCTAGAGGACCATGCTCTCGAGATTATTATTCTCGCGCTCGGATTCCTGGTCCTGATGGTTGCCTTCATCGCTGTCATTCTTACGACAGCCAAACTTCGACGTTCCTCAGATGCAGAGCTCGGTCGGCGTTCCGTGGCCTGGAGCAGGCAAAGGGATAGCCGGACAACAGGACCGCCCCCTGAGCCCTATCGCGATGAACCCGAGACTCAATATTCCCGCCGCGGTACTTTCGTGGAGGATGTCACTACCCAATTCGTCCGGCTGACTGGCATGATGACCCCCCCAAAGCTCTCAGGCAAGACGACACCGGTAGAAGGCTTCCTTTTTGGCACTTTGCGACGCTTCAGCCTGCAGTCAATCTCGTCAAGGAGATCATCGCAACAAGAGGGGTTTTCTGAGGACAGTGAACACGACCCGCTGGAGACGCCTGTTTCGGCATCTGGATTTGAGTTTTGCAAAGGCGAGTCGCGAAGAAGGTCAGCAAAGTCGCCGGAGGATACGTCTGAGACGGATGAAGAGGTACAGCTTGAATGTGTTCTTTGATATTAGCAGTCAGTGGGGTCCAGAAGTAGTAATGCACAAAGAAAAGTCTATTGAATCCTGAAAGCCAACCAGCCCTGCTAGCTACGGGCTGAAGGCTCCATCTACCACCGATTTAGCGATCATAGCCTGCTGCGTCAACGCTCTCGCCCCAGTCATGATTTGTACATTGCAACCGGGCGGTATGTCCTACCACCCCGCTGCCTTTATTTTTCAATCCACCCTTGCTATTCGTGACACCCTTCGCCTCGAGAATCAAAAGTTTATGCGGGCTGCTTCTTCAGATCGCGAGCGGCTTGCTTGAGGCTGAAGTTGCACTCCTCGTACGCGCGGCCAGCACCGAAGCCGACACCGGCAAAGGCGGGCCATGCTCTGCGCTTGAAGAGGAGGACGGAGAAGACGACGCCAAATCCGAGGCCGAGAGTAGATTTAACGAGGAGGTTCGAGAGGCAGCGATCCCACTAAAAGCGCGCAATGCCGTGTTAGCAACAGGAAGACACCAGACCCAGACACGAGCACAAGCTCATCCCTCCCACTCTGAGGCGCAGGAGAGGAGTCCTTCTGTATTTACCTTCTCGTTGAGGAGCGCTTCGCTCACAGGCCGGGAAATGGCGCTGGGCTGGGTACGGGTGGTGACGGCGGAGTCGGCCATTGTGGAACGCTGCGAGGTAAGGGGCGATGTTTAGCTTCTCATTGACATCGATAAAGCAGTCAAGCTTTTGCGCTTACCTTTGAAAGCAATTGAGGTCGACAAGCAGGGAATGGAGCTTCAATGAGCTTGTGGTGTGACGTCCCGAGCAGTCTCAGGAAACAATTGGAAGTCGGCTAGGCTGCGGCCACACCCGAAGGCGGTGAGAGGTCAGTGACCGTTTTAGGTGGGCTGGCAGGCGGCAGAATTTTAGAAATTTTGGTGCAGGAGCAGGAAGGATATGTGGGGCATTGCAATTGAGCTTCAAGAAATACCATCTCTTTTCACAGCCTGTTTTGGATTCATTCGTTTGCATTCTTCCACTTTCATGAGAGATTAATTAGATTGGAAAAAGGGCTTTAAGAAGCCATGGTAAGACTCATTGTATTTTGTGCATTTCAAACACATTGCTAATTATAATGGATAGACGGATCTGATAAAGACTGTCAGAGGCCTCGACCAGAGCGGTCCTGGTCAAGATGGTGAAACCTTGGATCTGCTCTGGAGGCAGCTGACGGCTTCGGCGGATGGTAAATTTCACGCCGCAGAAGAGAGCAGTCTGCGATGGCTGCTGAAGTCAATGAACGGCTCTACACCAGCCGCAGAGACGTTGCGACGATACCCTCTGACCTGGAGATTATTGGGCTGCGTCATGCAGAGGATACCTGTGTTCTCCCTGGCCAAGTCTATGGCTGACCGCAAATTCATCCAAATTCTTCAGCAGACGCTCAAGGAGATTTCACTACCGAATGACGAACCCGCTTCCAAAGCGACATCGAAGCGGAAGCGATCCTCGCCCCAGAGCTTTTCGCTAACGGATCTGAAGACGGCAAATGGGTGTTTGGAAACAGGAACGGCCATCTTTGAAGCATTGGACTGCCTCGGCAACCGGGTTACTGGTTCAACAAGCCTTAATTCGGCTCATGATCAGATTGGGACGGAGCATCTAAAGTCACTGTTCGGCACTCCTGCTCAGGAAATGGTCCTACTTATAGCACCTTTGCTGCAGATGTGCAATCTTCTTTTGGACGCCAGGCACCCTGAGGAATGTGAAGGAAGCGAAGGGTGGATCGAAGTGATCTCGACTATCTGGGGCCTGCACTTGCAAGCTAACGACGATGTGACTGTAGTCGCAGAACAGGTCTTCCCACCTGTGGCCATGGTCATGAGCAAGCTGAAGGAACGCACAGATGGCCAAGCTCAGGCCAATGATTCGACACTTCGAAAACGGTGGAGCGCCAATTTGCAAACATTTATGCAACGCAACTTCATCCTGCCATCTCGCGCTGCCTTCTTGAACCGTCAAGACGATGGGCCTATTGTGAGGTCATTGGAAGCGGCCGAACATCGCCTGAACGTTGCTGCCCCCGCCTTATACCTCCTTGCGTCGGAGACGTCACAGAAACTGGCACAGCATGGTTCGCGCAAAGGCAACGTCGAATGGATGAAGCATATATTCAAGCTTGTGGATGCCGCCATCGCGAAGCGTGACGATGGGGCGGTCATAATGAAGACAGTCTTGCACCAGGCTAGAGAAGGTGCTATGCCTGTTCAAGTCGACAATCTCAGAGCAGTGTGTCAGCGATACGGGCTACTCGATGACGGCACGGACTGGTCATTGATTGCAGACTTGGCGCAGTGTGACCCAGATGTCTTCCAAGGTGAAACAGCCGGAGCAGTGCTTCTCACCGAAGTTTGCAAAAGAACGGTTGAGCAGTCGACGCGTGACACGGATGAGAAACCCATTTCGGAGATTGTAGAAGCCATCGCCCGGGGCTTCAAGACCGCTCGAGATTTTTCAGCCTTCTTGAAGCTCTGGTACTCACAGCTCGCAGAAGTGGAACAACGAAAGCCAAAGTCCTCGCCTTGGATGTCTGTGGGCCGGAAGGGCAGCTCCACTGAGTTCCTGCCGTCATGGATCGAGCAAGGATTGTCGCTGCAGCAGCTCATTGATATCCTGAATTGGATGGAGCAGCAGAACGGATCGTCCAAGACGCTTTGCCTGTGGTTGAATGTTTTCACGGAAGGTCTTCACAGCAATGATGCAAAGGATGCTGTCGGCCAACAGTTGTTTGACTTGGTGAAAAAGGTCAAGAAGACCTCATCTGATACACTTGCCCTCAAGTGGAGGGTAGTCTCAAGGGCATTTGCATGGGCGCCCCTGTCGCGGCGTGCTGAAAATTGGGACGAGATCAAGTCTTTGTTAGCCAAAACTCTGAAAAAGTCCCCAATTGAGACTGCAGATACCTTTGAAGCCTTCAAATGCTGCTCTCGCCTATGGACATTGCTCAGCCCTGATGGTGAGCAAATAGAGGAGGCTGCACAGCTTGTGGAGGGTTTCTCGGCTCGATTGGCTACTGAGATTGCACAATCTGCTGCATCAGAAGGACAGATGCTCCCAGAAGTTTTGGCCACGGAGGACATTGAGCTTGAATTTCAGCATGAACAACCTCTCCGGCAGTATCTGACGTGGTATCTACGAGGCGCTACCCGCCTAACCCGACTTCACTTTGGGAAAGAGGGCAAACTCCCTCCTCCTGTCCAGCACGCATTGGTGAAGTTTACGCCAGAATCACAAACCTTGGAGGCAGTGTGGAAGAACCTACTAGACAACGAGAATTGTTTGAACGACACCAAGCTGGCTGAAGGGCTTTTGGACCGTGCAATCAACGGCTTAGAGATTTCTCGGGAAAAGGGTTCATCGTTTGGAGAGGACAGCCAGCTATGGATGCGACTGATCTCTAGTATTCCACTTGATGCCATCAGTCGCCAACAGCGGGAGCGGACAATGGCAAACCTTGTCACGATGGCTACGGCCATTAGCGATGCTACGCAGATTCCATTGGGGTCGTGGAAGCTGTTCTTCAGTTTGGGAACAAAGCTCATGTCTCGCCCTACATTTTACGACGGCCTAGGCTTCCAGAATTTACTCGATGTTGCTGATGCGGCATCAAGAACTTTGATAGAAACGTCGGCGGGCAGCGAAGCTCTGCTGGAAATGATCTCACGGTTCTCACAAATGGCCTCGCAGACCATCAAACAGATGGCCAGTCATATCGAAGAGCGAAGTATCTCCTACTTCAAAGGTGCTTCGTCTTTTATTGATGATCTCAAGGCGCTTGCGGAGAAGAACCAAACTGATAGCGTGGCCTACCCTCTTCGTCTGACGCTGTTGAAAGCCCTGTCGAACGAGCTCTCGCAGTCGCCAGCAGCTCGAAGCCAAGACTCGCTGGTGTCCATACCGTCCGAGGCCCAGCTCATCCTTGGACGCTCAGTAGCATCTGTGATGGACGAGTGGGTCGCTGACAAGAAGCTATTTTCCAAACCAAACGTGCATGCCGACTTTCGACTACTTGCTGCCGTTGACGCTGCCGACGTCGGGGAGAATGTCGCTGAAATGCAAAAGCAAAAGTCATCATCACTGCGCAAGTTGGAGAAACGCAGCCTGGAAGCCATGAAGGAAGGTGATCTAAGGAGCTGGAAGATGCAAACATTCTTGCAAAAGTATCTGGCATCAGAGCTTGAATCGCCTCGACCTGCCTCGTTCCATAGCCTCCCCAACGTCCAAGGCTGGGGAAGCGAGTCCCTCCTGCGAGAGTACGTGGGCGCTATCGTACAAAACATGGACGTGGTTCTGAAGATGACGTATCTGGATTCCCTAGTCGGGGAATACCAAGCCGGCTGCAACACCGATGGCCAACTCGTCGCCATCCAGTTTGTTGTTGGCCAATTGATCGGTAAGTGTTTCATGCCGCTGTGTCGGCATCCAAAGCTAACATATGCCTCCAGAATCTTCAGACATAGTACACAATACTGGCGAATTTGACTTGGCGAGCGCGATGACTGAGCTCACACGAGCACTAACAGATTCGACCAAGACTACTAATGCGGTTTACATTTGCCGAACGCTTTACAACCTTCTTGAAAGGAAGCCGCAGGTGATTAATCAATCTAATATCGAGAGCCTACTTTCTGCAGTGGCCGTGATATCTGCTAGGAAGCCCGAAGACAACTCCGTAATCCCATTCATCTGGCTTTGTAAGCTTGTGGAGGTTATCATTAAGAAGCACAGACTGCGCTTAGAAGGTCATTATCACATCCTTCTAGCCACTCTACAGCCATTGCTGCGCAACCTGGTACAGGTACAGCGGGATCATCAAAACAACGACGTCCTGTCTCACGAGGCAAAAGCTACCGCTTTCGGCCGCCTCATCACGCTCATGTGTGAACCCACTGCTGGCGCCGTTGCTAGGTCACAGCATCACAGCACTCTAGACTCAGCTACGGACGAAGCCAAGCGCACGGCAGGACGTCACATGTACCTCGTCCTCATGCAATACGTCAAGTTGCAGCTAGAGACAGACATTTCAAGAGGCTTGAGAGAGGCTCTGGAGCCCGCAATGAACTCCATCTTCGACATCACACCGCCTGAGGGCAGGAAGCTCCTTAACGACGCCATGGACGCAAGCGGCAGGGCAATTTTGAGGGAAATATTTAAGCGATATACCCAGTTTGGGAAATGGAGCGGTGTATAGTGCTAGGATTATGTATCATGAGTTCATCAATATTATATCGGCGCTTTATATCTATTGCGTTTTCTTAAACGTTGATGGATGGCCGAACTTCTTCCCATATTTCTGGATTTGTCCATGGTAATCCATGTTGACGATTGGCCACACAATGAGCGCCATCAACGCGGCGAAAATGCCATCAAAGAAGCTGCTCCGGATTGCACCCCCTAGACCGCCATTCTTCATGATCCAACCCAGCCAATTCACCGCGACGAGGAACTGACCCTTCTCCAACCCTTGGATGGCCCCCTGGGCGACCTCGTCTGGGGTTTGTCGCGGGTCGGTTGCCTCTAGCTGCTTCGTAATGTCCGGCTTGATGAGCTCCTCCCTTTCAAAGCCGGGGGAAAGGATCGTGCCGGGGCAGACGAGGTGGACTTTGACGTTTTGGGGGTACAGCATCACCTCGCGGCTCAGACCTTCCACTAGGCCACGAATAGCGTACTTGGAAGGCGCGTAAGGGATGTACCCAGGAATCATGTAGAAGATGACGGCACTCGTAGTCATGATCAAGTGTCTCGGCTGTTCCTCCACGGGGGCATCGGGTGCAAGCCAGCGATCCAAGATGGCGCGCGACATCTCGGCCGTGCCAAAGAAGTTGATGTCCATCTGGCTGCGCATAGAAGACATTTCCATGTCGAGGAAAAGCTCCGGGCGACTGACGCCCGCGACGCACCATACGATATCGGGGGCTCGGCCGCCATTCCAGGCAATGGCATCTTCGATGACGGGGACGGCGTAGTCGTGGAGGGAGACGTCGGCGGAGATGTAGTGGAAGCGCTGCGTGTCTGGGGTCTTTGCCTTGGTCTACGCGACGGACATGTTAGTTCTATACTATTACTCGGAGGGGAGAGGCGGGACGGACCTTGAGGGACTCAACAGCGGTTTGGAGCTTCTCGACGCTGCGAGCGACGAGGATGATATTTGCGCCTTTGGCTGCGAGCTGCTGGGCTGCAGCAAGGCCCATGCCCTCTGAACCACCTGTGATGAGAACAGTCTACACAGTCAATGTTGTCAGCACGGCTATACGTATAAAGGTATCGCCTTAGGCTCGAGATGGCTAGGCACGGTGTCTTACCTTGCCCTCTACGGGCATCTGATTACCTCCAAAGAGACCCATTGCGACGGCGAAAGCAGCGGTGAGCAGGCCACAAGCAGACACTGCGATGAAGCTATAGGAAGAGAAGTCCATCAAGCTGACTGGGATATTCAGGAGAGGGGGCCAACAGATAATTAAGTCAATTGGGCGCAGGGAGACAGTATGATTATATGTCCGGATAGGCGTGCCGGTCTGGGGATGGTGCTGACGGCTTAGCGGCTAAAGATCAGCGCGCCTACAAGGAGGCATAGACAGCGCAGTATTCGTAAATGAATGGGTTGATTGGCACAAGATATGCTACAAGAACTGAAGTAATCCGAGCCGTAAATGCTATAGCCCGAGGCCAACGAGCTCACGAGCAGTTGGGACGATTTTCAAGATGGAGGGCCCGCACGGTATATAAAAAGTCTTGCACTGTGATTCTTCGCCAATTGGGTGCTATAACGCGCTGCAAATAATGGAAAGTTAAGTTGTAGACGCGCCACGCACACTGTGCATTTTTCTATAGGAAACACTGGAAGCTTTCTTGACCTCATCTCAGAGGAACACATTCTACTCAAGCAAACACGTCGCTCTCCAAGCGCCGCACGTCAGCTCGCTTAGCTGCGCATCATGAATTTCACCCTCAGCCTCTCATCTAGCCGGTAGCCATGTCTGGCAAGGATGACGAAGCTACTCTGACGGTCCCAAAGTTCTCATCCTTCAAGTCCACGTCTAGCTCGGCAGCGCCTGATAAGACAGAGCCCAAGGACAAGCCCACTGTTCCAAAATTCTCGTCTTTTAAACCTAAACGCTCAGAGTCCTCGTCGACGCACCGTAGGAGGAGCGACAAAAAGCGGGATGAGCTATCGGATGACGGGAGGAAACGACGCCGTAATGGCAGGGAAGACGACCACGAAGCAAAGCGGCGGCGTCATGACCCTCATCAACGTGGAGATGGACGGAGAAGGAGGTCGAAAACTCCTGAAGAAAAGAGCCACCGCCGCTCAGAGGTTGTCCAAGCACAACCGAATTTGACAAAGTCAGAGCATTTCTTTATCGACAAAAAGGGAGACCCTCTCATTGTCAAGTATGGAGGTATTGAGCGTTCCAAGATTCCTCCGTACTACCGCTACGGGGGCGGTCGAGTCTTGGGTACGACTGGTCGCCTATGGATCCACCGCGAAGGCCCAAGGGATCAGTTCAGCCTTCGAATGCCGGGCGAGGGTTCCATGCTCTTCAAGGATAAGGACGGGCTTCGAACCAAGCGATCACGACTGCGACAAGAAGCGCCTAAACTTCGTCCGCGGAAAGTTGTCGCTAATGAAGGGGAGGAAGAGGGTTACCTAGCCATCAGCAGCTCCACCAAGCCAGGTCGAGATGACAAGGATGGGGAATCTGAAGACGACGCGGCACTTCCTGACTATCGCGCCATAGAAGGCAGAGCAAAGGGGAAGATCGTGCAGGTTGACCAACCTAGCGACAGTGAGGAGGAGGAGGAGTCTGCAGGAGAAGACGAGATCCCATCGCTGGACGAGAGCAGTCCGTTAAGGTGGCGCTCAATACAGCTGAGTCGACAGGTCAAGCAGCACCCGGAAGATGTTGATGCTTGGATCGAGCTTGTGGACCATCAGGACCTCTTGCTTCGGGCTGGTGAGAGCTTAGATCACAAGGTCACCGAGAACGAAACCCACAGCTACACGGAGATAAAGGTGTCTATGCTTGAATCGGCTCTTGCCAATACATCAACGACAAAGGACCGCAATCGCGTCCTGAATTACTTGATGCGCGAAGGTGTCAAGATATGGGACCCTAAAACCGCAGAGAAGAAATGGGACCACGTGCGAGAGGACGAGCGGCACAACTTTATCCTTTGGAGAATCCGTCTGGACTTTTGCATGTCTAACATTGGCTCGTTCCAGTATGATGGAATTAGGCAGATGCTGCTATTGCGACTTGGTCAGGCTGTGTCCCGTTTCCCTGATGGCAAATTAAGCGACTTTTCGGAAGCGATCTACGTGTTCTTGAGGATGTCTCGGTTCATGTACGATGCAGGTTTCAAGGAAGTGGCTGTTGCTTCATGGCAAGCGCTCCTGGAAATCACGTTCTTCCGCCCACCTAATTTAGACAGCAACGAAAAGCTCATTGACAAGTTTCAAGATTTCTGGGAGAGCGAGGTTCCTCGATTCGGTGAACCGGGTGCACAGGGCTGGAAACAGTACGCAGCCTCAGACGAAGAGGCTATCGCGCCAGAACCGCTCAAATACGAGGACCAGGCTGAAGATTCTAGAGACTCTTACAAGGCTTGGGCGAATGCCGAGCGGTCCCAAGGCAAAGAGGCACGCTTACCGGCTAGGACTATGGATGAAGGGACTGAACATGACCCGTATAGGGTTGTTATGTCTTCCGACATCGAGCCGTTCCTATTTGTCGTCCCTGCAACGGCACTGCCAGCTATCAGCCATCAGCTCGTCGACGCGTTTCTGATCTTCCTTGGGCTTCCGCCTTATTTTTGCTCGTCCGACTGGACGGCAGCAGCGAGTCAAGATCAGTTCTTGACCGCAGCCAAGAGGGCTTTGACTCCGGAGTGCATAGCAGACCCAACGCAAGAGGAGCCGGAGAGTACGGCTCCAAAACCACCCATGTTCAACTCCCTCGGTCTACAAGCAGCCTGCAATGCAGACATCTTATTCTCCGACGAGCATTGGTTCAAGTTGCTCGACCCGACTTCGACTGCATACACGACTGATCTGAGTTTTATGATCCGGTCGCTGAGGCAGCTAGTTCATACTGAAGAGTCTAAAGCTCTGTCTCCTTACTACCTTGCTTTAAGCTCGCATGATGAGGCCACCCCGGTGCGGAAAACTGCCAAAAGCCTCTTGAAGAAAGACCCTACCAATGTTGGGCTATACGTGAGCTATGCTCTGGCGGAACTGGCTCATGGACAAAGAGACACGGCGTCAAAGGTTCTGAGCTCTGCCGCTGAAATTGCTCAGGTATGTACTATGCCTTTGTAAATCTTTGACACTGCCATGGCGACTGACTTGACTTGTAGAGCGATGTAGAAGGCAACAACATCCTGCTGTGGAGGACATGGGCGTGGATGGAGCTAGAGATTGGCAACAAAGCCTTGGCTCTGAAGCGCCTATGCTCCGCTGCAGATGAGCAACTACGGAAGAGCCCAGACAATGACTCTACTATCTCAGGATCATTTGTATTGAAGGCGCGGCAGCATTTCGCATCCGCAGTCAGCAGCGCAAGCGAATCAGCAGGATTTGGGGCCCAAATGGCAGCGGAAAGCCAGGCTCTGCTGGCGTACTTGACAGTCGACGGCTGCAGTGAGCCTACGTCTGCTGCGCAAGGCAATATTACGGCAGCCATGGCCAGTATTGATGAGTCAAGTCGTGAGTTTGCATTCCGAAGATGCGCTGAGTCGGAAGCACACGAAAGCCTACTACAATTTGCCGCAAGGCTGCTGTATGTCAACGCAACGAGAGGGTAAGTATACAAGCATTATTTCATTCCGTGAGCGGCGCTGATTCGATAATGCAGACCCTTCCGACGAGCACACATGCGGGAACAATTGACAAAGTTTCTCACCTACTTTCCCCGCAACACCATCTTGCTGTCATTGCTGGAGTGGTCCGATTCTAGTCTACGGGTAGTCGATGAAACTCGTACTCTCTTGTACGACAAGGTACTGGTGCCAAAGCACGATTGTGTGACCAGCCGGTTGTTTGCGATCCAGCACGAGATGCACCGCGGTAACGCAAACTCGACCAAGGCGGCGTACGAGCACGCTGTGACGAGCGATGCATGCAAGTCGAGCGTGCAGATCTGGACATCCTACATCCGGTTCTGTCACGGTCACAAAGAGCTTCGAGCCAAGGCCAAAGACGTGTTTTACCGAGCACTGAGACACTGCCCGTGGTCCAAGGAGGTTATGATGGAGGCGTTTGTGACACTGATCCGGGACATGAAGTCGGAGGAGCTAAGGTCGGTGTACGAGACTATGACATCCAAAGGCCTGCGCATCCACGTAGATTTAGACGAGTTTTTGGAGAAAAGGCAGGATGACAGGGCTCAAAGAGAGAAAGAGACTAGGCGGAGACGAAAGTGAACTCGGATTTCTTGGATATGTACATATGAATATGAGGTGATCTGCAAGCTGGTGGTGGGTTGTTAGCCGGTTTTGGGCGAATTTAGCTCAAAGCTGAATCCCGGGATTATTCGCTGAGGATGGAGCTAGAGGGGGATTTGGGAAGGGATGCATGTCCAATGATCTCAGCGATGAAACGCGGCCAGGAGCTTATTTGTTAGGCCCCTGTTTGCTCTTTGATACGGTGGAGATGTGTGATGGATGTATTGTAAAGGCGGACACAACATCACCGTTTCTTGTATGCGAAATGTAAATACCCGTACTTACTGGGTTACTACTACAACTATTCGTCCCCCAACATAACCTCAATCTCTACCCGAAATGCGACTATTGCTATTTTAAATCCTCCGGGTATCTCATCTACCCCTACTGCCCACTTTCAACCTCACTTAATCCTTGTTTTCACCCCCATTCCCCTTCTCTCTACCTAAGCCTAACCGCCATGTCCCCCGCAGCCCAACAAGCTGGAGGCGGTGCCGGCGACACGCAACGCACCATCCAGGAAATCGACGACCACATTAAAGCTCACCTCCGCCGCATCTACGACTCCCACTCCGGCGGCGACGAGAAATGGACACCAGAAAAGACCAAGTCTTTCCTACAGGGCCAAGGCCGGGGCGACGATGCTGACACTGGGTCAGACACCGGAGGCCTCGACTGGGATGGCTTTGTGCGGTACATGACCTCGTCCCGCAGCGCCATCACCACGGACCCTAAGCCTACGGATCTCTCCTGGCCGCTGTGTAGCTATTTCATCAGCTCTAGTCATAACACTTATCTGTCTGGCAACCAGCTGTCTAGCGCTAGCACTACCGAGGCCTACACCAACGTTCTTCAGCGGGGTTGCCGCTGCGTGGAGATTGACGTGTGGGACGGCGACGACGACTCGGATTCGGAGAGCAGCAGTGATGACGAGCCTACCGCTCAGAGGAAGCAGCAATTGCAGCAGCAGAAAAAGAAGAACCGTCTTAGTCGGATCAGCACGTTCAAGGATAAGCTGCCGGATTCGCTGACGGCGCGTCTGGATAAGACCAGCTTGGGTAAGAAGCTTGAGGAGCGTGAAGCTAAGAAGGAGGGTGCTGCTGCAGTGAAAAGCCAGGCTGCCAGCAGCGATACGGGAAGTGGGAAAGCTAAGAGCAAGGAGGCGAGCAAAGAGGAGGTGGGTACGCCCGAGGTGGCTGTTGTAGAGCCTCGAGTTCTGCACGGGTACACGCTCACCAAGGAGATCACCTTTCGAGATGTCTGCGTGGCCATTGGCAAGAGTGCCTTTGCCGTCAGCGATACGCCGCTGATTGTGAGCCTCGAGGTACACTGCAGCCCTGCCCAGCAAGCCACCATGGTACAGATCATGAAGGAGACATGGAGCCAGTATCTCGTCCCCACTCCCGAGGAGGATAACCCCTCGCAGCCCAGTCCTGCTGAGCTCAAGAACAAGATCCTCATCAAAGTCAAGTACGCGCCTCCCGGATCATCACCGGATGAAGCCGAGAGCACAGACGACGAGAGGGCACCTCCTCCAGAGGAAGAGGATAAAACCAAGCAGCAGAAGAAAGGGAAGAAGGCGGCTTCAAAGATTATTCAGGATCTTAGCCGCATGGGTGTCTACACTCGCGGTGTATCATTCAAGTCGTTTGAGCAGCCCGAGGCGTCCATGCCTACGCACATCTTTTCCCTGTCGGAGAAGAAGTTCCTGGACCATCACGAGAACAACAATGCTCAGTTGTGGGAGCACAACAAGAACTTCCTTATGAGAGCGTACCCGGCCGGTACGCGCATTACGTCGTCGAATTTGAATCCTGCTCCTTTCTGGGGATGCGGGACGCAGGTTGTTGCTTTGAACTGGCAGCAGACGGATGAGGGCACCATGCTGAATGAAGGGTTGTTTGCTGGCACGGGCGGCTACGTTTTAAAGCCCGAAGGTACGATCATCTATCATTTTTACTAACGACAAGTAATCCCCATAACCAGTGCAGACTAACAGCTAGTACTAGGATACCGTCCCGAAGTCAGCGGTAAACCCACAACAAGCAAGATTGTCGAAAAGACCCTCAGCAACTTGACCTTCACCTTCTACGCCGCACAAAACATCCCCATCCCACCCGAGGACAAATCCGACAAGAGCTTCGAGCCCTACATCAAAGTCGAACTCCACGTCGACGCCTGCGAAGGTCTCCACGGCAAGCACATCAACAACGAGGGCCACGAGCGAGAAGGCGAGTACAAGTCCCGCACGCGCACGCACAAGGGTCGCGACATCGACCTGGCTGCGGAGAAGCTGGAGTTTAAGGGTATTCCTGGTGTTGTCGAGGAGCTCACGTTTGTGCGGTTCACTGTGCGGGATGATGAGATTGGCAAGGATGACCTGGCGGCGTGGGCTTGCGTACGGCTGGACCGGCTGGGGGAGGGGTACCGTTTTGTTCATCTGTTGGATTCGGAGGGGAGGTTGACGGAGGGTGCGGTGCTGGTGAAGGTGGAGAAGAAGATTGACTAGGGGTGGCTTGCTTCTTCGCCGCCGCCGGCTAGGAAGCTCTCTACAAGACTTAGGAAGTGGGTTCGTAACAGCAGGTCAAGTAAGTCGGAGGACATGAGCAAGTCAGAAAACAGCAGCAGACTACAGGACAGAAGCAAGTCAGAGGACGAGTTAAAAGATTCTGGAGCTAGATCCTCTCATACTACTAGTTAGGGGATGATGTTTCCTGCTAGGCCCTGGAAAGCATGCGTACTCGGTATCGAATTATCAAAGCATTAAACTATCACTACCATTACACTGCCATATTCGAACAGACCTGAATGAAAAAAGGTTGGGAAAGAAGTGAAGCGACTACACACGAGCAGCACGCGCCCTCACATTATCTGCCTACCTTCCAGTCGTTTCTTTCGCCGCCTCCCTTCCGGCCGCCGACTCACGCCTCTGATGCCCCTTTTCCTCCAAATTCTTGTTCCCCAGCACACCACCCGCCTTCTCCATCAACTTTCCAAATGTGCTATCCTTTCTCTTCTGGTGATGACCGCCCTGCTGCTGCTGCTGACCCTGTCCCGAGCCAGCGTACGAGCTGCCATAAGCTTGATCATCATGACGACCTGACTCCATACCAGACACGGCACCCAAACCACCACCCGCCGCTCCGCCTTCCTGCTGCTGCTGCGAACCATACGAATCACCACCCGTAGTTCCCGTCCCGTACTCGTCACCAACACCGGGCTGCTTTCTCCTCTCCGAGTCATAAGTCCCCCTCTGCGAAGGATCATACGTATCCCCTCCGCCTACACCTCCGCCATAGGTATCCCTCCCCGTAGACGAGCCGTACGTATCACCGCCCATACGCTGCTGGGTAGCACCCAACTCATCGTCCCGGCGCGCCTGGGAGCCATATTCACCAGAAGAAGAAAGGCCATACTCCTCACCGCCAAGACCACGACGTTGCTGCTGGCTACCAGCCATGTCATCGTCACGGCCTCGCATGAAAGTGTCGTCAGCGGTGTTGCCCATGTTTTCGCCGTGTTCGCGGTCGCCGCGGCGGATACCTTCAGAGAGGTTCTCAGCTTGGTTGCGCTGAGGAGCGTCACATGTTAGTACTATCATGTCAAGACTCTGATAAAGCGAAGGGGGGTAGTCATTACGAGAGTATCACCGTATCGTCCAGACATGATGTAATGTAAGTTTTTTTCAAAAAGAAAAACGTTCTTTGGTATCGTAACGAGAAATGGGGTATCTTGTGGAAAGAAAGCAAGAATCTGCCAGAACAGAAGTTACGCATAAACTTGGGGGGCGAAGCTCAGGGTTTATACTCAAGCTCATTAGGTAGCTATAAGCGGGGAAGGCAGCTGCGTGTGCTGAAAAGCTCCCAGACGTCCATCATCTCATTGGAGAGCAAGGAAGGATTAAGCTTTGGAGCTTCCCGACAAGCGATTCACTACTAGACTCGGTAGCTTGGCTGCTTGTCTGGGGGAGAAAAACTGCCGGCTCATCCGCGCCGGCGTCTCGGGAAAGGACAGTGACGTACGTTCTGTCGCAGCCACGATCATGATCAGTTGTCGTCATACGGTGTCGGTAAGCTTCAAACCAGGCCGCTGAATCGGTGGTGCGGAGGGAGTGTGAGCCACGAGACCTACTGGGCCGATGGGTCCAGAATAGAGTCTATCGTAGTCAAGGTTTAATGACAACGACCAGAGGGGTAATTCGGATGGCGCCGGCTTTCTACGGACGTTTCGCCGCCAATTGGGCTTTGGATAACGTTTAACGTTTTCTATTCTTCTAATCCGTCTATCAAAGACATGAGCGGGTGGCTCTTCCCTGTCCGTCTGGCTGTAATGCCCCGTAATAAAGTGAACCCCCCTTAAACTTAATTATCAAAGCCTAAGGGACAGGTACAATACCCCTTTGGGCCATCATCCTCGCTGTTCAAGTACTTGACGCTACAGACCGGAGTATCTCCTTTCGAGCAAGTGACTCTCTCCCGGCACAGCTCGTCGTCTCCCAGGCCTTCGTCAAGCTCGCAGTCAACATGCTGACACTGGCATTCACCCCTCAGCTGACCGTAGAACGAATCGCCATTGACGCATTGGGGGAAGTTGGGGTACAGACCAAAGCCGTGCTCTGTGCATTTAATGTGGTCGTTGCAGAATGCATGCTTCTCGTTGTCATAGGAGAGACAATTCGACATTCTGGGGCGACACTGGCATCTCCCGCTGGAGTGCGCATGAAGTCCATGCTCAAATTCGCATACAGCCTCGTGGTCGTCCTCGCGACATTGCTTGTAGTCTTCGCACTCGGAGTCTCGGGAACAGTGAAAACTCCTGCACTGACACTTGCCATCCACGCAGGCGGGATACTGGGACTTGGAGACGTCGCAGATGTCTTGCATGGTGATTCTGCAATCCTCTGCTTCCTTGGAGGAGGCATCGCACGACTCAGTGTACGGGCTGAACCCAGGGTATAATTCCCAGGCTGAACTGGAGGGTGAGCTGCGATACTCTTCAGAAGCCGTCGATTTTGTAGAAGTCGTGTATCCCAAAGAAATGGCGAATGTCGGAGAGCCGCTGCCAGAAGTAGAAGAATCGGATGTGGAATCTGCTGTAGTTGTGGACCAAGACAAGCCCCATGATCCGACTCCTCTGGGCTTGTTGCGCTTCTCAGATGAGCTTTCGAGCGCAGGACCGGTAGATGACGGCTCCGAAGTCATAAGTACCGATTTAAGACTCGAAGACTCAGTTTCCTCGGGGTCGAATCCGGACATTGTTGAAAAAGAAGGAACGACAAGGGGAGTTCGGGTGACAGGGTTCTCGAGCGTAGCATCCACGCAGACCTTGGCGTTCAGTTCGAAGACACCATCTTCACACTCGAGGAAGCAGTTCCAGACGAAAAACTCGTATCCGGTGATGTTGTAGGCATTGCGAACCTCGGCATACGTTGCCGGCTCGTCGACAATGAGGATGTTGTGGCAGTCCCAGGGCCAGCTTGGGCTCTCCAGGCCGGACGATTCGTAGTCCCATGATTTGGCTTGCTTAGAACTGCAAGTAGCGCTGACTAGCGACGCTGCGAGCAACAAGAAGGTACGCAGAAGAAGCAGCATGGTGGCTGATGATAGTGCGAATGGTGAAGGTGTTTCGGAGTCGGCACCTGGCGATGTGTTGGAGGTTTTATGCGTGCCGCCGCTGAGCTTTCGCTATCACCACGGCAGTGAATCACAGCCAAAGCCACGCCCGAAGCTGAGCCACGCCTGCTGCATTCCAAACAGCGCTGATAGCTGAGTCCGCTGTGTCAGAGCACAATCATAGCCGGCTAGACTTTTCTTCACCCATAATCGCACCGCTCATCATAGGAGGCTCTGAAGAGCGTCCGAAAAGAACAAGCTCTCGACCGCCTTTGGTTCCCCACCACGCAACCCCAATAGCAGCACGCTCTACGTCCATCTCACCGCTCACGAGCATGTCCCAGAATCGCTTCTTGACCGTTTCTCGCAGATTGGCGTCTTCAATCTCATTGAGGGCTTGGGCAGCCACTGTCAGCCACTCCTCGACCAGCGGCAGGGGCAAGAACGGCAATGAATCAACCAATGCCAGTGCCAAGGCGCTCTGTTCAGAAAGGACTTCATCTGTAGCTTGAGATGCGGCATCTCGTGAAATCATATCTTGAGGCAAGGGCTCAGGGCTTGCGTTTGCCATGTGTGAGCGGAGCATCTCTAACAAAGTCTCCGAGAGGTAGGGCTCCATCGCAGCGATCGGGAACGGCGGTGACACAATTTGCATCACTGTCTTGAAAGCCACCCGAAATTGACGTGGTGAGATGTGCTGAGGGAAGGATTCAAAGAGCTTGACAATGTAGAAGGGTGCCATGCGGATCGTCATGGCACTATGTTGAGGGCACGACATTACGGAGAGGACAGAGCTGTGGGCGGATTCGAAGAGACCAACCATGGATGGGGTCATCGGTCCTTGATGCGACATGTAACTCAGTGCCGGCTTAACAATTAGCTCATCACATGCATCTGTTGAGAGAGACAGTGGCAGGTGCTCTGCGAGGTCCAGGTAGAAGACATCAAGTGTTCTCTGGATGTGCCGTGAAGGCAACGAACTTGTGTCGATCGGCTTAGCATCCCGTAAGAACCTCTCTGAATCCCCCCCAAAGCGAGAAAGAACGTCTATAGAGGCCATGTATGCGAAAGTGTAGACCTGGAATGAGTTGTTGCCATCTCGCGAAGAGATGAAGCACAAATTCCTCAGAATCTGCAAAGATTTAGCGGCGATGGTCTGTGCCGTCATATCCTGGGACAGCGCCGGGTCCATGAGGCTGCGGGACATGATGGCTTGGAGAGCAACAACGATTGCAAACAGAAGCTTCTTCAAGACTTGCCAGAGGGCTGGATAGGTCTGCTGAGCGGTTTCCGGGCTCAGACTGGCCCCTTCCAGAGCCGGATCAATGCCGCTGAATGCGAGCTGCTGCCATGCGTCAAGCAGCCTCACGCTGAAGAGGAAGAGCGACTCCTGGGCTTGAAGCACAATCCGTGAATCGGTTGCGTGTTCGACCGCGAAACCTGCCAGCTTGGACAGCGGGCCCATGTTGCTAATCAGCGGACGCCTATCCATGTCCTGTAGTAGATGGAATGACGGCGATGATGCCTGCCAGCTGAGAACACCACCAGGTGCCTCTATTACATCTCGGCCGGCAGCTTGGAGGAACTGAGCATCGCGGAAGCCCTCTTCCCCCGTAATGGACCAGATAGTGATAGGCAGAAGAGCGTTGCAGTTGATTTGCAAACGGTGATGCTCTGATAACAGCGGAAAGGCAAAGTTGAGAGCCATGACAATCGATCCTCCAGCAATAGGTCCGTCGACCATATGATCCTGAAGAGCCATGTTGGCAGCGGTGACCACAGCGGACTCTAGGGTGTTCCGTAGCGATCGAGAAAGGCCTCGTTTCTCATCCCCCTCCATGCCCATCAGCACACCCGTCAAGACCAGTAGATGTTTCCACCGGCGAGATCTATCGTCGGCACCTTTGACGACGGCGCGCGTCCACTCATCGCACTGTAGACCACCGCCCTCCTGAGGCATCTGCCCAGTAGCTCGCTCGACCTCATGCTCGTGTACCCGGGTCGCGGCCGTATTGAAGATGCTGATAATTCGAATAGCCGTGCGGAGGCCTTCAGGCTGGTGCCATATTGCCGGAGCGGTCAGAAGTTGTGAAGTCAGGACACCCAGGTTCAGAGGGTTCGAGAGCTGGGCTAGGAGATGGGCGGTGGTGCCGATGATCTGCTCAGTCTTTGCTGCGTCGTGCTGGTCTTGGTAGTACTGAAGAACAGTGTTGAGCAGCCTGTCGGCGGGCATCTTGAAGGTGGCCCAGGCCGTGCAGAGGTTGCGGCTGTTGCGGTTGAAGCTCGTAAGTTGAGTTGGGGGCGTTGAGGTTAGTTACGATGGAAGCTTCAAGTCGAGCGCGGTTACTTTGCCGAGGCACGGAACGGGTGCTGACGTCGCCGGCTGCAGCTGATTTTAGCGGTGGTCCCCTGGAGCTCGGGTGGGTCGCGATTGTCCTACCTTAACAGTGGGAGACAGTCCTCGACTCGAGCCGTGACACCTCAGACGGCAACGCGACAAACAGGCGGATTCGCCTCAGATGAGGACGCGGTAAGCAAGAATCACCAATCGCAATCAATGGAAGCTTCTAACGGGACCATTCATCAGATGAAGCGGCCAGGCGTTCCTCCCGACGGCTACACCACGCCCCCCTTCCCGTCGCTCAACATCAAAAACGTCTACGACTCGACCGACAACCGCCGCTACACGCTCTACAGCATCGAGGATATCTGGCGCTTCACCATCATATGGACGCTGATTGCGTACGCCGTCTTCCACCTCGCCGCCGTCTTTATTGCTATGTATGCGCATGGCTGGAGGAAGTCGTCATGGAAGTATCTGTGGGCGGTGCCAGTTGTCTATCTTGTGATAGCGGCACTTGAGGCGCTCATGGCCGGCAGTATTGTTGGTCTTGTGTGAGTTTGACATGTTCTTGTTTCGAGCTCTTCGATGGATGCTGACTTGTGGATAGCGTTGGAGCCGTGTACAAAGCTGGGTACTACGAGATGAACACTTGGATCCCGGCGGTATGGGCGGTCATTAGCGTGCTCATTCTTATCATCTCTTCCTTCTCGATCCAAGGAGGCCTCTGAGCGAGCATGACATGTCGCCAGTACTAAATCGGCGGCTAAGCACCATTACAAGTACCTTGTCAGGATCAAAGAAAAAGAGTCTCGAATGCGATACCGATGACGAACACAGCAAGGGCTTTTCCAACGGAAAAAAAAGACCCTCAGGCTTCATGAACACACAGATGGAATGCAGAAAGGCTACACGAGCTACATGTGGGCTTTGAAGGTACGTAAAGAGTTGATGAATTACTCGTTCTTCGCTAACGAGGTGGGCCATAGGCTTCCCAAACCACCGAAGAGAGCTCCCGGCAAGCCTGAGGAAGCAGTGGTTGCAAGGGTCAACACGGGACAGTTCGCCCTGGAGAACATCTGGAGCGCCATGTTGGAGAAGTCAGTCCAGCCCTACGATAGACAGGAAAACATGGCACTCCCGGCTCCATCCCCAGCAGACCCCGGCGTTGGATCACATGAAGCTAGATCTTCCTCTTACTGGCTTAGCATGCCTAAGACGCTAATGCCGTGGCCTATGTGCTTCGTCGGGCAAGCAAGCACTGGACTACCCACATCAAGAGGAATAGTTCAAGTACAAATCAGAACAAGAAACCGAGTTTATATAAAAGAGCACATATACCATTGAAATGCAATTATACATGCCAAAATACGCATAAGCAAATCCGTAGGGCAACTCGTAATATCGTTGCACCAGCATTACTAGTACTACTATGAATACGAGTACTACACCAAAGTGGGGCAACCCTTTCAGTGGCCAGTACCTACGGGCGGGGGGGTGGTTTTCTGACATCGCTATGGACATGATGTGGGTGTGCTGATATGATGTAGGGGCTTAATGATGTCGGCAGAATTTGCTACTAGTACATGATGTAGATACCTACATCATATTAGCATATCTACATTATGTTATAGGTTAGAAATTACACTAAAAATTAAGGTCCTAGGACCTAATAGACCTAATAGACCTAATAGACCTAATAGACCTAACAGACCTAACAAACCTAAGGTCTAAAGATTGAAAAAATATATAATTTTTTTGCAGTCACGGGGAATTGAATAAGGGCCTTTAAATAGATTTTATTGAATTAAATAATTACCAACTAAGCTATAGATTTATTGGAAGAAATTGAACAAATATTACTGATAAAGGTAGTCACGATGCTGTATAAACGGCAGTCACGATGCTCCTGCGGTCACAGCGCTAGGGGCTACAGCGGTCACAGCGCTAGGGGCTACAGCGGTCACAGCGCTAGGGCCCACAGCGGTCACGGCGGGCCACACGCTGTGGGCAGGCATAACACGATGTCAGCGCATACTATCGATGTCCATAGCGATGTCAGAAAACCACCCCACCGCCCGTAGGTAGGTTTCACCTTTCAATCAACCTTCACATTTGCACTTTCCGGAGCCTGGACCGAGCTTCCTTGATATTGTTCTTACCAACAACAATCCATCAGCACCGCGCGACAAATCGACCATGCGGTGTATCGAGCTAGCCTCACTCATTTGTCTCAGCAGATTGGTTTAAATTGACTCTCACTGCTTCGATACAGTTTGCGACTCCTTCGTCTTCCACCTTGTGATTACCATTGTCGTATTCCGCGGCTTTCACTATATATGTATGCTTGCTTGAACTTCTGAACATCTTGATTATAGAAATATCGTCTATTGTACTTTGATTCTCACAATGGCTCTCTTCAGACACGTTACAGACATGGACGGGCCGGAGCTCTGTATGCGCACGCCTCGCATCAATGGCCATTTCGCCAGCTCTGCGAATCACCATGCCGACACACCAGCACCGTCATCGCCTCCGCCTCCCTCAGCAGCATCTCTGGAGATCCTCAAGCCCTACTTTGCCGACCAGCCCAAGTCGCTTTCTGGAATCGCCCTGCGAGCGTTCTGCCTTGGTACAGCCTTCTCGGCGAGCATCATCGCTTGCATCGCTATCCTAATACTGACCGACTCACCTGCATGGCGACCCCCTTTCTTCCTCGCTGCTCTTTCGGCATTCCACTTCCTGGAGTTTTGGACCACGGCGCATCGCAATACTCTTGTTGCAAGCATCGACTCCTTCCTCTTGACGGCGAATTGGCCTTCCTACGCCATCGCACACGCCTCTGCTTTTCTAGAGTGTACTGTTATCAGCGTCTTCTTCCCGTCCCGAAACTGGGCACCTTACGGTCTAGGCACGGCTCTCATGGCCGCTGGTCTGGCGATGGTGCTCATCGGTCAAGCTGTTCGCTCAGCAGCGATGCTCCACGCAGGCGCTAGCTTCAACCACCATGTGCAGACTAAGAAGAAGGACTCGCACGAGCTAGTCACGACGGGCATTTACGGCGTGCTGCGGCATCCAAGCTACTTTGGCTTCTTCTACTGGGGTTTGGGAACACAGCTGGTCTTGGGCAATGCGGTATGCTTTGTGGCGTACGCGGCGGTATTGTGGAAGTTCTTTAGTGCTCGCATTAGGATTGAGGAGGCGAGACTCATAGAGTTCTTCCACGTGGATTACTTGGAGTATAGAAAGAAGGTGGGGACAAAGATGCCCTTTATTCGATAATTAAGTAACCGCCATTATATTCGAGAAAAGAAATCTTCCAAACACGCATATTTAGACAAAGCCCAACTGTGGGCATTGCGACTTTTCAACAGCCGCCGTGACTGCTAGTGTCATGAAATCACATCTGTCGTCAAATCTCGTTAAAATGAAAGCTCAAAAACGCAGAGTACATCATTTGACAGCCATTCTACTCACACTCCCATACTTGGCCTGCCATGCGTAAAAGTACATGAGAGCGGCAAAAGGCTGGCCGAAGATGGTAAAGGACACCCAGAAGATGATGTTTCCTATCAGTTTGCCGCCATGGCCCATCTTCATCTTTTCGAGTGGCGTTGTTAGCGCAATGAGTGGCAGTTGTAGGAACATGCCAAAGAATGCGACGCCTAACGATAAGTGTTAGCTGGACACATGCTGTATTCGAAGTAGATGGGGCCAGCATACCGATGATATTGTGAGTTGGCACCCCGACCAAAATCTCATGAAGAACAGCAGACATGAAAAAGACGGAAAGACTAGCCGACTTGGGGCTCCATCCACGACCAAGCATAGGCATGTAGACATGGCGTTTGAAGTATGTGTACACGGGCTTATTCCAAGTACGCCAGTATGCCCCCAAACTCTCGCTGTTCCACCAATCGTCATAGAAAGACCGGTCTGCGAAGCGGAGAACCTCGGCCAGGGCATTGAGGAAAGATTGGAATAAGGCAAAGAAGCCTGCCAGCCAGATGACCAAAGAGATGGTCGAAAGCTTTAGCAGTCGCTCCAGGATAGAGGGGATATCCAAGGAAGCAATCTTCTCAAGCGAGTTGATGAGAACCGGAGTTGCGTACTGAGCAGCGGCAAACCAGATGAAGACGCTCAGACAAAAGACCTCTCCAAGCCGCTTAAGCACAAAGGTCCACCTAATCTTTTCCGTCCGAGGGTATACCGGCTGGTAGACCAGTGTTGGAGCCCACCAAAAGTAGACCAAATTGCCCATGGTGATGTTCTGCGGGTACGGACATTGGGAGTACAGCTCAGGGAGCTCGTCGCCTGAGTTCGGGTGGAGATAGGCATGACGAAGGTCCCGGTTGGTAAATGCGTACGAAGCCGTCTTGAGCCATACAATGACGGCATGCATCTCGGTGAGAGTCCCAATAAGTGGATGGAAGATGTTGAAGTAGACCACCAGGGTAGTGATGGCCAAGCCCAAGGTGATGTTGATACCATGAGCCCAAGCTACCATGACCCAGGTGGAGTGAAACCTGCGTTTGTCCTCCTCGGACGGGCCATGTTGCCCGTCTTTGATGTTTTTCCGAGAGCCACGAGCTTGCCTTGCAGCAGCGAGCTCAATAAGGTAAGCTGCGAAGAGGTGACAAGGAACGAGCAAGTAGAGCAGCAGTCCGGTCAAGATATCGGAGCGGCTGTAGTTGTGGCACCTGATGCAGATCAAGACTCCATACTGATTGCGTGTTAGTCCTAGACATGAGGGTCCCGTTCAGTCCAACGAGGATACCTTTTGCAAGTTTTCAATCATCAATCTGAAATTCCCCACCACTGCGAGCTTCAAAGTTAGCGCCACCAGGATGAAGTAATTGATGAGGATGGCAAAGCTACGCACCGAGAACAATAACCATCAAATTACGGAAGCCAAGGAAACTTGGGGCAACGGAGGCATCGTGACTGAGGCAGGAGGCTCTTGACTTGGAATGAACGGCGGCGACGTGGCGATACTTTTGCTGGGGCGTCTTGCTCAGCTTCTCGGTGGTGGTGCCATTTCGAGGCTCGACGTCGGTGATGGTGGTATCCGGGCGATTGCGCTGCGAGAGCTGGCCATTGGTCGTCTCTACGCTCGTAGATGTCGCCTTGGCCATCTTGACGTACTGTCCCCTACAGCTTCCTCCTTTGAATTTGAATGGTGATGAGATGAAAGCTGCTGCCAACGCAGGTGACGGCGACGTGTTAGAGTTTAGAATCGCGAGGCGGCAAGCGGCGGGCGGCGGGGCAATTCAATGTATGCACGCCGATAAGCTATCAAGCCAGCCAAGACAAGGGAGCATCAGGATGGCTACTACCTACTCTTCCAAGGCGGCTCAAAAAATTAACGATTTGAATCAGAACCTGACGCTGATCTCTTGTGGCGTTAAAACTGAAGCATACGGGAATGCATTATTTAAAGGACAAGACATGAAGGCGCGTCAAATTTTCCAGCCTCGGCGGTTGTAGAGATCCCTGGAGATCCTTAGTCCCGGTAATGTAAGTACTGCATAACGATGAGTGGTAAATGTGAATTACACCAGGAGCAGATCCCTCTGCCAAGGCCAATCCTGGAATTTTCGGTGATCCGGCCGTCCGGGAACTCGAGACTCTGCTCAGCCATCGTATCATGGTATGTTGTAGCTTCCGGTGCTATAGCGCGCGGAAAACAACGGGGACTCCGACGGGCCTTTCCACGTTGCAGCATCGTGCACCGACAAGGGAATAATCACTCGTACAATAGTGGAGGGGCAAGCTTAATTGAATCCACTGCTGGCGGAGCGACAAGGTGCGTAATGTTTCTTTAGCATGTGAAAGTCGATCATGGCATGTAGATCCTGGAAATAGCAATTGATGGTTGTTAGTTGATTCCCAGAATAAGATCAATTAATCTCCATCTAGGCAGCCTGATGTTTCTACGCTCCGTGGAATCAACTCTTATATTTAATGGAGGTGAATCAATGGTGTTTGCTTCTCCTAAGGTGGCTGGCACCTTTGGGTGAGTTACAGTGGTAGCTTCGCTGACTAACGCGCTACCGTTTTCTTGCCCAGATGAATCTGCCACACGTGACACGCGATTGACAGTAAATGAACTTCATTCAATGTGAAGCTCTCAGTACACGCAAAGATACATTGAGACTCAGCGCATAGCCATTCCAGTATCAAATTAACGGAAACCGACATATAACCGACTCGATTTGTCATTCTCAATCAATTTCCATATCCACAGCCCACCATCGATTCAAACCACCAACTTGACGTTCTCTTTGTTCGCGTTTCGGCATCCGCGTCCACGCATGGTGAAGCTGTCCGGTTCGAATAGCCGCCATGGCCTATGAGCCTCGAGGCGATCAGCAGGGCGATCGCGGAGGCGCGCCGGGCCAAGATGGGGGTTCTAAGATTCGGGGTCGACGTAAGTATTCCAACTCCTCATCCTGATGTTTGTGCCTTCATCAAACGATATCAAATCTTGGAGGGCTTGTGAGAATGAAGATGACCAAAGTCATCATATGATTCAACTATTGGGTCTGTTCCTTGAAGTCTGCGAATCACACGTCTCCATGGCCGCTGTGGCTTTCGCTATAGGTGCAACCAGATGGCGAGCTTTTGTACCAAGATACTTAGGTCGAATAGATCCGCGAGGCCAATTTCACTCTCACGCCCATCCACTCCACGCGATCGCGCAACTTGTATGAATAGATGCTGACTCCCTCGTAGGCCCTGTGACGGATTACAGCGCAACCGTCATCCATTGGATGCGGAATCGCGTGCCCCATTACAAAGGGGGATACACTGGTGAAGCTGAACGCCCAAGTGCTAGCTACATTGTTGACGTGAGTGCATCTCCGCTCTCGAATTCATAAATCCTCGTTAACCAGCTATAGATGATCCCTCCAGTCGGTCGACCAACCCAGGCCGCTGACACCATCCCCACAAAGCATCTACACTCCTCACTAAACAAGATTAAACATCCCGTCAATGTTGTGCGGTGGACGCCGCAAGGCCGCCGGCTGCTGACAGCCTCTACAAGCGGCGAGTTCACTCTTTGGAACGGCACAGGCTTCAACTTTGAGACGATTATGCAGGCTCATGACTCGGCTATTCGCGCCATGGAGTACTCTCACAGCGATGAATGGCTAATCTCGGGGGATCACGATGGTGTGATTAAGTACTGGTTACCAAACTTCAACAATGTGGAAAACATCAACGCGCATTCGGACCCCATTCGAGACCTGGCCTTCAGCCCCCAAGACAACAAATTTGTCACCGCCTCCGACGACTCTACCCTCAAGATTTTCGACTTTGCTGGCGGAGCTATGGAATCCAAAATGGAGGGGCATGGATGGGACGCAAAGAGTGTGGACTGGCACAACAGATTGGGTCTCATTGTCTCGGGGTCCAAAGACCATTTGGTCAAACTTTGGGACCCTCGTCAAAGGAACTGTCTGACAACGCTGCACGGCCACAAGAGTACTGTCACCAAGGTGCTCTTTGAGAGGGTTCAAGGCAACTGTCTAGCCACGTCGGCCCGAGACCAGACAGCAAGGGTGTTTGATCTGAGAATCATGCGCGACATTTGCCTGCTCAAGGGCCACGAGAAGGATATTTCCACACTGACGTGGCATCCAATCCACTCTAATCTCCTCACCACCGGTGGCATGGACGGCGCCATCCATCACTACATGCTCGACACACCGAATCCCCCTCAGGGCCAGCCGCTGACATTGGCTCCATGGGATAGTCCCGATCCTACATCACAACCACCACAGTCAATATGGCCAATGCACAAGCTACCGTATGCTCATGACTACGCTGTATGGACACTAGACTGGCACCCTATGGGCCACATCATGGCCTCAGGCTCCAACGACCGCATAACAAGATTCTGGACAAGAGCCCGACCCGGCGACACTGATGTGTTCCAAGATCGGTACCATATTGGCGAGGCTGCCGCTGAGGCTCAAGGAACATGGGATCGACGTGGAAATCGCCGGCAAAGACAAGAGGAGGAGCAGCAGGAGCTGGAGGACGAAGCCGACGCACTGGTCGACCAAGACGCCAAGCCTTCGCCGTCCGGTATGCCTGGTATTCCTGGTCTGCCTCCGGGTCTTTCCCTGCCAGGCCTTGGGAACGCTGCACCACCTCCTCCTCCCGCGATTCCTGGTGTTGGTGCGGGTTCCTCTGGCGTTCCGCCGCCGCCTCCTATTCCACCGCCAGGACTCAACGGCGCACCACCGCCACCTCTACCGGGCATCGATCCGAACAACCCACCCGACCCGGCTACGCTATTCGAGATGATGAGAAATGCCGGGGTCCCTCTTCCCCCACCTGGTTTTATCCCGCCTCCCGGGGGCAATATCCCTCCTCCTGGAAACTTTGCTGTTCCCCCGCCGCCTCCTCCGCCGGGCGCTGCTGGAAGTGACAGCGATTCTGTCAGGCGCAGAGGACCACTTCCTAGTCAAGAAGACAGTCTGCGCCATGAACAGAGGCAAGGGAGATACACGCGCATCAAATAAGTTATATATCAGGTTCTCAGATGAGATGAGTGCTCATTTGGTGGATCACGGTTTCATAGACATGCCACAGGAACGGGAGCCCGATGTTGTACAATATTTATAGTAGGCGAAGATTTGGGTATCTGGCGAACTGCGTTTCCGAGCATTGGATAGTTTATATCAAATCACATTCCAATCTGCTATGTACTCTGCAGCTAGTTTACATGATGAGTGCCCATGCTCGCGCCCAGCTCTATGCAATTCGAATCTATTTGGAAAGCAGCTGACAAAAGAAAAGTCTAGTCCGAAAACTCATAGCTGCCTGTCGTGTAAAAGTAAAGAGAATGCCATGATGGTACAGCCAAGTTCAATGCCTCCTACTGCCTTGGTGGGGAAATCGCTTTCCTGTCGCCCTTGGCAAAAGCCTTCTGCCGGTCTGCGTAGTCCTTGATGACCAGCGCGCACGTCATGTCGGTACACAATCTGCGCCGGCGCTCGGTCGGCAGCTTGGTAGCAAACTCTAGACCGCTGGCGCGTTCGACAGCCTCGACAGGGACCTCAAAGTCGGTAAGGGGCTTCTCGTTGGAGATTGGTGCGTTGGGCAGGACGAAAGCGCCCAGGGCGACGTTGCCTCCCGCACGGCCGTCCTCTGCGAAGATGACCTTGTAGAAGTGCGTGGGCACAGCGACCGAGGGCGGGCTCCCGATCATCTCGTACTTGACGTACCACTTGTTATCGGCAGGGTCCTTGCGGGGCAGGTATAACGGCCCTGTGACGATGCGTACAGACGGATACCGGACGGTCAGACGGCGGCAAAAGTCCTCAAAGTGCGCCCAATAGTCCCGGTTGAAGCCCTCGCCGACCTGGGGGCACATGTTTGTGAGGTAGAAGGTATCGTCCATGGCCTGCTGGGACCACTTGGCGTCGGCGGCGGGGACCTGATGTCCGCGATCGTAGCCGCTGCGGAAGTAGTCCTTCAGCAGACCTCGGAACTTAGCAGGAACGGCGTCGTCCTCGGCAAAGACGCTGTGCTTGCGGTCGCCGTCGCGCATGGCCAGCGAGGCGGGCGTGATGTGTTCTACTACCCAGTGCGGGTTGCGCGTGCGACGGTCGTAGCTGGAGATGAGGGCGCTGCGGCTCGCGATATCGGATATAGGGCCAGGGAAGCCATACTCGAAGAGACCGGCTGGATCGACGGGGCCAGCAGTAGTGGCGGGAACGTTTGGTAACGGGGCGCCGACCACGGTAGGCGGCGGCACGGCGTTGGGTGTATTGGTGGTGGTCATGGTGGTTGTCGTCGCGGTGGCCGCGAGCTGAGTGCTTGGTTTCTTCATTTGGTCTGAGCGCAGTGACATGATGGCTGCAGTTAGAGCAGCACCGCCTCCTGCACTGAGGCAAGCGATCATAGCAGCAGATTTAGACATAATGGAAGAAAGGCCCTCGAGAAGGGCGGCTCGGTATTAAGCGGCGCGTAGGTTTTATACGATCAAGTGAAGCGAGTTTGTTTGTGAAAGAGATGGCTCGGAAGCGTCAGGCGAGAGGAGATGATGACCGTGCCTGTTTGCCAAGTTCACGAGGGGAAAGCGGCGCTGGCTGCTCTCATGTGGTAGGGTCGTAGCCGATGTGATGTGGTGTGGTGATGCGTGTCTCAGCGAAAATGCTGGTTAGCGATGAAGCGCTGGTTTTGCTGGATTGGACCCTTACCACGGGTTACAGTGGGGGCGTTCTTAAGGTACTAGTAGTGCCAGTGTTCCTCGACACGAGACCACGTGAGCTCCCGCTTCTTGTTCCTACATGAACATCAGGCACCTCGCATACTTCAGACAGATGAATCCCACGTCAGATTATAGATACCGATGCGTTGCATGTTTCTTTCCTTTTTATCATCTGCTGAGTGGTCTTACTTGTCCTGCTGTTCATGGTTCGCATGTGTAATGCTGTTTAGTTGCTGCCTACTCTTACTATCCTGATATTAGTAGGTGAAGCCTCCTCCTCGCGAACTGAAAAAGCCATCAGGATCCACCGACTTCTGCAAAGCTTTGAACTTGGCGTAGTCCCGGTAGGATCCGGTGACGTTCTGGTTATTCGTGGCGTCGTTCATGAAAAGCGGGAGGTAAAGCTCCTCACCCTTGCCCTTGGTCCACTCGGGGATCTTGGTCTCTATCCAATCCGTCAACTCCTGCGCCAGGCCGTACATGAGCTCATCGTCGTCCTTTGATGCCCACGAGCAATGGAATTCAACAATCATACGGTGGGGATCGTCCCCTTTAATGCCCATGGCGTTGCCACCGGCTGCCTCGCTGTGCTTTCCGACTACGCTGGGCAGCGGTTGGAATCCGATGGAGCACATCGACGTTGCTTGGGTGAGGCTGCTGACGTATGATTGAAGAAGCTCAGAGAATTGATCGGTGATTTCGCCGTACATGTGACCGGCATCTTCGACGTATGGAAGCATTGAGGTCTACCTTTATTAGCTCTGCATTCACGGTATTTATCCAGGCTACACTTACACGGAAACCCACTCGAGCATTCAACAGCTCAGGTTGCACCCCGTTGATATACAGCTAACACATCTTAGCATTCCTCATAGGGCTATAATCATGGACACGCTTCACTTACCAAGGAAGCGTATGATTGCCTCATAGTCATGTCGTATATCGGATTGACTTCGAGGAACTTGGCGAAGAGGCCAGACGTAGGCGGCTCAGGCCCGTCATAAAAGTAGTACACGATAAAGGTCCTCGATCCATCCACTTCGATGTGGTCGACAAAGATGATGGCTGCTTTCGGGTCCTCGGCGCCGATTCTCGTAAAGTCGTGCAGGAGTTGGTAGAGCTCTTTCGCCTGGCTCTGCATGTACACTCTGAAACCACCCCAGACCTCGCCGATTGGATGTGTTTTCACGGTGAACTGGGTCACGATGCCTTGTTGTAGTCAGCTTCTGGTCCTGCTACTTCATTAAGGGACCTACCGAATTGGCTGCCGCTGCCTCGCATGGCCACGGCTAGCTCAGGTTCCTTCTCAGCGTCGATAGTGACGATCGAGCCGTCTGCTTTGACCGTCTCCCAAGCGATAACGTTCTTCTCTATCTTAGTAGCATATCGAAGAAACTAGAGAATCAAACTTACATCTGCACCTAGACCGTACTGGCTGGATAGGAATGAGATGCCTCCCTGCAGGAGATATCCGCCAATACCAACAGTGCCTACCGAGCAACTTTGATCAGCCTGTGTCGTTGAACAATGGCTCTAAGTAAAGCTACTCACCGAGACGTCCTCCGACGACAGTCACTCCGTGAGGTAGCAGAGTCCCAATCACTTCATTCCAATTGCCGCCCGGCTTGATGTAAGTAAGTCCCTTCTCTTTGTCATAATCCGTTCCAGATAGTTTCCGAAAAGATATCAAGACTCCATCTTCAACAGTTGCGTGGCCCGGATTTGGGTCATGTCCACCACTTTTCACGGCGAACTTAACATCAGGATGCTTGTTCAACACTTTTACAGCGCTGGAAACGTCGTGTGATGATTGCGGCAGCACCATGCATAACGGCTTTGCCTCTCGGAGGGCTGTTGACCAGTATGAAGAGATCTCTGCTGTGTGGATGAGATCGTAACGGTGGTATACGCGGTCAGGAAGCGCTTTGGCTAGCTCTTTGCAGGCCGTCTTGGTCGATTCGCTAGCTTCGACGGGAGTAGAGGCCCATGTCAAGACGCAGAGCGCCGCTGTGGCCAGCAGCTTCGCGAACTGCATCTTAGGTATAGATTGATGTCAGTCCTCTTCGTAACGAGAATACTAGGCACCAGACCTAGTCAATTGGAGCGTACTGCCTTGCCATTGCTCTTTATAACAAGGGGCTATCCTCCACGATGCCTAGATAATCCCGCTTCTGGAGACAGCGGTGACAAGCTCACGTCAATTTTCTCCTAGCTGCACCCACATACCAGGATATCAAATATCTACAATACGAATACTACGTGAATTGATGTATGTCTCCATCGCTAATGTACCCTTGGAGATTTTGCTGCATCGGGGCTAAGAAGCACACCGTCTATCCGAAAGCTGACCGATCTCGAATACGAATACGACCAGTGGGTAGTGCTGTGGAGGAAAGCACCGAAACCCACGATCGATTTGTGCGTTCAGAAGTAGTTTCGATTTAGTGCAAATCTCAAATTGGACCCCTGATCCTGTATTCGATTAGGTTGTCCATAGTTGGAAATACCAGGGAAATTACTGGTTCCGTGCTGGGGATAGTCGAGCCTCCGCAACTGGAGATGTCTACCCTGCAAGATAACCGTTATTCCAAAACTATTACCCGTTAGATGAAGAACACGATATTTCCTGGTTATCTCTTGGTAACAGAATAGATATGATTCATGTGTTGGTCAATGATAAATTTGCACGGGCGTTGACGACTTTCCTCGTCGATTCCTTGAATGTACACACATTCAAAATCGTAAGTCAAACAAAATTCGAACCACGCGACCAATCCCAAACCCCTTTGCATGATGGCAAGTAATGTTACTAGAATACTCAATGGTTCGAAATCCCCTTGTTTCCAAAAGCAGTATGAATGATTTTTCATGGAGAACATCCTTAAATATGGCTTTGAAGGGACCCTGGAGATGTTCAAGAATAGAAGTCTAGCTCAAGCTCAAACACGAAAGAAGAGCACAACTTCAGGAGATCACTTACATTTTCAACTTTCGAACAACCCGCGCACCGCTTTGGTCATCTGATGTTAGGAAAGGCACGGCAGAGCAGGCAGACATCAAGAATCGTGGAAACACGGCTCGCTTAAGTTTGATATAGACCGCTAAAGAGCCTTGGGCGGTGACTGATGCTGCCAAGGTAAGGAACTTTGTGATGCCTTTCAACGTAGCTATCCCGCGAGAGCAATCATTGCCTGGGTGGATGCAGGTTTTGCATTATTTAAATAGATAGCTCTCGTTCCTAATTTTATCTTCGGCCTTTCTCCTTCTTCTTGTGCCAGCGAACTCACCCGCTGGCACTTATCACATTGTCCTCAACCTGAACGCATCTGAACAAACATCACCTAAATCCTACAACCACACGAACAACCTTCAAAATGACCTTCAAAGGAACGTCCCTGACCGGCCTCGCGCTGTTCGTCGGAGCAGCAGCTGCGCTGGCCATAGCAGCAGTGCCTACGCCTCCGTCAGGCCTCAATAACCCCTTCCACTGCTACATCCCTGGCTCAGCGTGCATCTTCTGGCAGGCGAATCATAAGGAAAGGGACTGCGAGTGGTGCTGCGTCGACTTTACGCCTCCCGCTGGCTCCCTCTGCCACCGCCATGGCGAGGAGCCCTGTGGTGATGAAGGCGGGTTGATATGGCACTGCGACCTGGATACTGTCTGAGTGGCTTGACAAGAATACTTTGGATCTTAGCCCGGTTGGATAGATGGCTGGTAGGTCCGTCCTGCTGTCCCTTGGCTGATTTCAACCTCCCTGACTTGGTGCTCAGGAGTCTACATTATGAGAATTGAACATATGGAGGATGGCTGGGTAGGTCGTGAATCCTGGATAGCAAGGAGAATCGACGATAACTAAGACAACCGAGGAACGAATAAATACCGAACACGCAGTCACCGAAAGAAACTCGCTGCTTGAAACGCAAGTGACCAAGCCAAAGTGTTTGAATCTGAGACCGAACAAGCTCGCCATGGCCATGTTGGCTACTCTTCACACAAGCATAGCATTTCCAACTCCCAACCCGACGACCTCGTTGCACGGCGGCGCGCTTGTGTACCAAGGCAGCTGACAGAAACAGCGGCTTGCTGGAATCAACAGTCAATCATGGCGTCGGAAAAGGACTATAGCCAGCCATTTAGCTTGGTGGTGAGTTGTCATGTGCGCAAGGGAGACTAATCTAAGGCGGTGGTGATGATTAAGAAAGTGATACATGTGCTCGCCGACGAGAACCTTGATGGTCTTCTCCGCGCTGATTAAGAATCCACGGTCAGCTGGCATGGGATTCGAGGAGAACGCTAAGAATGAGCGTTTCCCGACATTTCCATCAACTTGACCTCTCTTGAGGACATTAGTTTATTTCGTTGCTGTTAGCCTGGAAAACATCGAGAACCTCGCTTCATCTTGGCGCTGTTTTCGGGTCATTACACATTGTGGTTTTTGGTGGTCAACGACGTCACCGTTACTCGAATTACTTAAGCCAACAACGTCGAGCAAAGCACTGCTAATTGTACCACGACGACTGGCTCTAGCCGATTCCAGAGCCACATCGCATCCCACCTTGATTCCTACGAGTACTAGCCTTACGCACTATTCTTACCTGACGTCGCAGCCCTTTTCGCCTCACCTGAAATTTCTCTTTACTATTATATCTTTGGTCATTCATCCCTCAGCCTTACCTCTGGCTCCGTGCTTTTTGTGCTTGACAAGGTTCATTTACAAACATCACCCCCCGCGCATGATACGCAGGCATTGCATCCTTCGCGACGCCTTTTGGGCGAGGCAGAGTCGCCGCTATGGAGTTGTCGACGCGGGACGTGGACAATGACACCCGCGGGTGGATCATGTGTATCATCAGCGGCGTCGGTACGTCAATCTGCTTTTTCTTGTGATCTCGCTTGGGCTGACATTGTTTGGCAGCTTGCGTGTTTGGTGCCGGCATCATTTGCGTCGACGTGATTGTCCGCCTCTTCCCCGGACAGCGGAATTTTCGCATCGAGGACAGCAATGCCTTCCTGGCGTGCTCCCTGAGCCTGAGCTTCGGCGTCATGGTAAATCATTCGTTCCTCTGGATATAACGCCTGTTTCGGTACGCTGACCGTCATCGTTGTAGCTCTTTTCGTCCCTTTATAGTATGCTGCCCGAGTCGAAACAATACCTTAGAGAGGATGACTGGTCGGAACAGCAAGCAGGCCTGATTATGATGGGGTGCTTCATTGCTGGTTTCATCGGTATTCAATCCATCTCTCGACTCCTCCATCAGTTCATGCCCTCCCACGTTGTCGACTGCGACCACAGCCATGACGACACCGCAACCCAAGACAGCCACTCCTGTGATCGCAGCAGGCGGCAATCTCGAGCCCGACGCCGACTCTCGCGCAGACAATCATCGCGACCGGCCGACAACGGTACCGCTAAAATCGCCGAGAATGGACACGATCACGCCGCCGAATCTACGCCGCTGTTGTCCAACGGTGGTAGCAACGGTGCTCCGAAACCGCTGAACCGACACGCATCAGCCCGAGGCGACGAATGGCATCGTCGCAGCGACATGGACACTTCCCTCGCCCGCGGTCGTTCTGTGACCAATGACGCGACCTCCATAAGCAGGCGGCCGTCCATGTTCCAGGTCCAGAAGCGGGTTCTGTCCTTTGTCAAGGATACCAAGTGCAACTGCGACGAGCTCGGCTCGTGCTACGGCTTCACGGATCCTTGCGGCCAGGAGTGCTTCAAGCACATCAACAACCGTGCGCCGCCGAATCCGCGTCATGGGACGATACTGCGGACCACGACAGGGCCTTTCTACCCGCAATCCGGCTCCGTCTTTCACGGCTCGCAGCGATCTGGGTGTGAGGAGGCAGGGGAGGCAGGGGAGACGTCTATGAGCCCGCGCTTTCGAACAAGCAGGGCTACGTCGAGGGATCCGCTCAGCCCGGCGGAGGAGGAGGATGAGGACGATTACTGCGAGAGCCACGACTCTACATGCTCGTCAGGAGACGAGGCCGACGGCGAGTCGCAGCATCACCATCATGTTCCCACCAATGCCTTCCTCTCCATCGGTCTGCAGACCTCTATTGCCATTGCCCTCCACAAGTTCCCCGAGGGCTTCATCACCTACGCCACCAACCACGCCAACCCATCCCTGGGCTTCAACGTCTTCATGGCGCTCTTTGTCCACAACATCTCCGAAGGTTTCGCCATGGCGCTGCCCCTGTACATGGCTCTCGGCTCCCGCTGGCGCGCCATGCTCTGGTCTGCCCTCCTCGGTGGTCTGTCCCAGCCGATGGGCGCCGCCATTGCTGTCCTGTGGTTCAAGCTTGCCAGCCGCACCAATATATCGCCCAACTCTGTCGCCTACGCCTGCCTCTTTGCCGTTACTGCTGGCATAATGGTCAGCGTCGCACTGCAGCTGTTTGTGGAGAGTCTGAGCCTGAATCATAACCGTAACCTGTGCATTTTCTTTGGGTTCATTGGCATGTCGATACTGGGTCTCAGCAATGCGCTGCTCGGGGGACACTAAGTATTATGTCCTAGGTATAGGCTATCAGGTCTTTCTGGTATATGGGCAATTGGTACAATTATATGGCGTTCGGCGAGGATCAGGAATAAATGAGGAAACGCAGCAAAGCAAAATTGAAACAGTGGCATGGTTTCGGGCGGAACGGTAATAGGATTTAGAACAAACAGACACCATGAACGAATTGGGTTCCTTCGCAGACTCTACCAGCAAAGCCATCTTTATATTTTGCAGACCCCCTTTGATGCTCCCTTTATCCTTTTAAGCGCCAGATCGCCCTTTGCCATCATTATTCGTCATGGACATTCTATATACATCTCAAGTAAATGTCGCTCGCAAGACTGGCTGCAGAAATGCAACGCCGCATTATTAAATCACACTGTAGACAAAGATTTATAAAATCTCTAAAGCAGGGTCGACGGCAGGATCGACGTCGATCGGATCACGCGCGAGCAGGAGAATATTGGCCTCATCCTCAGCCCAACCGTCGTCAACAGGGCCATAATCCATCTCCGCGGCAAAGATTTCTTCTTGGCCCATTTCACCGGGCCATGTCGACTCAGGCTGGTCATCCTCAAACATGGACGGTATAGGCGCATCGTCATGCAGGAGCGACATGTTTGTGCTGGACTCGTAATGCGTTCTATCAATATGATGGTCGAGATCGGCATAACGGATGAACGTCGCTGGACAGTGCGGACATGGCACGTCGGATTTCTTCTGTGAGGTGAAGCCCGAAAGGTCATCGATGAGAGACTGAGGCTGCTCCTCGTTAGAAGTCTTCCTCGATGACATTTTTGGCCGCTCCATGCCTAGATGTACATGTCGAACATGATCTTCAAGTCGAGCCTTGGCGGCAAATTTATCACCACAACCTTGGACGTTGGACCAGTTCTCAAAATCCGGCCCAGCAAGCTCTACTTGACCGCATACATAGCGGAGCCCCTCGTGCGCCGTGCGAACGTGGTTATTGCGGTTCGACCTGTTGGTAAATCTCTTGCCACAATCCGGATACGGGCACGCCTCGGTCTTCCGCTCCTCCACTGTCTTGCCGGAATGATGCATCTCCACGTGCTTTTCGAGCTCGCCTTGCTTTGAAGACTTGAAGTCGCAGAACATGCAGTTTTGATGTTCCTTCTTCAAATGGGCTTGCAGAAGTGTTTCTGTCGTGAATCCTATGCGTTGGTCCGTGCCATCCTCCATCGTCACGACACCACATTCACCGCACCAGAACCGTAACTCCCCATGTTCTCGATCCTGATGTCGTTTTAAAGCGTTTCTGGTGTCAAAGGCCTCAATGCAGCCTGTCTCCGGGCACGGATAGGTAGGCAGGCCCTGATGTTCCTTGCGAACATGCTTATTGAGAGTATCCTTCTTGCGAAAGCTCTGCCCGCAATCCTGGCAGCGGAAGCGGTCGGCTCCTTCATGGACAGCTTGGTGGCGCTTCAGGCGGGTGCCCGTGACGAAGCTCTTGCCGCAGCCTTCGCGCTGGCAGACGTGGCGACGCTCATGGGTATGGGTGGCCTTGATGTGCTGTTTCAGGTGCTTGTCTACTGTGTAGTCCTTGTCGCAGCCCTCGTACGGGCATTTGAACGGTCTTGAATTTGTGTGTGAGTTCAAGTGGTCTCGTAGGCGGGCGGGTCGGTTGAAGGTCTTGGTGCAGCCGGGCCAAGTGCATGCTAAGGTCTTGAGATCGGAAGGGAACCTGGCACGGGGTGTTGTGACAGTCGTATTAGGAGATGCTGCGTCGTTGCTGGATGTGGGAGTTTGAGCTGTGGTCTGATCATCTTCAACGTAGTCGAGGTCTGCCGATCAATTAGCTCCATCTTCTATCTTGCCAATTGCGACGAGGACTTACCCATGTCTACGTGAAGCCTCTTGGAAGGCCACGCATCGCACTGTTCCTCCACAGCGCTGCGTTTAGCCATGGCGCTGCCGTCAGGGTGGGCGATTGTGAGGCCTCTGTCATGATCTTGTGTGTGGGAGGAAGTGGCAGAATTGGGCAACTTTTGAGCGGTGAAGTCATCCTTGACGATGAAAGGTCGACTTTTTTTTCTTGGTGGGTGACGAGAAAAGGTACGTACTTTTTACAGAGGTGGCTTCGGTGGGGTCTCGGTGTGGCTCCCCACTGCTCATTGTTCACGTTGCTTTCACCGGGAAATCTTGCCGTACTTTTTTTTCTGCCTCCGAATTCTCTACAGCTACAACTCATCCACCACGCGCCCCTCTCTCGCCCTCGAACAAGACACCAGAACACCTGAGAACCTCTATCGCGTCTAGAATTCATTCTTCGCCATGTCTGACTTTGGCGACGACGATGTTGGTGGCGGCGGGTAAGTCTCTCCCATTTCAAATTTTTGTTTGCCTCTGTCGCACGCCATTGTCGCTAACGCAAAGCCTTCCAGCGACGACCAGTTCCTCGATGAGGATGACATGAACGAGCACTACGAGCCCGAGGTCGACGAGAATGACGAGAATCGCGCCGAGAACGACGACAACGTTGTGGTGTCGGGCGACCCATCTGCCATTGCCAACGCGAACGCCGACAAGTCCATCAAAGACAAGAAGATCCCAGAGGGCGAGCGCACGACTACGCCGTATATGACAAAGTACGAGAGAGCGCGCATTCTGGGCACGCGCGCTCTGCAGATCAGGTGCGATTAACCTCCAAGAGTGTCTTCGAGCTACGACTGGGGAAACATTGTTGAAGGGGGAATGGATGCTAACATTGTGGAACAGCATGAACGCGCCAGTGCTTGTCGACCTGGAAGGAGAGACCGATCCATTGCAGATTGCAATCAAGGAGCTGCGCGAAAAGAAGATCCCTCTGATTGTGCGACGATACATGCCGGATGGATAGTAAGTGATGGATCTCCCTGTTGGGTGCGCATTAGTCTAATGAGATGTAGCTACGAGGACTGGACTTGCGAGGAGCTCTTGCAGTGAGCATCAGGGCGGAAAGGAGAGCTGGGATGGCTTCTTGTGCTTGTCAGATTTTGGGTGTCCATAGTCCGGCGCGTAATGCAACTTGGACGGTGTATTCTTGTGTTTGCTTCAGCGTGGCGTTTAAAGTGTCTACGAAACTGGTATATAGAAAAAACATATTCAAAAGAAGGTGTCTCGATTTCAAGTACTGTCTGATTTGCATTGCGCTAGTGTCGTGAATGAAGTCATCTTCAAACCATACGCAGAGAACTCACATACAGAAATACACATAGAAATATAGATATAAATACACATAAAAATACACCTGATTTATGTTGCGCTAATATCGTGAATGAATTTATCTTCAAATAATACACAGAGAACTCACGTACAGAAATATACACAGGTGTACACACAGAGAAATACACAGAAATACACCTGAGTTGCATTGCGCCCATGTCGTGAATGAAGTCATTTTCAATTCGTATATAAGCTGGGTTTAACAATATTAACTCAATGAAAACTAAGTGTTAAAGCGTCAATTACCTATGCCTTGAGAATCCAAAATGTGCCAGTTTGCTGGATAGTGATAACTTTTGAGATGCTTCGGCATTGGATGAGTCCATACAAGAATGAGCCTCCACGACTCTGTTACTGCTGGCAACCAGCCCAGCCAAGCGAACCAAGCTAAGCCTATATGCAGGAACCCCTTGATATGATGCAAGTTCTTATAATTCACACTTGGTCATACTGTTAATATACATCTGTTACTTGTCAGATATATTCATTCGGCTACTACATGTATTCATGCGGTTAGACCAAATACGAAGGGGTGTTTAACGTGAATCCATAGCTCTCTTATTCTACTGAGCCGCAAGATCGGCATACTTGTACCAGTACAGCAGTAACCCTCGGGCGAAACATTCGAAACCCTGTCTTGCATGGATCGAGATTAAGAAATCCTATTTATGCATAAACCGTTTCCCAGCCCCAATTTATCAATCACAAAGAGGGGAAGATGGCTGGAACACGCAAAACCGGGAAAAATAAGGAAACAAACCAAAGGCGATAAAGCATTCGTAATCTATTAACGGGCGGGCACGGTCGAATACGAAAAGATCGCCGGTGCATAACCCCGGCACTTTGCGCCTAATCAAACCAGCCCGGCAGTCGATTCGTTGCTTGGTGTGAGGTGTAAGGTGGCGGCGGATGCGACAGTGCCGCGTGAAGCGTTGGACTTATTGCCAGCCATGCTGTGCATGACGTCGGCAGTGAGCTGTTGAACTGCCGGGAGTCCGGTACAGCGGATCGAATTTCTTGGTTATGATGCTATTATATAGCGCCAATGTCGCACCGATTTGTCCAAGGGAGGATTGTATTTGAACTCCGCTGTATCGACACTCTCCGTACTATTTCCCCCTCAATAAGTCTGTCGCAACTTACAGCAATCTTATGAACCGTTCTTGACACAACATATCATCAAATTAGAATTGCTCAATTTCTCCGCTATGATATTCGCATCCATTCTCGCTGCGGCCGCCCTGGCTACTTCAGGCTCCAGCTCCCCGATTGAACAGCGTGCAGTCGGCGGTGTACGTTCACACCTTGTCCTTACACCTTCGATATAGTGTACAGCCGACACTAACCTTGGAACAGGTTCTCCTCTGCACAGGCGTCAACGCTACTGGCACCTGCACGCACAATGTATACGAGATGGAGAAATGCCACCAGCTAGAGGAGCCCTTCTACGAAAACACCAACACTTTCGCACTCGACGGCGAAGACTTCATGTGCTGGCCGCGCCTTTACGACTGTGATCAAATCTGCAGGAGTCCGACCGGCTGCACGTTTGGATCCGTGACTTTCGATTACGAGAACAAATTTAATCTGGGCGCTATCAAATGGGACAAGCTGATCAAGAGTTTTGATTGCATATTGAACGAGTAGGGAAAGTGAGAGTCATTCTGGAGAGCATTAGACGGGATAACAGCGACCTGTTTGGAGTTTCAATTGGGTATACAGGGATAATTCGACGGCCGACATCAGTCCAATGTGGACACAGCAATCATTGATTTATGGGAAAGGAATCTGGGACAACGAATATTTTCGGGAACGCGAAGCTTGGAGTTATTGTTTCAACTAGCTTGTTGTCCGAATTAGCCAGTGAAATGATTACCTCCACAACCTTGACCTCCGGATGCTCGTGTAAGCTATCGCCTCTTAACAGACACGCCCTGTACTTCCTTGCTATATCGAATTTAGTTAACCAATGTCAGAGCAATAGTGATCGGGAAACTTACAAATTTTTTTTATGCAGTAAGGCACCTGGCAAAGCGCCATGTGATATAAAGGTACTTTTCTCCATGCTTAGTTTACACGTTGTTGCTCTTAGCCATAATAGTATTGTCCTCCCCTTGCGATTCAGTCGAATTCTCAGCCAGATGAAGAGGCAATTGCGTCGCTGGCTATTGATGTGCCTCCTCAGACAGTGCTCTTATCCAAAGGGAAGAGAAGAACTTCTCGGCGTCATCAGGCCAGGTTTTCTGAACATAAACCCTAAACGCCTCCAGGTCTCGTGTATTAGCGTCACGAGGCAGTTTGTCCCTCCCGCCATAGTCTTGACACTCATAGACATTCGCTATCTGCATCGGGTCATTCATCACGCTCACGCCGTGCTCTACAGTCCAGGGAAGCTCAGAAACCTTACCCCCGCGCTGGAGATGATATGATAGCAAGAAGATTGGCCAAGGTGTCTTGGCCATCTTCAGGGCGCACACACCGCGGCGTTCGGTGATGACGTTCCGATAGTGAATATCCATATCCAGATCCTCCCAACCCGGGCAAGTGTCCACTAGGTGGTCAGTGGTGTTGCAGACGGGGCAACCGTCGACAGTACCATTGGCACCCGGTGTGATGCACCTGCTGAGACCGTGTCCTGGTCGCTTGCAGTGAGCACACACGTGCGCCGGCGGAGGTCCCTCACTAGGCTTGTCGACTTCCGACTGAGTGGAAAGTCTCGGCTTCTTGCTTGCGGGATGGTCCAGTATAAGATCGCCGGCAGTCCCTCTAGTCCTCCTCATCCTGCCTCTCTTTAAGAAACCTGAAGAGTCTTCGACCGGGAAAATAACTGTCCGGACCTGGTTAGTATTGTTCTTTTTAGCTGCGTTATATACGGCGGATATAATTTGATTCGGGTTATTATTCTTCGCTTCAAATTCTCCGCCTGTCCTCCGTACACACTCATGCTGGGTTTCACTCTGCAAACCGGAAAATGGGGCTTTCGGGGTTATTGTTGACTGACCGTTGACATCCGCGGCTGGTTGATCAGGGTGCTTGGGTGGCACCGTTGGTGGATTAGGTGGGAAAGGGGCTGTACCTATTCCTCCTCCGCCTCCCCCGTTAGACGATGCCAGATCCTCAGAGGCACCAGGCTGTTCATGACCTGCTTGTCCACCAGAGGACGCCTCTGTGGAAGGGGCATGTCCATGATCGATCCCTCGGTAAGAGGCACGTCCACCTCGGGGCACAGAAACGCCGCCACGACCGCCACGACTACCATAACGGCCGCGACCTTGACCGCGGAACGGAAAAAATTGCCATTGGCCTTGTTGTTGAGCCTGAGCTTGTCCTTGCGCCTGGGCTTGAGCATGGCCTTGTCCTTGGGGTTGGTTTTGAGTCTGGCCCTGATCACTAGTATTGACACCTGAAGGTGCGTTTTGAGAAGTGTTGTCACCAGCCATTGCGACTAGTGACCCAGTTGTTATCGATGATGATAATTTCGATAGTGTCAATAGTGTTTTGCAACTGGTGTTAGTGTTGAGTGAAGGAAGAAAAAGTCGATTTTCACAATGTCATATTTCAGATCAATGTGAATGGATACTCTACTGCCTGGAAAATCTATATTTACTCAGTCCAACTTCAGATTATTCTGAACAGTGCTTCTATTAGCGTATTCCTCACTATGATTCACTGTAATCTTACACTCCAGTAACTGCTAAGCAGCTGCTGGTTTACCTACGCTATGTAAGTAAATATTGTTGTGGTTGTGAGTCTTCGCCTGTTCTGACAGTAGTATTTATGTTTTCGCAATATACACAATAAATAACATTAATATTACCGTATAATTACTAGACTTGCAAGAGCTCCTTGCAATGGACGTTGAGGAGGGGAGGGTAGGGGAGCGCATGTTAAGTTCTGGGTGTCAATACATAGTGTATTATATGAGTGTATTATATTTGCTTCGGTGAGGTGTTTAAAGTGCCTGGGAGGGGATAGAGACGAATGTGACCAGAAAGCTCAAAGCACTACCTCTCCACTAGAAGGAGATGGTAGACTAGGCGAGTAATATGGTTGATTATATATGAGATAGGACCCCGGATCTCGGACTTAGCGTGGATGATCTGAGATGCCGAATGGATCGATTAGGAGAGGCTACTTCTACTCTCTTTCAATTGACACGGACGTCCTTCAGGACGGCCCTGGCACGCCTTGACACACTCGCCGGGGGTGCCCAGAATAGAGTAGTAGCAGCGAATCTCGCTGCCGTTACTGGTGGTCTTGCCAGTGGGCTGGGGAGGCTGCATTCTTCCACTCACGAGTTCAGAATGTTGCTGGACAGGCTCGGACAGGCTGGCTTTGACTGCCTCGGAAACATCCGGGGCGATCCAACTGCTGCAAAACAGCCAGGCAGTGGCTGCTAATGCATTCCGCAATCGGGATACCGTTCTTAAGGCTGCTGTGTCCACAGCCGCATACAACCTCCAGTCCCGACTATAGGCCGGGTGAGCTGGGCTCGCGGAGGATCGTCGTCGGTCATTGGCGCAGCGACAGCGAGTGCTGACAGGATCTGCGACCGTCGAGTTCTTGCAAAGGGACGTGGTGAATGTCGCCGACAAGGTTAACAATGTTCAAAAGGCTGTTAGTTGTAAGCCGGAGCTACCGGCGACCTGATTACAGCTGGCCGCTTTGCAGCAAGGATTGCAGAGCTCCGTTGAGGCCGTTCAGTCAGCTATTACTTATAAGCCGGAGCTGCAATGTGTTTGTGTGCTATTGTATTCATAGGTACTGGCTAAATAGCGGTCAGTAAGGTCTTAAATTTAAGGCTGGTCGCGATGCAAGTTGGCAGGCATCGTGGCCGGACTTTGTAGTTATGGAAAAAATGAAGAGTGACCCGAGGCTTTTTTTTGTACTTGGTGGAAATCGAGGGTGACTGTGATGCCAATTAGCACGCATCGTGGCTAGCCCCTGCAGTTGTAGAAATGCAACTCCGGAGGCCGGCGACAATATATGTGAATCAGCATCATGGCCAGCCTCAGTTTTCCTTTCCACCCAACGTTAAAAAATCACATCGTAAGGCTAATTAGGCGCCTCATACCTACGCTCCGCCAATCTTTATCTAGCCGGCAGTCTACCGAGTCTATAACTTGGTAAGCGGCAGAACCACGCTCACTAATTGCTATGCAGCTAGGGCTCTGGTTGAACTGCGATGTAGATAAGGCAAAAGGGGGTGGGCATCTGGCTAAAAGGGGTAGGCGTCCAAGTATGCCTCGAAAGGAAGAAAGAATTAAAGTGCAAATTTACTCGTATAAAAAAGTAATTCACTCGGTAGATCATTTTGTCTTTAGATTTGCACTGGGAATATAAGTAATTGCATTCGTAGAAAATAGCTTATGTCGGCTGTAAACTGCTGTTAAAAAAGTATTTTTCTAAAATTAAAAGTTTGTCGCTTTTTCAAAAAGAATTAAGTATAATTATCTAAATTCGAATCGTACGAAAAGTTCCAATTTAGCAGGAAAACGCAGTACGAAAAAAGTGATTTGATTCTTACATTGTCCGTCTTTTTTTTTTCCCACCCGAATTGCAGCTAAATTTCGCCTTTTTCGAACATATCTAATTTTGAGACTTCTGCTGGGTCTCAGGGTGTAAAAAGCAGTCTGTAGTATGTTTTACCCTTTTAGAGGTATGATGCAAAGCGCGCTGTTACTATAAGGGCATTCTTAGTTACTCATACGAATCCGGCTTATTCGAGACTGTGTTGCGTGTTAGTACCCTAATGTGGATTTCTTTCATGCGGTCCGTCCCTGTCAAAGAGGCTGAGTTAGCCGCGCACTCGCACCGATAGTAAAAATCGTCAGTTTCTGTGTAAGTCGAGGCATGGTCGTCTCCGTCGCCTGACCCGATTGAGCATGTTGTGAAATCGAAGTCGGAGTTTGTCGCATTCAACCCAGCCTATGGCGATAGTGCAGATCTTGTATCGCCTGTCATTCATCTCCCTGCGTCCGTGGCAGTGTTTGGTATGCATTATCCAACAACTCTGTCGTTAGAAGGGCTTGGAATCAGAGGAGCAGCATCGAACAAGGGGCGGAAATCAACGAGGATATCAAAGACTTATTTCGCTTTTCAACAAGAAAGGAAGCGTGGCTTACAATATTAGAACTTCATAATGGAACTCATTCTTTTCGTGTTGATTATGTCCGGGCGAATGCAAACACTAAGAACGCCCGCTCTCGCAACACTTGCGTGCCCAAAAGAGCTCGCATGTATTAGAGATTCCGGCATGCGACCTTTGACAGCATTGATACAGGCTCTTGTGCACAATAAATTGTCCGTGACTAAAAGGAGTATTAGCTTTTTTAGTAGGTGTGATACGGGAGAAGAGCCAACTGCTCCAGAGGAGACCAACGCTAGAACCCCAGAAATAAAGAACAGTCGGATAGGACGCCTCAGAAAAACCCTTGGAAGGAAGAAAAGCAACACATATCGATGATGCAGGTCTAACATGGCAAGTCACAACACAGATTTCTATTACCGCAGAGTCACAATACAGAGATAAGATAATATAGCAAGTGTCCACGAACGCAAAGATCAATTGAATGAATTACATACTGTTTATACTACATAGAAGACTCGTTCAGTACGGGCGGTGTTATTCAGCTAAGTTTGCTAGCCTGTTCCAACAAGAGTGACGGACCGTTGCACTCGACAGCCTTGCACTCGCGCAAGTGCTGCTTCCATAGGTATACTGCCAGCTTGCGGCGGTGTTTGACGTTCAACTGCTGGCTTGGGGTTTGAACGAGCTTTAGAAGCTGCTCGCCAGGGTCTTCATTGGCTTCGATAGTTATTTCGACTTGTTTGCAAAACTCCTCGTGCTCAAGGCAGAACAGACGGGCCCTGTTTCCCATTATGACTGGGCCTTCTGCGCCCTTGTAGGCGCGGAAGAGGGCGTCGATCGGCTCGACCGGCTCACGAACCGACTGTGACATGAGGAGCCACTCTCCCAGAGGGATCACATTGCTGCGGTAGAGCTCAGTGACCCAGGAATGAATGTCCTCCCACCAAAAACAAAGCATCCTGCCATCTGCAGTGGATGGGGTGTTGCCGCCGATTTGACCATTGCAAAGCGCCAAGGTAAGAATGGGTCGAGACCAGCCAATGTAAACCCCCTTGAAGAGAATAGTGTCGTTAACGCGAGCAAGTGCATCTCGGTTGATTCCCATCTCCGCCTCACTGAGCCAGCCCGGCAGAGAGATCTTAAACGGACCGGCCAGGGGCACTTCATCTGCTAACGTAGCAGGCATCTCATCAGACCAGACAAGTTGCTGGAGATCCAGGCTCGTCTGAGGCGACGCTGACGCCGACGGCTGGCCCTGAGCCGCGTTGTCGGAAGTCGAAGGGCCCTCGGAAGAATCAACGGTATTCTTCCCAGCTGGCGACGGTCCGGGGACGTTGTTGCGGACGCGCCATTCTCGGAAGTAGGCGCTCTCTTCGCCTTCGTTCTTCGGGAAGGCCGGGGGCTCGAACTCCATCCAAGGAAACTTTGGACGATGGTTCGGGGGCAGGGATTGCACTATGAGGATTTCTTCGTTAGCTAGCTGTGTTACTTTGAAACACATAAAGTAAAACAAACTTACGAGTATATGCCCAGACATTCTCATCCAACGAGAAGTCGAACCAAGCGCTTGTCAACGCCTTGTGGCCAGAACTAAAATACATTTTTTTACATATTTGTTCTGCAACCACTTCCCGATCAGCTCTGATCCTGGGAAAGTTTTTTCCCGTCATGAACGCTAGGAACTTGTCCATGTACGGGCGACGCTGCTTCACGTCGCTTGGGTCTTCCAGGCCCTGCTTCCCTATCCGACTGTCGCACCAGTCTACTGCACCGCCCACTGGGCGGCAGTGTCGGTAATCTTTGCCAGACTGCGAAGGCATTGGCGCGATTTCGAAATGTTGTTGTTTTGTGACAAATGTGGTGTATTTTTTAAATTTGCGTTGTGTGAAGAGTCAGAGTCGGAGGGTGAGGATAAGATGGTAAGAGAGTGACATGGTGGGGGGGAAACTACTGTGCAATTCGAGTTAATTAATAAATATACTCTGCCTCACATTTTAATAGAGGCAGACTGCTTAAAGAGAAATCCACGTTAGAATATTAACACGCAGGAAAGTCTTAAACAAGTTAGCTTTATGTTAAGGATTAATAGTACATACTGCTTTTTTACACTCTTGAATCTGCTAAAAGTCTACAATTTAAATAATTTAAAAAGGCCAAATTTAGCTGCAAATGCGGGGGAAAAAATAAGCAAGGATTAAATAGTCACACTATGTTTTTACATGATACTTCTCTATCAAAACAGGATTTTTTAAACTATATAAAACTAGAGTAGTTATAATTATTTTCCCAAGAAAAAAACAACAAGCTTTACATCTTAGAAAAATGGTTTTTAAATAATAATACACTGCGATAAAGGCTGTTTTTTATCAATATAATTACTCATACTTTCAGTGCAAATCACAAGATAAAACAATTTACTAAGTAAATTATTTTTTGTATGAGTATACTTATTCTATTATAATTTTTTTTAGACAAGCTGGACGTCCGCCCTGTTTAATTAGATGTTTACTTTTTTTTAGTGCAGTTAACTAAGGTGTCTAATCATCCTGAGTTGGCTGATCGTAGGCCTGAGATATCTTATGATATGATTCTTTTTTATGTTAAGTGGAAGAAGAGTGAGGCTGGTCGCGATGCTGATTAACATACGATGCAGCTAGCCCCCCGGAGCCGCGATTCAATACAAAAAAAAAAAAAAAAAAAGGCCCTGGACCGCTCTCCATAGAGACGGTCAGTGTTTTTTCAGGGCAACTTTTGCTATAAATTCCAGTTGCAATGCCTGCTTATTCGTCTTGAGGGCTATGCTATCTCCCCCAACGCTATTAGCGAGCCTTTTCTTCTCTTTTCCCCTGAGATGCCATCAAGCAGGTTCACCTCTAAGAAATATATTCAAGAACAGGTTTACTTCCCAACCCCCATGGCTACTAACCGGTCAAAGGAGCGTCTCGACAATTGCATCCACATTCAATATAGTCCGGACGTTAGGACCTGTGTCAATACATAACTTCACTGAAACGCAATGACAACACTTTCGCCTGCGCCGCCTAGAAATCCGACAAGCTCATCTCAGCTGTCTCGCAAGTTGCTAGAATTGACCTTGTTCTTTCCGTCGACTCATGTTAAGAGGATTATATAACATCACACGGGGAGGACAGTTAGCATAGAAAAAAACAGAATGTCAATTGCTTATTCTACGAAAAAAAAAAGTAACTAGGTAGTTATTAAAGCGCCCGCATTCTGTCACCAGGCACTTGTCATCATACTTAATGAACTGCCGTTTGTAGGTACAAACAGGCAGTTATTAAAGCACCCATTGCAGGCACATGTGAAAAAAAAAATCGAAAAATATCGACCAAAAAATAATCAACCACCCGTTGTAGGTACGATCAGGCAGTGATTAAAGCACCGATAGTAGAATGTCAATTGCTCATTCTACTAAAGGGGGAAAAAAAGGTGACCACCCTTCGTAGGTACGATAAGGCAGTTTTCACCATGCTCAATGAGCAGGATCACAGATCTCTCATTGGAGAGCGAACTCCCAAGGGTTGAAACTGCTCCCCTGTCTCAAGAGAAGCGGCCCGCTGGTATGATTGACCAGGCCAGCTTCTTTCGACGTAGTCCATAAGGGCCTCGTCGGACGACGTGTTCTCGTCGATGGGCATCAAGTCCCAGTCGTCGTCGTTTTGGGCTGCCAAGATTGCTTCATCGAAACAATCAAGGCTGCCGGCAATCTTCGCCGCAAACTCTACTGTCCACGGCAGGCCAGTAGGCTTCGGCTTCTTGCGCGCCTCTCGGAGGTGCGCCACGTAAAGCAACGGCCAAGGAGTCGAGTCCAAGGCGAGGGGGCATGCGCCCGAGCGATCGTAGACGGCGAGCCTGGCCTCGAGAGGACTGACACAAGCGGCCTCGATGCACTTGTCGTGCTGCTTCGTCGGATTTTCTGTGCGCAGCTCAGAGCCCCGATGGCGAGCGAAGATGTGTCCCCGGAGACAGGGTATCTTAACTTGATCCAATATGCCTGGTCTAACTTTGACCATCATGGACGCACACAGTCATTAATGGAGGAAAGGATGTCGGGCATCATTGAGCAGAGGATCATACATGACCTTTGCGACCAGTCGGGGTTGGTTCGGCGGGGCGACGTGCCCTTTGAGATTTTGAGATCCTGCACCGGGATGAAAGCCTTGTGGCGCAAGGAAGTCTTCCGCCTATGGCTAGAGATTGCATATCTAACGCCTGAGACAGGCGCATGGATGCTCTGTCCCGCTGAGGAACAGGAACGACTCTGTGACCTCGCCGAGTCTACTCTACGACTTGATTGTCGGATCGATCCGGCCACAAGCCTGAATGCCTTTGTGTCGAATCAATTTAGCATCTTCGACAAGGGTGACAGACGTTATGAGATCTGGTCATCCTGCGAGCCGGTCTTCGCGACGATCCACTACACGGCCGGCGAAACCCCTTGGTCCTTCTCGGAGCTACTCCGATTCGAAATGCCAATCGGAGGCATCGTCCTGGACGAAAATGGCAATGAGGAGTACAACCGTTCGGTACGTACCTCGCGCTATGCGCTGGCCGCGGTCGTCTCCATGCGGGGTCGTACCGGAAACCATGATCTGATCCGTACATACGGAACAGATGGCATCATGATCCATCTAGAGGATCCTAAGCCTAGCTGCATTAGCAGTGACTGGCACCTTAATGACGTGGCAGGTGCCTCGTACTTTCTTCTGTACCAGTGGGCCCCTAACGTTGCTGTAAGGCCGGATGGATGGAAGTTCGTCCGCGACGGCTTCTCGCCCCGAATCATAGTTGGGCTATAGAGTCTTACCTGGAAGTTAGTAGACAGCGAATAGCGGAAGAGCGGAGGAAAGAGGAGACACAGGCTCGTGGAAGCTATGGCTATTCTAGCGGTTAAGGCAGCGCCCATGGGCAACATCACGGATGCGGTCGCAACTAGCGGGCTCCCGAGACTTACACAGACTGTTGAATCCAGCGGGCCGGTGGCGGCAATTGCGCGACTCTGCGCAAGCTCTATTGGGACTTGGTTACATCCGGCTCTCATAGGGATCCCGTCTGTACGATAAAGGGCGCTGTGTGTACGTAGACTAGCAGCGATCCGCAATCTTTGCGGCTGTAACCAGACGGAAAGTTCTCCCCGGGACTCAGTATAGGAAGACAAGATTCAGTTGGAACCGTTTTATAAGCGAGTCCGTTTCATAAAGAGCCCTATTACCAGGCTTGTACACCGTTTAGATAGTATAATCAACTACTTTGCTATCTCTTCTATGCTTCCCTTATATTGTGATACTTTTTGTAAAGAATATGTAAAGCATCTAAAAATAATATTACGTTTTATTTCTCATATAGATAAGGCAATTAATAACCTCGTTTGTCGATACGTAGTTTGAATGGATGCTGATTGTTTAGTGAGTTTTAGACTTGTTATTTTTTTTCGGCATTTTAACATCAACAACCACAACCTCAACCACAACCACAACCACAATCACTAGTAAAGTACGTAGTGTCATCTTGTATTCTTCTATATACTAATATTCGTCGCAGATGCCTACCAAACGAGAGTCCCGCGACGACAACCGCCGAGGCGAGCGTAGCGCTAGCCGAGCGAAGCGACCCGACATCGCTGAAGATTCCGACTCGCAACCGGACGAGGCAGCCCTGGCTGCGATGCCCACGGGGAAAAGAAGAGCGCATCGCTCTAGACTCGAGCCTGCCAGTCGGGCGGGTAAGAGGAAGAGAGCTTCACCCGAGGGTGAAGAAGTGGCAAGGAGGGCGAGGAAGGCGAGAAGAACTTTGCCCGAGAGTTCGGGTGAAGAAGAAGATGATGAAGAAGAAGAAGAAGAAGAAGAAGAAGATGAAGACAAAGACGAAGAAGACGAAGACGAAGACGAAGAAGAAGAGATGCCGAGAAGAAAGTCTGGCAAGACGCACCGCACTGTCTCCAAGTCTGCCAGGAAGGCAGCGACGTTAGACGACTTGCCAGATTTATTAAGCACGAGAGAAAGGCCTGCAGGGCCAAAGAAAAGACGTCGATCAACAAAGAAGGCGCCAGTCGTGATTTCGGACGATGAGTCGTCGGATTTCACCGATTCCAGTGAGGCGACCCCGTCCGAAACTTCAGACGAGGGCGAGCCTACTAGGAAGAGAGAGGCCTCAAAGGCTAAGAAAAAGGGTACGACGAAACCGTCAGGCCAAGGCAAGGCCAAGTCAAAGGTCCAGCCAAAAGAAAAGATAGCCAAAGGGACCAGGTACTACAACAACGCCCACAAGGCGGCCACTGCTCATATCGACGATTTCTTCGAGAGCCATATCCGGAAGCCACTAGCTATCGACGTCGAGAGCAACGCAATTCTTGGGAGTCAACTCCCAGAGTTTGACGAGATCTGGACGGAGGCCATGGAGGCCGAAGTACAGCAATGGTATGACCGCTCGGTCTTTAAACAAGTCATGAACGGATCTACGAGTAAACAACACTCTGATCTAAATACCTTGTTCAAGACTTGCATACGGCTGCATAAGTGTTCGCCGTATGCTATTATCTCGCCAGCAAGATCCATGTTCACTTACGGATCTGCAACCCTTTCGAGGGGCGAGCAGCCGGTGCAGACGCCCCTTTGGCCAGGGTCTTTCTGCAGGGCCTTCGACATCCTCGTAGCGCACCCGTTCTGGCGAGGAAAACGCGCGGCCGACATTCTGGCTGCCGTTCTGCAGTTTGCCGTCATTTGTCGCACGGATGACAGGCGCAGCTGGGCCCTCGACTGGCCTACTAGCTGCACGATTCTGAACGACCTGTCTAAGGCTGTTCGAGATGGCGGGCTTGGCATGTCCGTCTATGACTTTCATATTGGACTCCGCAAGGCGAGCCCTGTACAGCCAAGCTTCGAGTCGGACTTGCTGGCCAAGATTGGCAAGCTTGCCGACTTCGGGAAAGATGATCCTGCCGACCACCAGGGAAGGCCTGTATATATCGTAGAGACGCCTGACGTGACTGTCGTCAGAAAGGCTATTGATACCCTCTGCAACAAGCGAGGGTTCAGACCTTTTACCAGCGCGAAAACGGCCGCTAAGGCTTTGCTGGCTGTTCGCCCAGGAGGGGGCCAACCGACGAACGCTGAGATCGGCGACTTTATCAAACGAAGTTGCCTGAATGAGCTGCGCAAGCAGAAGAGGCTCGGAATTGCCCATGAAGGGGCTTTGAACAAAGAGCTCGGGATAGCTAGCCTTGACGGGTATCGGCGAGGGAGCAGAGAGCAGTCCGAGGACTTAGAGGCTGAGGCCTCCCCGATCGGAGGTGGCCAAGGCGAAGAAGATGAGGCTGCATATGCCCAGTTTGAAGACGACGAGGCAGCAAGCAGCACTAGAAATTTCTCTTCGGGTGATGAAGGTAAGAGCCTACCGCATTATCTGTGGAATTAAGGACCCTGGGCTCCCCGAGACAGTCACTGAGGATCTGCTGGGTCGCACCAAAATTCCTCGTTCCGAGGAGATTGCCGCGCACAGCGCTGGCAATGAGGATGAGCTTCCTATAGAGCCTCGCTCTGGGAGCAGTCGTCGCTCCGCAATCTGCGACTTGTCGCATCGCTAGCGTCCTTCTAACGGACCCAGGGATGGTGAAAGGCTTCCCTACGGGGAGGATATTCAAGACGGAGAACTCTCCCAAGAGGAAGGGCTTCTCCACAGGGAGAAAGTAGCTACCCAGGAAGGGGGCAACGAGGAAGAGGCTAGCTCTGTACCATCTCATGATGAAGGTATGGAATTAGTGTACTCTCTACTGACGCTTATAAGTAATTTCCCTTTCGGGAAGTCGTCGATTCCCAAAATGGTATCCGGAGTTCGGAGTCTCGGAGTTGCTGCTTACAGCTTATTGATAGCCTCAGAAGTCTCTCTGTCCCATCGGCTTGGATGGGGTCTGTCGCTGTTATTCAGCGTCTATTCAGCGTATGTTCCCTGGCATATTCCCTGGTATATTCACATGTTTTATTAATCACGACAATAGATCTCGACTAGCAGGAGTCAATACTGCAAAGATGTCCACCTATATATATCAGTTCCAATAACCATCTGGGACAGCTGGAGGATAGGTGCTATCAATTGCGGATTATCCTACCCCCCTTATACCGATTTCCAGGAACAAGATGAGAATGATTAGTCTCGCCTTTGCCGCTCTGGTGGCCACAGCCTCTGCGCTTACACCGTGGAAGGAGTGGGAACATGGTCGCGTCGCTTTGGAGGATGTGAGCATTCACTTTCGTTACGCCGGGTCTGGGCCGCCGTTATTTCTCGTACATGGTGAGCACATGTAGCTTTCCAGGTGTCTTTCGCGACTTCAGTCTGTTCTTTACTAACGCTTCAATCCAGGAAACCCGCAGCACAGTCTCACATGGCAGCACATCGGCCCCATCCTGGCCGAGAAGTTTACCGTCATCGCCCCCGACAACCGCGGCGCCGGCGACTCGAGCATCCCGCCCAATGATAACTACACTGCCGTCGCCCATGCCGCCGACCTCAAAGGTGTGATGGATTTCCTCAACATCACGGAAGCCTACATGTTCGCCCACGACAAGGGCGTAGGTTTTGCCACGGCTCTCGCCATTCAGCACCCCGACATGGTCAAACGATTGGCCCTGGCCGAGTACGTCCTCCCCGGATTCAGCTACGAACAAACAGCGAATCCCGCGCCCTTCTGGGATGTGTACTCCAACTGGCAGCTGGCTTTCTTCCAGGTTCCCGACCTGGCGGAGCATCTCATGAGGGATCGCGAGAGGGAGTTTCTCCAATGGTACTTTTACCACTGCAGCTACTCAGGCGGCGCGAGCATCAGCGAGGATACCGTGAGCCAGTACGTCTCCAGCATCTCTAAACCTGGGTTCTTGCGAGCCATGCTGGGTCCATTCTCGGCCACGTCGGTCTACGAGGACGGCAAGTTCTTTACTTCTTCCCTGAATGAGTCGAAGCTGGACGTACCGTTGCTTGGTATGGCTGGCGAGGCATGCGGAGGGTTGCCTGATTTGCTGAGCGGCACGTTTGAGCCCATCTCCAACAACGTCGAATTGGAAGCTATCCCCAAAGCAGGTCATTGGATTGGTAAGTGCAATCGCATCGCTTTGCAAAGAGGAATGGAACTAACATGTTCGAAGCCGACGAGAATCCCACCTGGACAGCCAACCGTGTAGCGAGATTCCTTGAAGAGGACAGCTCCAGCCTCCCTGATGCTGATCTGTCTGGCTTGAACGACCGAGTAACTCTTGAGGTTGGCGCTTACGGGACGTATAGAAACTTTAGGCTTGCTCAGCAGGCCATGCAGTGAGGGAAGCCGCGATTTCACTCGCTTGCACTTTTGTCATTGATAGATCTCGGCTCGGTATAGACTTCTTTTCTGTGTGCAGTCATTCGACAAGAGTGGCGTGGTAATACACCTTACATATTCGCCATCTTGGCATAATCTTCAAACAATAAACGATACAGTCAGATCCAAGCCACCTTATGTTGAGTGCCGAGCGATCATGGCATGACCGGATATTATTGTGAAGGGTTCTGACCCGTAGTTTTAGTAAAATCTCCTGGTAGCGAGGTAACGTTAACTTCCCAATACAGTAACCCGCCCTAAGTCGTCAGCGTTGAGCCAAACAGGCAACTGATCGGAACTCGGCCTCATTGGCCCCTCCATTCATTTATGGCAGCCTAGTCTCGACTTGAGACCTTCATCAATTGTCGGTGTCCAATCTGCGAGTCTCAGCCCAATGGCGAGTCCCAAGCACAGTGGCTCGCTCCGAGCCGAGTTTTGGGGGCGATTAGCTGCTAAAATTCAATACCCCTGAGCCAAGACGTGAATCTCACCGTGTAAGCTACATTTATTGATCTGACTGTGTTTTGGAGACTCGCCTTGTCAGTCTCTTGCCAAGAGGGGCAGGGAAACGGCTAGAATAGAGCCAGAGTTGCATCAGGGCAGAGTATTGTCAATACGCCAATACAGCTCACACTAGTAGTGAGACACAGGCACTAAGCGCAGCCCCCTTACAGCTTCTAAGTTGAGCATGTAAGGCGGACCGAGCTGACAATGTAGCATCGCCGAGTACGGTGTCTTCCGAGGAGGCAGGTAGAATTGCCGATGGTGGGCATAATGATCAGATGCCTTTCCCGACGCATATGGTCAGTGAACATATAAGGCGAATGTCCTCGAAGGAGAGCTTCTAGCAGCCAAGGACTAGTCATCTAGTTTGATATCAATAGTCATTCACAATGTTGTCTTCCGCTGTCTTGCTTTCTCTCGCCGCAGCTGTAGCGCCGGCCCTTGCGCAAGACTGCGACTGCTACCTTATTGACGGCCGGTTCCCGACATACTACGCCAACCATGCCTTCTGGGACTTCCGCTTACTGCCTCAGTACGCCGTCGACAGCCCACCTCCCGTTCCGGACACCCGGGATGGCAACTCGGAGGCTCCTGTAACCAGCGAGTACTTTGCCTGGGGATCTGCCTTCACAGACTTTTGGTGGCCGCAGAACTGGACGTTGCCGGTCGGAGAAGATGGCAACTTTATGAACGTCAACTCGAGGAACAACCTCTACATTGAGAAGAACCCGGATGGCCAATGGGATACGTTCCTGACCATGCGCACGGCCCGCAAGTCCGACTTCCAGACTAATGCCGAGTTTGAGTCTATCAACAGGGCTGACCACGCGTCGATGCGTATGCGAGCTCGTACCTTTGGCTCCCCCGGCGCCTGCACGGCCATTTTCACTTCTCTGACGGAGACCGACCCCGTGCAGGAAACAGACATTGAGATCCTGACGCGCGACCCGGAGACGGCGATCCACTACACGAACCAGCCTTCCATTGATGAGGACAAGAACGAGATCCCGGGCGCCTCAAACAACCTCACCGTGTCGCGGCCGTGGTCGGAGTGGATCAATCACCGTCTGGACTGGACGCCGGGCCGAACCACGTGGTACTACGATGGCGAGGAGATGCACTCACAGGAGTTCCAGGCGCCCAAGGACCCCAGCCAGATCTTGCTGAATGCGTGGAGTGATGGCCAAGACTGGACAGGCTTGATGGAGGAGGGCGGCGAAGCTTTCCAGCAGGTACAATGGCTTGAGATTGCGTGGGACGTGACGGATGAGGGATCGTGCCAAAATGTTTGCAATATTGATGAAGAACAGTTCAGGCTGCGTGAGAAGCTGTAGGTCAGTTTCTGTACAAGGTCTCGGGATGTAATCCATGTAACCCATTTGAAGCTGCTGGCAATAAACATGAGTTACCTCAACGTGGCTTTTTTGCAAACATGCAAATTAAATGGTGACGTTAACCACATCTGTCCAAGTGACACAAACAAGGACCAACAATGTAAACACAATACTCGTCCTTCCGGACAAAGCTAGGGACACGATGGCAAATCACTAACACGGCCTTAGGGTAAGCAAATAAAAGAGCGAATGCAGCTCTCACGAGAGCTCCGACCCCGCTCCTCCCCTCCTCAGCCCATTAAAGCTCGGCTCCCTACTCGTAGCTCCTTATCTTATCGTGAAATGGAACTTTTCCCAGGGCCAACACGGTTTCTCGAACGGTACTCTTTTCTTTGCATTCCCATCTATGCAAATCAAGTCGTGACATCACCACTGAGAGGCAAGCGAGTTTGTCTGGAGCAATACAAACAATTGTCCTGTCATTGTCTTCTGCCCCCGCGAACCCGTTCTGTCCCGCGCTCTGTTCATTTGTATTGTTCATTAGTCTGCTACTAGCCTCACCGCAACAATGTCCTTCTCCCAAGCGAAGGTTCTCTCCACCGGGCCTTTGGTACGTGTAGCATGATCATAGCTCTCGATCCTTTATAATTAACGTTTATAGCCCGAAGACGAGGCCAAATGGATTAAGCCCGTAAAGTACGTTCGACTACCTCTTCCCTCTCTGCCGTCTCTCGCCGTTCTCGGATCCTGACCGCCTCAGAATCTCCTACTCCGACCCTAAGGGCACAACCCGTATATGGGAGTCCGCCGAGCGCCGAACGCGTCCCCAAGGTTGCGACATTGACGGCGTCGGCATTATTGCCATCATCGAAAACCCCACCTCCGGTCGCCGCGAGCTTCTCCTCCAGAAGCAGTACCGCCCGCCAATCGACCAAGTCTGTATCGAGGTTCCTGCGGGACTGGTTGACCCGGGCGAGACAGCCGAGCAAGCAGCTATACGTGAGCTGCGAGAGGAGACAGGATACGTCGGTGTGCCCTTAGAGCAGAGCCCCGTCATGTACAACGATCCGGGTTTCTGCAACACCAACCTGCGCACCGTACACGTTAAAATTGACATGAACCTGCCCGAGAACCGCGAACCGAAACCACAACTGGAAGAAAACGAGTTTATTGACGTCTTCACACTGCCCTTGGACGATCTATGGGAGGATTGCAAGAAACTCGAGGCGGAAGGTTACGCCATTGATGCGAGGGTCGGATCCCTAGCCGAGGGTATCCTCATTGCGAAGCGATTCGCACTATGAAATCTAAAGAGCAAAAGCAGAGTCGGGATATAGTTAGGCGCCATCATAGACGGATAGACTGGAGTTCTAGAGCATCAAATCAAATCTTCCCTTCGCGACGCAGTCCCTCCCACAAAGCCAGCGCACCTAGCGCTTTGGCGTCCCGTGCGCCCTCTTTCCACAGGTCCTTCATAGGCACGACTTTCAGTGTGATCTTCTCCCCGTGCGATCTCAGCCCGGTCAGCCGACCACTCCATTGGCGAAGTTGATCCCGGCGTATGCGTCGCTCATAGCTGTAGAGCGTGACGTGTTCGTCGCATCCACCCGCGCTGGGGAACATAGCCCTTGGAAGACTTTCATTGTTCGCGTCGTTGTCCGGAGCCGCCAAGTCGCTCAAGCACGTGAGCTCGTCCTCGTTGATGGTGATGCCTAGCTCCTCGTACATTTCCTTTGCAGCAGCGCCCTTGAAGCTGCCTGCATCGTCGACCATCCCGGCTGGGAGCTCTACAAAACCCAGACTGCCCGCTGGGATGCGTGGCTGAACTGTCAGAACGACATAACGTTCGTCTGAATCGGGAGGCGCATCGTCGGGGATCAACATTGTCAGCATAGCGACGCTGGGACCGCGGAGCAGCGCGGCGGCAGGGAGTGTCTCGCCGGATGAATTGGAAATATCGGCGGTAACCTTCAAAAATCCAAGGCGATTGCCACCGAAGAGGTCGAAAGATTGGACTGTCACCGAGCGGAGGATGTAGGGATCCGCATGGAAGGGGTGAGAGGGATCGGTCTGAAGATCGATAGAAGTTGCCAGTTTATCGATCCAGTTCTGCAACAATTGTTTTGTTAGGAAAGAACATATAAAAAGTTCAATTTGTTCTGGTAGGATAGAGACTTACATTAATAGGTCTGAATGACGGGAGCTGCTCTTGCGGCAGGTCTTCAGGTACCGTAACATCTACATTGCGACATGTTATCGTAGGCATTCTGCACGGAGTAGAAAATAAGCGGGATGAATGGACGGGAATGCGTGGTGAGGCGATCGGGGAGAGAGAAAAGGAGCCGAGTGCTCTTGTAGGTAGCTTCATTACATAGGGAAAAGGGCTTTGATAATGTTGAAGCTATTGTTACACACTAGGTATAAGCTCTGCCAGAATTGGACCGGTTTTATCTCAGTTAAGTTCTGCCTAAGCTAAGATCTAAGACCTAAACTCACATCCTACACCGGCGCTGATGACGTCAATTTCCAAAGCTTGGGGTAATTCAAAGTAAAGCTTCAACTCTCAATAAAAGACTCATTAGACAGCCTAATTACACAGCTTAACATCTCATTAGCTACTAGTATTATACAGCCCAATACACGTCCACTCTTACGTTCTCCACGTTGTTAACCCACGCGGGGAATCGCGCTTTCGCCCAGACACTGATGACATCGCCGAGCTTCAGCTTTCGCACGAACTCACCGCTGCCCGTGCCCTTCCCGCGACCAACCTTATCGAGTTTTTCTACTGCTTCCTCAGATTCCGGATCGATATCATCGTCCCATCGCCAAGTAACCTCGTTGTATTCCCACTTCCTCTGTGCAAGCCTGTTGCGCTGGATCTCGAGGTCTTGCTGATGCCCTAGCGGATGTGCGTAGCGGTATTCTGGCTCGTCTTCGGCTTGTGAAGTGCGCTGCCGGTCGGGGACCGGCTCTATGGACGGCTGGACCGGCCGAATGGCACATAACGGTAGCGACGGAGCCGGCGATTTGGGCGAATTATAGCGAAGATCGGCGGTACAATGCGGCTCGCATACCTGTGTGGCGTCGAATCGTTCCAGACCTGCTTCAAACCACGTCCAAGAAGCGTTGTATGTCCCTCTCTGAGCACCGTTTGCACCGCCTACCCAGCCCTGATCTTTGCTTTTGATGCTGAAGACAATCTTTCGTACGGGGTGGACCAGCTTTGGGGTCGGATAGTTGGTTAATCGCTTGAATACGGCCGGGTCGAGCTCTTTGTTTAGGGGGAGTGGTTTGGCTTCGTTCATGTCGTAGGCTAGTGTCTCTGCTAGATTTTCCCGGTCGTTCAGCGCTGTTAGCCCAACCGGGGCAGATCGTATCTAAGAATAGGAGGTGAGTTGAGACGCGTTACAATAAGAGTAAAGGGGAACCGGGTGTGCATACTAAGAATTTGTTCTCGTTCTTGCTGCCACCGCTCACCCGCAGGCAGCTCTTATGCTCCTCCATGTAGTCGATGTAGTTGGAATTGTGTGCCCAGTACTCAGCATGGTCAAAGATGATGTCGACAATATCGGCCGGCAGCTTCAGAGCCTTGACCATCATCGCCCGCACGATAACGATGTCTGTTGGCGATGGTTCGAACATACCGCCGCTTTCGCCCGGGGTGCTCGGGTGGCCGGGTGGTGGGAATTGCATGGGATCTCCGATAACCATGTTTCTGAAGTGGTTGAACAATGTACCAGGACTGAACATTGTCTCTGCGAGGAGCCGATGTGGGATTAATAGTAGAGCGACCAGGCCTCGAAGATGGGTTTAGGAAGCTTTACGAGTTCGGTTACGTGGACTGGAGGCAGCAGGTTATCAACAATGGGGAGATCCCTGAATAAGCTCGGTGTGGACCCTGAATGGGAAGGAGTTACATCTAACTGTGACATCACCGACCGGCTAAGGCATCTTTAGTACCAGGAGGTATTGTTTGCCCCGTGGTAGCTTTTCTAGGCCACAATCAATCGAAGCGCTGCTTAATGTAAGTACTAGACCGAGACAGTGCTACTTACATCTAATAGAGACATCACACAACTCCATTACGCTTCCTTGTGGATGGCCAAAAACCTGTTTTTCCTTTAGCCAGTGGCGTGTCTTGATTCTGATCGCTGGCTTAGCGAAGCTTGCTAGCGGACGAACGCCTGCGAGTGACAGTGGGTCTAGCAGTCACACAGCGCTGAAGATGGCTCACACCCCGCTGTAAATACTCCCTGTACAGTGATGCCTTAGGAGCGCTCGAGTACCTTATTGATCTCCCGCAATCCGGCCACCAAAACGGAGTAGATTACAGCATTTTCATGTCTTCGAGTTGTCGCTAATTCTCCTTTTTTACTTTATTCTCACTACTAGTAGATTGTCTGCTACTACAGCCACAAGGACAGTAAGTATTTTAAACATCCAACTTGTCGCTAATTCCTATTTTTTTCTCTTTTCGTCCTTCTGCTTGCCTACTACTACCTATGTCCAATGCGACCAGCTGAGCCCCTCTCTGTACTCGTAGCCAACCTGTGGCCCTTCCGAGGCAATAATGTAGCCGGCCTCACATCGCGAGTAGGACACCTTGACTTGCTCGCGATAGAAGCGGTCAAAGCGCGGGTTGAGAGCATCTTCCAGGCTGTCGACATCACCATCTGGGTGCAGCACCCTCCACGGTTGTGTGCATGTGTTACCTTTGCATGACTTCATCACCATCATCAAGCTGTCGAGCCGATCGATCACGGCCGCAATACTTGACTTATCCTGTTGTGACTCGTCTGTGTTCGTCGTTTTTGGGTACCGGTTGTGCATCTGATCCGGGTCGTCCTGATTCGCGAAGACACGTCAGAACAGGGAGTTTGTAGGAGAAACGACTGGTAAGTGATGAGTGACTCACCTGTAAATTGTACAGCTCATGTTCGTTGCTGCACCAAATGGAGTAGTACCAGTCATATGAGTCTTCCTTGCCCTTGATGCGAATCGCCTTGTATGTGTTGTTAGGCATGACAAGCGCCCCTTGTCCACCTGAGTTCTCGTTAGCCTTGATTTTTGACAAAGTTGAGACAATCCGAAGCGAGCAGCATAGAATGAGATGTTGACTTACCAAATCCCCCAATCTCGCCCTCAGCGTACGCAAGTCCCCAGTACTCTACCGCAACATGTTCACGGGTCACATCTTTACTGTCTCTCCGTGCGGTCTCGGACACCGGCATCGCCTTGCCGTCAAAGTCTTTTCTGGGTTCTATACCGGCCATCTCGAACAATGTCGGAACAATATCAATGTGCGTCGTCACAGCTTCCTCAACGCTACCTCTTGCAACTCCAGGGCCCCGAACGTAGAATGGAATACGAATGTCCTCTTCAAAGCCGCACTCTTTCCCCGGCGGAAGCCTATGCTGGCCTAGATGAAATCCGTTGTCCGAAGTATAGATGATGAAGGTATCTTCGAGCACGCCAGCGTTGTCTAATTGCTCAACAACCTGCTCCACCAGCTCATCAACACCTTGGAGAGCACGGAGGCGCTGACGATGGAAATGATCTAGGTAATCAACGTCGCGCGCATTGTACTGCGGTAGCTTGGCGACCCAGCTCACGCCGCTCGGCCTATCCGGATTGAAGTTGCTTGTGCGAGGCACCTTGGCATCAGGAAAGAGATGTTTATGCCTCTCGAGTGGGACCGGCTCCCTCATAATGGGCGGTTCCCCGTTGCTGGTGTCAATGTTGGAATGCGGCGCCATAGGAGCAAGGGTCACGAAGAAGGGCTTTTTTGAACCCACAGCCTCATTAATGAGCTCCTTGCTGAAGTCTTGGATGAGATCTGTCGTATGGTTGTTACGGTAGTGCACCGGAGGGTCATGATTCTTCTGATAGATGGGATTCAAGTACGAGTAGGTGCCCGGGTCGAGGAGGAAGTTGTTGCCGTCCCATCCAGCCAAGTACGGAGAGTCGTAGTTCCAAGTTGTATGGGCGTTGAGCATTTTGCCCGTGTAGTAGGTGGCATAGCCGGCCTCTTGCAGCCACACAGGGAGATAGGCGCTGTTGAAGCCTTGAGTGACGAATTTGGGAAATCCGCCTACACTGATCAGTATTCTTTTTCACTTGTTGTTTACGTGCTTCATCCTCCACCAAATACTTACCATATGGCGGGTTGACATCCGTCACATTCGTGTTGTGCGGTTGTCTCCCAGTCCAGAGCGACACACGAGAGGGACAGCAGATGGACGTCGTGGTGAAGTGATTGGCAAAGTGCGTACCCTGGTCCACAATGTGCTCCTTCAGCCGTGGCATATACGCGACGGAATCCATGGTGGCATCTTGATCGTCGGTCAAGATGAAAACGATGTTCTTCTGCGAGCCTCTTCCATTTTCACCTTGCCTTCCGCCATCCGGGTTGATCGGCCTCTGCTGCGTGTGGTCACCGCCAAGGAATAGCGATGCGCCGTTCCAAAAAGACGCGGCGGCGAGGCCCAGCAGCGCCAGAAGTAGCCACATCAACTGGTGAGAACGTGACATTCTGGCCGGTTGTGGATGAAGATGGCATCTAGGTTTGGGTTCGACCCCGGACGAGCCCTGCGGGTTGGGGTTGAGCGTTTATCCCTTGTAGAACGGTTCCAGGATGACGCCACTGAGACAAACAATGGCGAAGATCCACAATCCACAGATCGATGTTGATCCATCCCTGCGACTCGGTGGGGGAATGCGACTTATAGCCGAAGTATTAGGGGGACCAGTACGGAGTATAGAAAGGGAGAATGTAAAGCATCCCCGTTCTTGGCGATGCTTTCGCTTAGACGTAGATCAATCTCAATTATCTCGAGGTGATGACCGTTGGGAACGTTAGATTGTTAGCGGTCGCACCAACGGCAAATCACAACACTACGATTCGAGGTGACATGAGATAGTGATTTAGCATGAACAAAAGTGAACGTCGGCTTTCCTTACTCATTCAGCTGAAAATACTGGCCTTCTTAAAGGAGCCATAGAATTATCATTAGAAACATGTGCCGATATCTGTGGCTCCGTCCGCTCCCCAAGCCTGAGGTAAGTGACCATCCCGCGCCGCCTTTGCCGTTAACAACGAAGCATACGACCACGTCAGATCCGTCGCTGAAAGAGGTATCCCGTCCTGCTTCGAAAACTGCTCGGCCATCGATCCATCTTGCGGGGTGTACTTCTGCACCAGTGATAGGTAGCCATCGGCCAACGTCCTCACCGCCTGCGTGAGCTGTTTGTACTCGTTCGTCCCCTCGTCGTAGCTGCCTACTGCAGCTGAGTTACCAGTGATATCTTGGAAGAAAGCTAGCGATATATCTGTGACGTTGACTGTACCGGCACTTCCCCACTGGGCGAGGGCATAGTACAGCTGCTCGGCTGCTGCGGAGGTTGTGAGGTACCACGGGTGGCCGCCCATGTAAACGTCCTCGATATAGCGTCCTAATGAAATGGCCTGACCTTTAGGTGTGTTCTCGTTGATAGGCCAGTTTCTCATCGAGTCGGCTACAACTTTGTGATTGGAGAGGGCCCGCGCCGAGCAAGGTTGGAAGAGGGCATCATTGCAGCCTGTGTTGGAGTCGAATCTATCAAGTGTCAGAATACCCTTTTCTTTCCAAAAATCTAGTGCTGTTGCTCTTACGAATGAATGGACGCCAAGAAGGTGTTAGTGCCCTTGTGGCTACGATCATGGCTATTGTTGATGTCGGCAAGCATGTAGCCCTCATCCTCGTTCCACATCTTCTGCATCAGACATCGGATAGGCCCGGCTTGCGAATCGCAGTTGATGCATTCGACGTCGAGCTCACTCGCAATAATGCTGCCTTCGACGAGGGAGCGGTGCTGTGCTGCAAGGGTGAAAAAGGATGTGCCTTCGACCTCTTCCCACAGATCAAAGCCCGTTTGGTTCCACGTTGCGGCCACGTACTGGAGATCACTCGTAATGATGGGCCAGAGTGTGTCCTTGGCTGTCGTCCGGTCACCGTTGTTGACCAAATAGTTCGCATAGGCAATCAAGGCCGTAGCTCGCAGCGCCGGACCGTCTCGCTTCGCTTTTATCAGCATTTCATCAATGATACCGCCAAAAGAGGGTTGGACAGACCTGCGGCCGGCCCCAGTTGCCCCAGAATGCCGTCAAGTCGACGTGGAATTTGGGCTCTCCCAGACCACCTGTGTCAATCTTTCCAGACGGGTTCTCTACATATTGGAGCTTGGCTTGGGATGAAATATAGGACTTGATGATGTCCTCAATATCCGAGTCCTGGGTGACGAGAAATCTGTCAACGAGGGCCTTTATGGTTAGGGCTGCGTCGCGAGTCCAGGTGTAGAAATCTAGTAGCCGAAGAGTAAGTATTCGACTTGTGCGCTTTGGACACTACCTATATTCTGGGAGACTTACAGTCTGGTTCCGACTTGGAGGGACTGGCGACAACAACACCGTCGGCGGCACCCGTCACCTTCGAGCCCTGGGAACCAATGTTGGCGAGAACGCCGGCCACGGCGATGGGTTCTTCGGCGGCTAGCCACTGGTCGAGATCTGACTGCCGCGGTGGATGCGACGGGTTTAGGGCACTCTGAGCACCCAGGACGCCATTTTGCAAGAAAATGCCGATGAAGGCGCTGCGTGCGGAGAGACGCATGATGATGGTCCAGCTTGCTGTCCACGCGTTAGATGAAGCGGCAACTCTCTTGAGGAAGTAAAGAATGATTCGGGCGTAGGATTGGTGATGAAATCTGACAAGGCAGTTGAGAAGAAATATATCTTCGTCGACCGCGTGATTCACATTCTTTCGGATAAGATCCAAAGCATGTGAATGAATGGGGGGATTCTGGCAGGGTGGTGACAGGGTGGTGGCGGGTAAGCCTCCGGCGACCGGTACAGACTTGCCTAAACAGGAAATACTGCGGAATCAACGCCGTCAACGACAGAAAAGGGCACAAACTGTCCAAGCCTGTCTTAGAGTTGGACGGCTGTTTGGATCTTGTCAGACCCAGGTTCTGCGGGTCAGGAATAGTTGTATGTGAGATGAACAATTGGATATTCCGTCGCCTCCATTCGTGAATGGGTGTAATGAACAGGCCCTCCTACTGGCCAAGTCCAGAATCGACCCAGGACCAATCATAACACCCCAGGTACCTACTCCTTAATAACACCGTCAAACTGTCTCGTGACTAGTCCTGCCTACTCATTCAACGCCACCGCGAATCACAGCCACCGACTAGATCCTGCTGAACTGCAGTTCAAGCAAACCTGGGATTGAGTATCTACGATTCAAATGTACTATCACATTATCGTACTCATTGATAGCGTCACCGCCTGCGCTCGTGACCGTGCCGAGGAGAATACCGATTGCGTCCACCCCAAGCCCCCCTATGAGAGGTACTAGTATAGTAGTGCTGCGGTGGCGACCTTGACGGCGAGTCCCCATACCAATACCGGTAATGCAGCGGATAGGCTTCAGGATAATATCTCGGGTCTGGCCAAGTAGTATGAGTTTCTCGACGATAGTGTTCATGCTCATACGGTTGCCGATGATCTTCGTCATGTCGTTGGTGACTCCGATCAGCGGCATTTCCGCCTCTCCTACGGTGACCACGGTCAGTGGCATCTCTTCTTCTCCCACGCTGACCACGGCTTTCCTGTGATCTCCCCGTAGCATCTCTGATGTGATCCGCACACACGCCGCCCGGACTCCTTGACTCGGCGAAGCAGTCCCTGTACCGGCAGGTATGTCTGTCACAGAATCTATATCGCTTCTCCTTGTCCGTGTTCTGTGTGGGATCCGAGCACTCTTTAACGCGACACGTATCTACCAAGAGTGTTAATCAGCCTGTTTCTACTTGCAGCAAGGATGCAAATAGGACTCATCTAGCACTTACGTTCCTGACAGTACCTATTTCCCGCCCTATCCCACGCGTCCCTTGGTTCATGACATCCATCGACTGCGCACTGATGCTCCACACATAACGAACTCTTCACAGACACATATGTCTTGCAGCCCTCATGCTGACAGATAGTGTGATCTGCGCAGCACGGCAGCACCGTAATCCCGTCATCGCCGTCGCCTTGGTCGCGCACCTCGCGGAAACGGGAGCACCGAGCGGCCGGGCACTTCAAGTGGCGGTCACAGTGCCCGTCTCCGTCCTTGTGCTTCTGCCGCGCACACGTCTTGACCTTGCACTTGTGAGTCTCGCAGTAGCCCCCAGCAACACCGGCCACAGGGTCCTTGTCGCAATCCTTCACGGCACAAGTCTTCTTCTCAGAGACGACGAGAGGATAAGTTCCCGACTTGCTCTTCTGCGCAGTCTGAAGAAACTTCTCGGCATGGGTCTTGCAATGCGGCTGGTCTGGGACACATTCACGGTTGCAGAAGAGCCAGAGACAGCGGTCTAAGGGTCCTCGAAAGCTTAGCGATTCCCTCTGGTGGGAACTACGAACGGAGGAAAAGAAGCAGATGAGTTGGACCTACGCTTTGGACATCTACACGGATACCCATATGTCTGCATGTCATAGACCCTCACTCCACAGCCGACAGTGGCACATATCATGTCTATATAGCGCAAGAAAATTCCCTAGCGTGTAAGTCGATCTCCAAGCCTGTCGTCATGGCTTAGATGACTTACGCGCTTCGCAGGCGATGTCAGCGGAGCTCTTCGGCTCGTCGCAATACAGATCTGCGCACGTATCTGCATACACGACGAAGAGATCAGCTGCGCCCATCGTTGTTTCAATGCGAGGGATGATGGGAGCGATGACAAACGCCTGTTGCAGTACTTGGAGCTCTTGCAGTCTGTTCTTCTGGACATTCGATCTCGAGAGCAACCGGAGTAGCGGCATGATTTACGTCGACTGTGGGGCATCTCCGTCCGTACCGGGGTCTTGAAATATACAGGTCTAGGTCTTTGTGTGGTGGTGTAGTAAGTAGGAGGTGAATCGGAGGAGCAGAATCGAAGCGGCATGTGGAATAACTAGATGAATGCGCCAAAACCAAAGACTCTTTTATACAAGGAAGAAAACGTGGCCGTACGACACCTTTAGCTTTCGCAGCGAGTAGAAGGGTTCAGCAATGAATTGTGCTGGGCGCAACCGCAAACAACCAACGACACCTGCTCTTGCGACACTCGCGTGCTTGACTCTGCCTTCCTAGCCACAACCCATATCCTATGATGTCTCTGTAAGCCTCACTTCTGCTCAGCCCTGCAATACAAACCTTGGATCACCTCTAGGTGACCAAGCCGCACGTCGCACCTAACATGGCCTCTGTGCATTCGAAGAGTTCTCGCTGCTAGACTACTCTCTTGATCTGGAGCTTCTGGCCGTTCGAGTGGAACTAAATGTATTTGGGAGAGCAGTTCGGTCATTGTAATCTTTGGGGCCAACGTGTTCAGCCGGTGGGTGACGTTTTGGCTGTGAGAGCCGATCGTAAGACCTCGTGATCTGGTCTCCTTTTGTCAACCTACAACACTGTCAGAATTTGCTTGTACCAGCGTTGCTCGTATTCCCAGCCTTGAAAATAAGATTCTAAATGCTTGCCAAAATTTCTTTAGAAAAAAGACGAGAGTAGTAATAATGAGTGTATTTGCGTATATATTCAGGGCGCTCGAAATACAACATTATCCTGCACAAAGAGAGGAGACACGGCATATTGACAGAAGATACTCTGCAGGTCTTTATACCACTGCAGTGATTGCCCTGACGAAGATAGAGAAATTGCAAGAATGTCGTGGTAGTGTTACATTAGACACCAACAACATGTAGCTTGTAGTACTTCAACGGGCTCTATGGTCCCATGGAACACGAATGATGCGTAGCTGGGAAAACGTTAGGCAGAAGAGCAAATGCATGTGTTCCGGTAAGTATCTAGGAGCACGTTGGATAAGAACAGGTTGATTCTTATGTTCGCACGCGGCCAGCTACTTCAAGATATATCTTCGCCATTTCTACGATCCTAAGAAATTGGAAGGGCCATATTATGATGTAAGCATAGCTAGCCGCCAGCCCTGTGAATTCCACCATTCATGTCTCTTCGAAGAGGCAAGACATTGTTGAAAGAGCAATCCAGGTTAAGCTGAAGTGCCGCATCAACTGATAGTCAGCCGGCCGTTTGTCTTACCCAGGACAGCCGACAAGCCACTTTTGTGATCCCTAAATTAGGAATCCAAGTGTGAATGGGGCACCCTCGTCTCCCGCAAGCCAGACAAGCTACAGAGTTCAATTCTTCCCTTTTAAAACGTGGCGGTGCACATGGGAATAGTGAGCGTACGGAAGAAGCCTCCGCACGCTTTACCCACCGCGCGGCCCCGGCTTTCGGCGATCTCGCTAGCGCCCGAGTTTTTCATCGGCATGAGTCAATGGGTCCGCTGGATTGGGAGAGCGGCGATATTCAAGTCAATTCCAGTATCTTTTACTCATTGCTCCTTTCGTTTTATCGAACCAGGAGTTATTGTGCTTTTAACATGTTACACTTACGGTTTGCTGTGGATATTAGACCAGCACCTTGCTCCCTGAGACGGTCGACATCATGCCTTGGGGCTATGTCCAGCAACCGTACCCAAAAAAATACGTATCCATTACACTATCACAATGAAGGTAATTACAGAGCAAATTCCGGGCAATCGAGCAGGATTGAAAGTGTTAAATGCTGATTTATTGTTAAGTCCAGCAGCGGTGGTCATCAACAAAGCGCGTTCTACGCTTAATGCCATTGGGCGGATCCATTACTCAAGGGGTTGGCTCGACTGATCTTAATGGATACAGAGAGGAACTTGTAAGACTTCTCAGGACGAGCAATCACAGTGTGCAAATGCTTGGATCCCGTAGTCATGGGACGATGAAGGATAATGCTCATGAGGGTTGGCGCGGCTTTCGGCTGGATCAGATCAAGAGAAAAGCCGAAAAGTGCATCAGCAGCGAGATGCAACCTAATCTTTTCACTATCAACGCTGGCTCTAACGACTGTCTTCAAGACTTCAGGATGTCAAGCATCGGGCCCCGTATGCAAGACCTGCTTGAATTTCTTTGGAGCTCTGCTCCAGGTTCGACTGCGATCCTGTCAACGCTGGTGGTTGCTCGAGATCCACAGGTTGAAGCCCGCGTCGTCGCAGCTAATCTTGCTTTTCGCCAGCTGGTCGAGGCAGAAGTTACTAAAGGGAGGCGCATTATCCTCGCCGACATGCATTCTCCGGAGGGGCCCGCGATTGAGGATCTGGGCGATGACAATGTGCACCCAGGAGATTCCGGCTACAAGAAGATGGCAAGAATTTGGCACAATGCAATAGAGGATGCCGTAAATAGGGGGTTTTTATATGGATAAGACAGGAGGGAAAGTATATACTGCTGGATAATATACTACTGGATGATATATTACTAAACAATATACTACTAAAGAATATATTAATACATAATATACTAATAAATAATATTTTATTAACTCATATACTACTAAATAAGCAAGATCTTATATTGTTGTTATTATTGTTATTAAGCCGTGGCTTTAACGAACCTCGTCTTGTATTGGCAAATTAGAACTTTCGTTGTTAGACTTCAACTTTTCTGCTGGAACAGCTACTGTAATATGTTTAGGAACCTTCAAAGGCTCAGAAAAACAACCTCTCTTAATATTACTAAATAATATATTATCAAATAATTCACTAGTAAGTAATATACTACTACGTAATATGTTTTAGAGCTTCTGTCGTAGGAGGCTCAACCCAGACTTGAGGAAACCTTCTAATCATTAAGCATGATTGTTCATCCATAGTTTCCTCCCCCCATACCAAAGTGATTTGGTTGCGGTCCCAAGATATCGTTCGGGAATATATCTTGTGAGCCCATCTGGTCAACGATGGAAAAGAAATCTCCCGCAGAAATCCCAATATCATCTAAGAATTCAGCGTTACTAGACATTTGAGAATCTGAATCCGGTGGCAGATTCGCTGGGGGTGGTGGCGGTGGCGGCAGCTGTTGGTGTTGTTCATGAGGGGTGTCTTGTTGACTAGGCACTGGAGCCGTAGTCATGCTGTCGCAGGAGGTCATAGACATTGGAATTTGGTCCTGATCATCCATCTGTGTCGCGACATTATTTTCCAAGTCCGTGAATGAGTAGCCCAGCGTCAACGTCTGGAGTCCACGCTGCTTAGACTGGACAGCAAACTCTTGACATAGTATTTGCAAATGTTCCAATTCTGACTTCCGAGCTTTCGCGATCATATTCCCTTTGAAGATCATTTCGTCGAAGATCTCGTGCGCTCTCTGGGCATAGCCTAGATCATCTGCCACACCAGGAAACAGTGTACTAGCCATGATGAGGTGTAAGGCAGCCCCATATGTGAACTCAAGATCAAATGGCAGGAACACCTCTAGTACAATCGAATATAATCAGTTCGATTCTATAAAGAACGGCACTCACAGTCCTAGCAGCGCTTACCAAGTAGACTATCCTCGTGCGATAGGATCTGGAGAGTTTTCACGGCTGATTTGATACCGGTAGTCATAAGTGTAGTAGTGAGGGCAAAGAAACTTTTCCAGTCTTCATCCCCATGTCCTAGCTTGTCCAAGCGTTCTTTGAGGATAGATAAGAGCAGCGGCCTGGTTGCAACAATCACACACTTCAAATCCGTGAGTTTGATGACATAGTGGAAGCGCTCTGAAGAGGGACGAACCTGATGGTATAAAAGTGTTATATGCCGTGTGCCCTTAGACATTGTTTCCACAGAGTTGTGGAGCTTAACACTTATAATATCCTCAATTTCTTGGGCATGCCCAGCAAGCGTGTGAAGGATCGATGTTGTGGTGCTGAGAAAGGTAGCCAGTTCTGTGGTATCCGTCTTGTAAATTGCTGCATACGCACGTTAGCCATGACGAGCAATTTTGAAAGGCCGAGAAAGGGGATAGGAGATCTTACCGTTTAGGACCACAGATAGCAAGTGCCACAACTTTGTCTGTAGGCAGAGGATGGTATCCTCTCGCGATCCTTCGCGGGATGATTGAAAAGGCGTGGTAATGTCGCTGTCTGACGTACACATCGGCAACCCCAGGGAACTCGAGAAATGGCGGTCCATGATATACAATGTCCACCACAAGTCTCGGCATCGCGCTACCACGCTCCGCCCGAGCTCTTGTTCAGGTAGCCTCGTATGTAAACCTTCCAATTGAGCTATGCGGATAGCTTGGCCGACCTATTACATGAATGGTTAATTCGCAACACCGTCAGAAAATATTGCATGACTTACATAAACATGAGCTGATTCCCTGTGGTCGATAGCATAAAGGTAGAGTCCGGCCTGAGCCAGAACTTCAATAGCCAAAAGGCTGTCTTTCCAAACAGAGCTAAGGTCGGGAATCAGAGCCATAGCTCTGACAAAGAACTTGGCCCCTGGAGGCTCTTTCGGGTTCTTAGACTTGGACAGAAATGCCGTCCCAAATGCAAGGACGAGTAGGAATTGAGCAAACCACAAGCGACTCTTGGAAGCTTTCTCCCGGCCATCACCGTAATAAAACTCGTTACAGTGTTGGAGGAAGCTGTCATCGTCAAAGAACCGATAGTGCTGCCCTAGGTGATATTTGACCGTATTGAATAAGTAGAGGGCATGGTCGATGGATGGAAGGCCCGAAATGTCTGGATCCTCATCATCGGGAAGTGGCCGCCACTTTAAAGGGTAGATTTCAGTCCCAAGATGGCTCGGAGGACTGCCGGGATCAGTAATATTGATTTTGCTTGTCAACATCACCGTAAGTCTCACGGTGAAAGACCATGTTGAAGACGGCGCGAGCCATACTAACAGTCAGAATGCGTCAGTGAAACCAATCAACAAAGCATATACACAATACGTACTCCAACTTCTCCTATTCTCATGTGTGTTTTTTATAGTAGCTGATGTTGAGGGGAAAGGGTTCGTTTGGATGCTAAAGTCATAGGCGGGCAGCGGTGCCTGAGGAGAGGGATCATTTCCTGTGAACTCCCCGCGAGTCACTAACGTGGATAAGATTAGTAAATGATGGGCAATGACCAAGGAGTTTCAAAGATAGGAGCTACATGGTGGTGCATCTATGCCGCCTGAAGGCTGTGATGGTACTATTCCGTCACTAGTAAGTGGTCTGCCGGGCTGGATTTGCGAGGCTGGCGTTGGGATAGCGGCTCCAGTTGGTGAACTATTCTGCTCATGGGCTTGTTTCCGTAAGCCTTGTAGATATCTAAACTCAGCATGTTCAGTCTATGACCGGGCATGAAGTGGCAAAAGTAGTTCGAGAATTGGAAGGTAGCTATGAAAAGCTAGGATGGCGAACCTTTCCGAGACGACTATTTTATTACTATCCTCTGCGTACCGACATCGTACGATGCGGCGTGTGCAGTTGGCGCACGGCTCTTCGCCAGAGCATTTGATCTTGCTCTGGCGACACTGGATACAACTATATGGGTGGCAATATATGTTAGCAAGGAGAAAATACACAAAACTAACACTATAGCGTTTCAAATAAGTTTGAGTGTTTCTTACGCATTCGCGGTTCTTCGGCCTTTCCGCGGCTGGGTTTGCATCTCGGGCGGGAGGGGAGTAAAAGGCTTGATCTTTTCGAACACCAGACCAGGTAGGCCACTGCAGGATAAGTCAGATCAGCGGAGCTTGATGCATGGCAGCCGTATAATGACTAGGTAGCGATCAGGCTAATCGATCCGCCGCAAAAGGCACTTGTTGGCTTAGCGGGAGAGAGATGCCGGAGAAGAACCTGCAATGATTGAATCATTGTCTCCAATAATCCCCTCATACTAGCTAGGATGTATGGAGAAACCTTGCTTTACCCCGAGTTCTGAATCCCGAGGGTTCCCCCCATAGTGGAGAAGCTAGCACTCGCGCAGAGCCCGCTAGATTTTTTCCTTTCGCGGCAGCCATCAAGCAGACCTTGCATTAGTGAGGATCATTTTTCACTTCGAAGCAAACGGGCTTCAACTGACTAGCGTCTCCGTTGCCGGACATGACGCTTTAGCGCGACTCATAGCTCGTTCAGGGTTGTTAGTAGCGTGTTGTGTGTATGATCATCACTGAAGAATGAGACTAAGTGAAGCTTGATCATTTGGGGCCTGGGCAAAGCTCACAGGAAGTTTTGTATGCCGGGATCAGCATCTATCAGTATGGCCGACTTTCTAAGCCTTAGTCGTTAGCAATAGCCACGAACACTTTTCTAAGGGCATGAAATGAATGAAGTAACCTCTAAAGCTTGAGTACGTATTATAGTACGTATTATAGACTTGATTGTAGAACGTCTTATCAACATATTCAGAATCTTTCCTTCATTAAGCGACGATCAATCACCAATGAGCTCTGGGAAATATTAATATGATATAACTAATTTCCTGCCTTGTCCCAGTGAAGTTGCCCACGTAAGTATTAGTTGAAAATAGCCATTGGACTCATCCCTCGCTGTCTAGTCTCCTTCGTCTCTTTCCCTGTTATTCTACACGACGGTAAACTCAATAGAACCCCAATCATCGTACGTGCAAGTCCAGGTTCCTGGCTCTTTCATCGGCATTGCCCTGAGGCAGCTTCCGGGGAGAATAATCTGGCCAGGGAGAAACTCGATATCAAACTCAGCCAGGCGGTTGATCAGCCAAGCTACAGCGGCATAAGGGTTGCCCAGAATATTGCGTGTGGTGCCGGACATGATTTCCACACCATTGAACTTGAGATGGCCGCGCAGATGGCCAAGGTCCAGATCTGTAGTCTTGCGAGGGCTACCACCCAAGATGATACCACCATTGGAGCCACTGTCTGCGAGAGTGTCCTCAAGAGTAATGGTCCAGTTCTTTACCCTTGAGTCGATAATCTCAATGGCCGGCACGACATAGTCAATGGCACTAATGACATCCGCCAGGGTGACATTAGGACCTTTGAGAGGGCCTTTAAGAATGAAAGCAGGCTCCAGCTCGACAAAAGGATCAATAAAGTTATTGAGAGCAAGTGGCTGGCCCTCATAGAGGAATGAACTGGCCATCAGGTACCCATAGTCAGGCTCATCAACACCGAAAGCTTCTTGCATAACTTTTGCAATGTTGCCCAGCTTATACCCGACGACCCGATCGCCATTCTGTAGGGCAATTTCCACCGTGTGCTTCTGAATATTCATAGCATCCTTAACGCTCAGATGAGGATAGGTCTCACGAGGCGCCTTGATCGGCTCTTTGTTCAGCCTGGCCGAGCGGAAAGCCTCCGCCAAGCTGCGTAGCTCGGATGATTCCATTATGGGGACTGATTAGAAAGAGGAAAAAATAGGGAACAGGTTATTAGAGCTTTAAGACGTGAAAACACAACTTTCATTAATAGTAGTCCTGGGCATGACTGTAATTATACCTCTATCTCAAACCTATGGCGACATCTCAAGCAATCCCCGATATCGTCCGTTTCGGTATCACGAATATTACAATAAGAAGTTTTTGTTGCTAATTCTAGCGCCGTAGCTTGAAGCTAGAGCCTCAAAATTGATGTACTTCGGATTCAGATCCGACCATCCGAGAGATAGCGGCATCCACTCCAAGAACCCCTCCCCCAAGGCTCCTCGGGATCAGAATCCGAACCCTGCACAATTAACACGACGATGCAAACCGTCGCTGTGAACGTGTTGAAAACTATTACGCCACTGAATACATTTGTGTATTTTCCTTCAGTCAAATCTAACGATGACGGTGGAGAAGGATGAATTTTTGCTTGGTACTTATATGGAATAACGCGATGCATCTGCTGCCGTGGTAAGTCTTTATTTACTCGCGTGTATTTTAGTCTTCTTTCTTTATTCCTATTTATTCACACATATTGAAAGCCTGAAAAGTGTATTGTACTTTAATCGCATTGCAATATCAACATCATGGCGCCTCTATCCAGCATTCTCAAAGACGGGAAGCTTGTCGCAGAGAAGGCCTTCATCAACGGTGAATGGGTCTCATCTAAGTCAGGCAAGACCTTTGAAGTCCGTAACCCGGCCACTAATGAAGTCATTGGAGTATGCCCTGAGTCCAACTTGGATGACTTGAATGCCGCGATTGAGGCCGCTTCCGCAGCTTTCCCCTCTTGGAGGGCGCAATCAGGGCGAGCACGAAGCCGCATCATCCGCAAGCTCTACGAGCTGATTGTCGAGAATAAGGAGGATATCGCGAAGATTATCACGGCCGAAAATGGAAAGTCTAGCCCTGATGCTCAAACTGAGGCTATTTTCTCATCCACTTTCTTCGAATGGTTCGCCGAAGAGGCACCACGCCTGTATGGCGACGTGGTCCCCCACAGTAACCCTAACTTCAGAACCCAGATTGTGAAGCAGCCTGTGGGTGTTTGTGGCCTAATAACGCCGTGGAACTTCCCGATTGCTATGGCAGCGAGGAAAGTCGCTGCTGCTTTGGCTGCTGGCTGTACTATTGTCCTCAAGACTGACGGTCTCGCTCCGTTCTCCGGAAACGTGCTTGCATTGCTAGCTGAGAGGGCTGGCGTTCCCAAAGGTGTTTTCAATGTGGTAACCTCTCTTCAAAACACTCCTCAGATTGGTCTTGCTATGTGCGAGTCTGAGATTATCAAGAAGATCTCGTTCACGGGTTCCACCAGGGTTGGCCAGCTTCTTATGAAGCAGTCCAGCAACTCACTCAAGAAGATGAGCTTAGAGCTGGGCGGAAATGCCCCACTGATCGTTTTTGACGATGCCGATATTGAGACTGCCGTCAGCAGCACGATTGCCAGCAAGTTCAAGGTCACCGGGCAGACCTGCGTCTGTGCAAACAGGGTCTATGTCCAGGAGAACATTTACGACAAGTACGCGCAGAGACTAGTTGAAGAGGTCAAGAAGTTCAAGGTCGGAAACGGAGCCGAAGAGGGCGTCACACACGGTCCGTTGACCACTAGTGTGGCCAAGGTGGAAGAACACGTACAAGATGCTATCTCAAAAAAGGCTACTGTACTTCTTGGTGGAAACCGCCTGCCTAAGCTTGGCAGCGACAACTTCTTTGAGTTGACGGTCCTTGGTGATGTCGACGACAGCATGAAAGTGACTTCTGAGGAGACGTTCGGTCCCTTGGCTGCCTTGACTAAGTTCAAGACCGAAGAAGAAGTTATCAAGAGGGCAAACCGGGTTCCTGTTGGATTGGCGTCCTACCTGATTACGTCTGATCTGTCTCGGTACTACCGTGTTTCTGAGCAACTTGAATTCGGCATGGTAGCTGTGAACACGGGTGTCATTGCTGACGCATCCGCTCCGTAAGTTTTTCCTCACTAGTACTCAGCTACTTACGAAATTAGATAACTAACCAGACCTTAGGTTCGGTGGAGTGAAGCATTCAGGCTTCGGCCGCGAGGGAAGCAAGTACGGATGCGACGACTACATGGTCCACAAGACCATCGTCACAGGGGGTATCAACACAGTCTACGGCAGCCCGCAGTAACTAAGGCACATGAGGTAGGTATACATTCAAAATAGAAAGTGGATAATTATAGAGCATCTTAGATAAAAAATATCTATCAAATGATAAAGAGCTATGGACTTAGTATGAGATCCTGACATGAGCGAGTACTTTAGTTGTTGTTTTGATGATGTTTGACATCATCATCCCCTCGGGAAGACTCATGTCGATTAGACTTGAGTACTTTCGCTCTGACTACGCGCGGGATCATTATTACGGTTCAAACTCACAAGCACATACATATTTAGTCACAGATTCAGGCTCGGGACAGCAGGATACGTGAGCACAACTGGAATGAAGTTAGCAGTCGGCCCCACGAAGGAATATTCCATACTACATCCGTTCTCTACTACACCTTCGGGTTCATCGTGGCCTTGGTAAATGCTTAATGCAAAGATGACAGCTCTAGCCGACTTGACAACGCGACTCGGATCTTCAGTGCCGCTGCGCCAAGATAGGCAATCGAAGGACAGTTCGTGCGCTTTGTTTGGTGATAAACCGGAAGAAACTGCTTCCAAATGTTCTAGAGCCATATCTTAGATCGCAGTGGGCCCCTGTTCCGAGGCCATCAAGCTTCATCGGCAGGCACAAGGATCGGATGCCCTAATTTTAGCTCCCGAGGGTACCACCTTCGTTAGTCACAAGACAAGATCCTTTGTGGGGATGGTGCCTCGTCCCTGACCAAAGATGAATACACATTTATGGAATGTAAAAGCCATCTCAACATGCATATTGTAGGAACCCGAGAGGGGACATGCCGATGCCCTCGGGAATGCCAATTGTTCTACCCCAGAGAGCTCATCTGCTCGTCGGCTGCTTAGCTCTCGGGTTGCATTCGGGAGCATGCATCGTGATATGGCGGGATGAGACTTCCCCAGACACCGGGGTGTCTATTTGTTGAATAACCTATATAACTGGCTACATCATGAAGGACTGATTAACCTTTTACATCTTTATGAGTATCATATAAAGCAAGCAAGGCAATTTAATTCTAATTCTTCTGTCCTCTCTTCGGTTACTTTACTATTCTTAAACTATCCATCTTGCTTTACTTATCAATTTCCATCTTGTGTCATTACCACCCCCTCAAACACAAATCACAATGCCCGGCGTCGTTGTCAACCAGCCGCCTCCGGCACCCTACGTTGTTGGCCCTTCTACTAAGAGTGCCACGCGTCCAACAAATCCTATTCCTGAGTACTTGAAGGAGGAGTCTAAGAACACAATTGCAGAGGAGTTCGATGGCAAGAAGCACATCGACTTCAAGGCGCCTGGCCACATCATCACTATGAAGGACATTGGTCTTGAGGGCCACGGCATCTCCCCCAACGCTGTCACCGAGCCTTTCTCTCTTTTCTCCCGAGACGCCGTCCAGCAGATCCGCAAAGAGGTCTTCAGTGAGAAGTGTCTCGAAGAGTGTCGGTTTGCATCTACCTTTAACAAGAACATGGTTCGCGGGATGGGACCTGCGTAAGTACACAAATATCATGTTAAACCGCAAGAAAAGCACGTGGCTAACGCATGCGATGATATAGTCGTGCCCCTTTTACCTACGCTGCTTGGAAATCCGATGAGCTCGTCTCGGCAGTTTCGCAGGTTGCTGGAATCGACCTTGTTCCCTCCGTAGACTTTGAGATTGCCAACATCAACATCTCCATAAACAACACGACCGTTCCTGTCTATCAGGCCGAAGCCGAGCCCCTCGGCGATGGTATTTCCTCTGTTGCCTGGCACTATGATAGCTTCCCTTTCGTCTGCGTTGTCATGCTCTCTGATTGCGAAGGTATGGTTGGTGGAGAGACGGCATTGAGGACTCCTGCCGGAGAGATCATGAAGGTCCGCGGGCCTGCTATGGTATGTTGTCCACTTACATGAATTATACAACATAGTGGGGCAATAACTAACATTTCCGTCAGGGTACGGCTGTCGTCATGCAGGGCCGATACATCGAGCACCAGGCCCTCAAGGCCATCGGGGGCCGCGAGCGTATCAGCATGGTTACCTGCTTCCGCCCCAAGTCGCCCCACGTTCGTGATGAAACCGTCCTGACGGGTGTCCGTGGTATTAGCTGGAAGTCAGAGCTCTACAGCCAATACACAGAATACCGCCTCGAGCTCCTCGAGGAGCGTATCCGTGCTAAGCTCAAAGACGAGCAGCTCCGTGAGCGGGCCCAGAAGCCCTTCCACACAGCGGAGACCCGGGCATGGCTGGAGGAGCAAAAGAGCTTTATCGAGTCAATGCTGACTGAGATCACTGAGGACTAATTTCTTTCTTTGTTCTCAGATGTTGGGGGTCTTAATGATTATGAATATGTAATTAGCTTGCCTGTCAGCTACAGACTTTTAGTAAAATGTCATCATAAAAAATTTATTAAATTCACTATATCGCTCTGTTCATCCGGCCTGGGTCGACACTAACATTCCAACTGGCCAGCCTAAGCCTTTTACAGCAAACTCGTTGACAGACTGCCTACAATAGACCCTGTATGCTCCAAGTACAGCCCGCGAAGCTTCCGTACTTTACAATAGTGATACTATTTTGTGATTAACTTATATGTATTTAATTAAATATTTGATTGTGTATTTGATCGTATATTTGATTATATATTTGACTATGTATTCAGTTCTATCGATATATATGCTCTAAAATAACATCGGGCTTACTGCTCAGCATCACCCCCGCTTGCTCATGAAGGACTAATTAACCTTCTACATCTTTATGAGCATCATCTAAGGCAAGACACATATTCGTACAGTTAACTCGGATCTAGGAGCTTACTTTGGACCCTTAAGCTCGTTTCTCAACCATGAAATTTCCCACGCATGTTCCATAATGACTTGGTCCCGTTTAGGAAATTCAGGAGAGAGGCATAGTGAAGCGGGACTAGCGTGTGGAGAAGGGCTCGGGCCAACCCCACATTTTCGGGATCACAACCCGATAACAAGACTGTCCTCCCGATCCCTGTTCCGGCCTCAGAGTGTTGGATATTACGAGTTTCTCATTGGCCTTGCAAAACGAGTGGCGGCGTCACTGCTTTGTAATTTGCGTGAGAAGTCTACCTTGTGAGTTGGGCACTCTTCAATCAGTCTTGGGCAGCCATGAATCGAATGAAAAAATGTCGAAAAATCATGAGATCTCGTCATCCTACGCCTCGAGCACGGCTCAGCAACCCGGGGCTTGTCTCCACAAATTGGTCAATCATGAACATATAGCTTGAGAGATATCGCCTTGAGTCGTTCGGACATCTACTGGACAATCCACATCTAAGCAAGCCGATTCAGGACATCTTGCAAGCTTCAGAGGCAACTAAAACCTATCATTGTTAACACTATTCGTGTCATTCGCACATCACGCCTTCATACCAGAATTCATCTTCTCTATTTCCAAAAAAAAAAAAAGGTCACAATGTCGCCCTCCTTGGCTCTCACTCGGCACCTAGCCAAGTCAATCAACGAATCTCTCCGCGAAAGGCGGATGACTCCCCCTTCTACATGCGAGGCTGCCGCTCAGCAAGCCCGCTTGACTCTTCTACAAGAGCAACAGCCTATGTCAGCACTAAGCACGGGACCGTCAACTGGCATTGCCACTGCGTCACACAATGAAATACTCCCGGCATTTCATCGCTGATACGAGAATCTATTGAACATGGCAATGCATATTCTTGGCTTGCCTGCCGCGGTGCTGGGAGAACGTCTCGTGCAATCTGGTGATAATAATAGACCTTCTGAGGTTGGAGTTTTGGGTGCGTATTTTGTTTCGGGATCTTTAGGTTACTCCTGTTGTTTACTTGAAAAGTCGGCGCATGGACCATTGTTTCTTAGCATTGTATAAAGAGGGTAGCGCGCATCTAGAAGCATCGCATTGTAATTAGTTTCTGCTAGCCTAATTGAAAACCACGGTATAATCTGCATCATCTCTTCTTGTTGAAAGCACTCGGGCAGAACCCGAAACAGCGGGCCCCAGCGTGGTCTAAGGGCGTTCCCGAGCCGGATCTCTTATCACCCCCGGTACGTAATTAGATTCAACTCGGCTTTTGACGAGGCGGCAGCGCTAGTGCAACCCGAAATCGGCACGGGTACGACTCAGCTTCGCCCCACGCCGAAGTTGCTTGAAGAATGATCTAATTACGTATGGGGATTTGGGGATGCTCACGATTACTCCGCATCCCCAGCCTCGCCGCCCCATCGGCTTATTTGAGCGCACTGGCCGAAACACCGAAGGCCTCATTGGCTGCATACAAGTTACTATTCGGTTTTATGGGTACTAATATGGAGGTCTGCTTGGGGTCACTGGGGCTGCGAAGGGGAATTACGGAGCTGTGTTATGGATCGTCAAGGGGATAAGTCGGGTTGTGTGGATGAAACTCATCCGATCAAGGACGAAGCCTCATCAAAGTAGGTAAGAAATGAGGTACTTGCCATGAAGACACCTAGCTTAGTGAGGAATGTAGTATTCTGGCCGATGCTGCCCCCCTGTGGTCGGACGTCTTTTGTTCAGAGTAGGATATAAAGTCTCCCGTCGCACAAGCCTCCCTTTTTTGTGTCGCCTACATCTGAAATCCGCTATCGGAAGGCTTTCTACCTACTAGCTATTTCCCTTTACTTGCCTCTCGGACTAAAGTCGAGACCATTGTTTCCTTGAAATTTCCTCCATTTGTTTTTCGTCCTCGACTTTTGCAAACGTGATGGCTGTGGAAAAGGAAGCGGAGCCGTCCGCAAACCGGCCATCTTCTGATCATCTGGAAGGCAAAAAGTCCCCAGTTGAATCCTCAAACACATCGGTGCGATCTATAGAGAACCGGAATTTGGAAACCGGTAATTCGGATGGCCTTCAGCGGCATCTGTCGAACCGTCAGGCTCAACTCGTATGCCTTGGAGCTTCCATCGGAACTGCCATCTTTGTGAGCATCGGCGGTGCGCTCTACAACTCGGGCCCTGGCTTCCTGTTCATCGCCTTTGTCTTGCATAACATGATTATTGCTATGATAAATAACTCCTTGGCGGAAATGTCCACCTACATGCCTGTAAGCGGCGGGTTCATCCGCATGGCTGGAAAGTGGGTTGACGACGCGCTGGGGTTCGTCGCTGGCTGGAACTTCTTTCTCTTCCAGGCCATTCTCATCCCTTTCGAAATCACGGCCCTCAGTCTCGTGCTGTCATTTTGGTCGGATAACATCCCAGTGGCTGCAATTTGTGCGGGCTGCATCGTCCTGTATGCGTAAGTATCAGTCACACCCTTCATCTTGGAAGAAAGCGATAGTAATAATCCTCAGTCTCCTCAACGCATTCGCTGTTCGAATATACGGAGAGGCCGAATTTTACCTCTCCAGCGGCAAAGCTATTCTTCTATTCATGTTATTGTCCTTTACATTCATCACTATGGTCGGAGGAAACCCTCAGGGTGATGCCTTTGGGTTCCGAAGCTGGTCTAACCCAGGGGCCTTCCGCGAGTATCTCTCCGAAGGTGCTCTTGGACGCTTCGAGGGCTTCCTGGCAGCTCTTTGGTATGCCGCCTTTACCTGCATGGGCCCTGAATATGTTTCAATTGTCGCTGCCGAAACAAAACATCCCCGGACCAATATCAAGATGGCGTACAAGGTCGTGTATTGGCGTATCGCTGTATTTTTCTGCGGCAGCGCACTGGCTGTTGGCATTCTGGTCCCCTGGGACGATGCGACGCTCGTGAAGGCCTTTGGGCCCGACTCCGGTTCAGAACACTCTGGTAGCCCTGCATCCTCGCCATATATCATCGCGATGGGCAACATGGGGATCGACGTCCTGCCGCACATCATCTCCGCCCTTTTGTCGACTACAATCTTCTCGGCTGGCAATACGTATGTCTACTGTGCAACGCGTACGTTATACGGTCTGTCGATTGAAGGTCGCGCGCCAAGAATCTTTCAAAAAGTCAGCAAGAAGGGAATCCCGATATACTGCTTTGGCATTGTGATGCTTTTCCCCTTTCTCTCCCTTCTCCAGATGTCCAGTAGTACAGCCACTGTACTGAATTGGCTCATCAACCTCTGCACAGCGACTATTGGCATCACCTTTATCATCATTTGCATCACTTACATCTTCTTCTACAGGGCCTGCCGGGCCCAAGGCTTCGATCGCTCTCAGCTACCATACAAGGGGTGGTTCCAGCCGTACACAGCTTGGTTCGCCCTCATCTGGATGTTTCTTGTCGAGACTTGCTACGGATATGCGTCGTTTGATCCCTTTGACTTAACCTCGTTCATTACTTCGTACCTGCTTGTTATGGTCATGCCAGTCTTGTTTTTATTCTGGAAATTCCTTAAGGGAACCAAGGTCGTGGAGGCTTCGGAGGCAGACTTGATTTGGGAGGCACCGCTTATCACTGCATACGAGGAGGCCCAGTTGGAGCCGCCAATTGGATTCTGGAGAGACGTTCTCCAGTATTTCAGAATTATAAAACCGAGACGAAGCGGGGGTGATGCTGAGCAGTGAGCCCAGTGTTATTTTAGAGCACACATATCGATAGAATTAACTACACGATTAAATACACGACTGAATACACGATTAAATACATATAAGTTAATTACAAAAGAATTACAAAGTTAGGTCCAGGAGAAAAGAAAATAGTATTACTATTGTAGAGTCTCCTATCCTGACTTTGTCACTGGTCGCGATTGAAGGTCTTAATACAGGCCACATTGGTTTAGCACTACCTGGAGCCCAGGGTATTATAGGTTGTATGATAGTTAACATTAATATTGACCTGGAGAATTGGCATTTTTAAGGACTTAGAAGGTCGTAAAATTCAGAAGCGACTCATCTGTTAGAGAAGTGCCTAAGTACTATAAACGACGTGGAGTAGTTGCCGTGCTTCCAGTGCTATGCAGCAGTGAATCACAGCAGACCAGGCCAATGTGTGCCGGATTATCTCAAAGTAATCTGGAAATTCCACCCGAAAGTTCTGTGATTGTTCTCAAACTATCACCATCGCTTTTCTAAGCACCACATTAGCCATCGATAACAGCGAAATGACCGGTGATAACACTTCCGAACAAACACCTACTGGTGCTAGGACGCCTGGGTTGGGCAGAGACCTTGACCATGTCCGTGGAAGCAGCCATCCTCCCCAGGAAAGGCTCCGGACGCTGAGAATTGCCACCAGGCATGCAAGTTCGGCTGGATAATCAGGTCATGTACAACCGGGTACAGAGCAGGAAGGACGACAAGAGGGAGATAGCTATGACAGGCTCGTTTTCCAGCTAGTCGGGGTGCCATCTCATCTCGCAGAGGGATCTCTCGCGGATATTTACAATGCACCTCCAGGATCTTCCGTCGGCACCAGCGCTTTGACTAGCAACGGCATGGGACATTCCATTGATGCGAACCGTCCCACAGCCTTCGCTGGTATCCCGTCTAACTCCCTAGATATCACGACTGGCGCATCGCCTGAAGAGCTTGACCGAGTTGAAGAGATGCTTGAACAACTAGCTTATAGAAGCTCTCTCGGTCAGGTAAATTGGATAATTAGGCCGATTCAAGACCAGTCGGCAATACGGTCCAGTGGCAAGAGGAAGCGGACAGAGGGGCCTACAGGGGAATTTGGCCTCGACAATCCCTCTCCTAAGAGGTCCAATCCGACAGACACCTCGCCTCTGAGTGAGCTTCCGACTGAGAACACAGTTGTCGAAGCGAACGACCACGCTGCTCATCAGCAAGCGCAACAACAAGGACACTCCCTTCTCGAGGAAGCTCCTCCACAGCAACAATCTGTCACAGCCCTGGAGCCCTCGGTAGTGGTTCCGTGCCCTCACTGCGGCCGTCAAGGACATAGCCTCAAGAGTTGCATTACGCCAGGGAATGATGGCACAGTCCGAGGTTGCCCGCCATGCAACACTACCAACCACAACGTGGATAAGTGCCCACTCTGGGCTCGTTGGCCGATTTCCGTTCGCTATCAATTGGTTGTCTTGGATCGCGCCGGTGTCTGTCCCTTGGCACTGGATACGACGTCTTGGCCATTGCTTCTGATGAAGTATAGACGGAATGGAGGCTCTGTAGACGCTGCTAGCCTGCCTTGGACGATGGAGTTCGCGGCGAAAATGGCTAACGATAAGGACATGGAAAGCGTCATCCATGACGCTCAAGACTCTTATCAAACGTCGGGCCTCCCACAGGACCCTGTTTCAGCAAGCCTTATGGCTCTGGAGGCTTACTGTTGGAGAACTCGGGGCGATATCTCTGATTAGGGACCAACCAATTAGTATGTCACTTCGTTACAGACAGCTGCATGTGCCTTGTGGGATTAACAATTTGTGTCTTCTTAGGTCCCTATTTCGCCCATCGAACAGACGAACTTCGCATCTTGTTAGTACTTTGCTGGGCGATCGAAAAGACAGGAGAGAGAGAGAGAGAGAGAGAGAGATGTTCCTTGCTTTTTCTTTCTTTTTGGTAGAGTAGATCACAAAGCTGTTCATGCGATTCAATTTTTAATGTACAACGTTCCGCGCGGCACAACCGTCCTTACAGGTGCTTATAGCGGACATTACATTGTCCATAATACCAGCCCTTCAATCTCGAACTGTACATCTTCGTCGCAACAGAAGTAAGAGCGATAATGAACGTGCTCGCTCTGTCTCGGCCTGCACATTGTGATTGACAGTACTTTGAATTTAGAAACGCTAGAGGCTTTTCTGGGAAGCTCAATGCAGATCCTGAGTCTCGTACTTAGGAGGCCTGTCCCTGTAAACTAGAACTAAAATCCCAGCCACTCTATTGCCGCCGAGTAGCTGGTGAGTCAGAGCGAAATTGGAAGGGATATGATCCTTCGTTTCCCGATATCTGAAGTTGCGAGGTTTGTTGCTTTGATGCTACTCTTATCGCTGTCTGTTCAGAGTGACGAGACCTACCACGATATTCACTACGCTTCCGCTTTGCGCGCTGTACAGCAACGATCCTTATCATGGCTGCACCAGAATTTATGCCAAGCTGGAGTCTGTCCGATACGCCCGGGATAACGGCTGAGCAAGTTCGCCATGTTGAGGATTATATCACAGGGCTTACAGATGTTGATACCTGCGCAATGTCACTTACTGAACCCGTTAGATTGGCCGCAGCGCAACCAAACGGCGCGGAAATTATGGAGGACTTGGTTTTTGCGATGTTTTCATTTATAAATAACACAGCCATTCGTAATCTGGATTACCAGCCCCAGCTACTATCACTAGTAATCGCCATCCAGAGGCTGCCTAGCTTGGATGTTCCTGCGCCTAAAATTGACAGCGATGGCGACGCCATTTCGCTCGGCGACGACGGTAAAAAGCTTTGGGAGGACATGCCGGACTTTGGCCATGGCTTTGGCGATGCTTTGAGAGGCAAGTCTCCTTGTCTATCATTCATACACCTAGTCCCTACTTACACGGTTATATTCTAGCTTACGATGCAGACTGCGTCGACGCGTACAGTTCCGGCGACGATCAGCAAGCAGCGATGGCCCAGGCGAAATGGACCGGCGCGCTAGCCTGGTCGGCGAGACTGGTTTCTCTGCACGATAAGCGAATCGCAAGCGAGTTCTTCATTGACTATGCGTCATTCTCGATATCCCATGTTCTTGAACGAAATGACCACCCCTGGTTCGAGAGAGAATTACCTGCTGTCGCAGCCCTGTTCAGTATTGCAGCGCCAGAAATATTGCAGCTATGCAAGCGCAACTACCAGCCAAGTGCCAGGTTCGCCTTATATGACTTTGACGACACGCCGAGCTTGGTAGGCTCAGGCCGACAGCCTTTATTCACAGGCCCAGGAGGATACTCGCTGCAGCGGTGGAGCTTTTGGGAACGGCAATGGCAGGAAATTTACAGCCGGGCAACTCAGAATTCATGGATGCGAGAGCAAGCTGAATCAGCGATAAAAGCAGTTGAAAGTGCTAATCGTGATGATCCAAACGATCTTGGCGTGGAGCCTCCGTCTTGTACTGAGTGGTGATCGCCTTCCGCGGAGCACGTTGCGGAGCACATTACGGAGCCACATTGGGCTGAGCACTTGGCACCGTGCTTTTCCATGCCAAAACAGTCTTTACACCCCCTGAATGATAGACATCATGAGGACGAATACTTTGTGGTCAGCGAGTGAAATTATGCGTTGATGGAACCTTATTTGCTTGTTAGAGCTCAGCAATGTACTATCTTTAGCTCCAAGGTCTTGGTCCTGAATACGAACTTGGCTCAAACAGGCTGCCCACGTACCGCGGAGCGCGCTCATAGAATGAGGTGGAGTAGCTCTATTCGTCTCAATGATTTCCAGTACCGTTGTGTGACTTCAGTGTATAATATACAGAAAGTCTCGTATTGTGATGAGGCTGATGCTGACATTAACCCACTTCTCTAAAGGGGAATAGCACCCAAACGGTTTGTTTACGCTCTTATAAGCCGGCCGAGACCTCAAATTGATCTTTCTTTTTACTCTCATTCCTTTTCTACAAGCAATTCTTCGTACTTGTACGTCACACTTAAAGAATCCTAAACAAGCTCACCACCATGTCTTCGTCGATCTCCAGCTCCAGCCCGACACCAACAGGGCGATGCGGCAACCTATACGACACCCCGATCCGAGACGCTGTCTGCGCCATGCCTTACAATGACCGCAACAAGGGTTACATGGCTTCTTGCTGCGGAGATGCCGACATTGTTAGCTACTACGACGACTGTGGACTGTATTGCTTGGCTGAGGGTCAAGAAGTCCAAGAGCTGTCTTCCTGCCTATACGATGAAGGTGCGAAATGGGAGGACGTCTTTTGCAGGGGGGACGAAGATGCCACAGCGACTGGCAGCGGAAAAGCTCTGCCAAGCGCGAGTGAGAGAGTTGTGGACAGCGACGAGAGGAAGAAGGCAGAGGACAGTAAAGACGACGACGATGACGACGACGACGACAAGGGAAACGATGAGAACAGCGAAGATGAGGGCGAAGACAGCGGAGCATCTGGCCGAATTGGGGTTTTGGGCGTTGTATTTGGCTTGACATTCTGCTGTGCAACGATACTTGGGCTCTAACAAAGTGGTTGCTTCGTTATTTTTTATCAGCTGTACCATAAACATTCTAAATGCTGTAACATCAATTGCAGATAGCATTATATCCCTGCTCTTATTATTCAAATCGCGACATAGTGTCTTTTCATATAGACCCCTTTATTCTTAGTTACAAGCACGCCTGGATCTGAAGATATCCTAACAAAGGCCACGCGTTAACGTATTGGATGAACTTTAAATCCAGTACTTAATATATTTAATTGACAAAACTCTATGTTAATTACACATAGATAGTGTATTAGTTACATATTTACTATATATTAATTGCATATTAACTGTGCATCAACCACCGATAAATGCAGGGAAATTGTATAATAAAATGTATTGATTACATGTTATATAGAAAGTCTCCGCAAGCATACTAAGTACAGTCTACTAATTTCATCACTAAAGGTGGATTTATTTACTTTCCCATAAGTGATTATAGAGACTATAGACACCTCACCACGATAGACCGTGCTGAGCGTCGACATCATTCCAGCTGCTTTTTCTACATATAAGACTGTGTCAAATTATTTCAAAGTCGCGCACTAATTGGACCTTGTGGCAACCCGGGGTCTGAGGCTCGGCGTCCTCATCACCAAGCACCCATTTAATAGTGGCAGTGTTGTCGGGCTTATCGCCTTCGCCGCACTCCCACCAGTTTTTGTACGCCTTCGGCTTCTCGCGCAGGACAGGGGGGTTCTTTGTGTCATCCCAGTAGCTGAGGATAGCAAACTCCTCTGTATCCCTCTCGACTGCAAGCTGCAGCTTTTGCTTAGGGGATGGAGCTTGGGGCTCAAACACACAAGTTGCGAGATTGGAGGAGGGGTTGAGCTCAAATCTCATAGCATTTTTGGCTTCAAGGATATTAGCACCGGAATAATTCAGCGAAGAGGTTATTCTGATGGACTTACACTCATGACCTTCGAAGACAAGCGTGGTCAGAGGCTCATACCCCTCAATTGGGTCCTCTCCCCCTTCTGTGGTGTTGGTGATGAAGGTCGACGCATTATCGACATCGCACAGGTAATAGGTACTGCCATCCTCGTTGGAGCAAGCTGTGAGCTGCCTGCCATCGATAAAATCATCATCAGCACGGAGAACAATAGAAAAGGACTCAGATTCTTGAGCCATAGCGACTGCGGCCAAGGAGGCGAAAGGGAGGATGATGGAGAAGTGCATTTTAATAGCGATCGTTGTTCGGTTGGTGATTTAGCGAGCGAATTCTTGGAGACAATGTTGTGAGGTTAAAGTGCAGATTGAGGAGAGAAGCCAGATTAATTTATATTAGACTGAATCATGTCTTACTAGCAATATCAGGCATTGTTACATCGCCCTAGATTACAAGGCGCTCTATTGTATGGAAATGGCAGTGTGTGTGTTGCGGCACGGCCTTGCGACATCGCGATCATCGCTTCAAATTTCCCTAGTAGGACATCATTCGACCTCAATAGGTGACCATCTGCGGCGTGGACTCGAGGGGATACTGGAAACATGAAGGAAGCTTACCATTGATCACCCACCAAGGACGGCGTAAGACACTGCACTCACAATAGGCGCTCGTTCCCTGTCTGCCTTCCGCTCTCTCCTGCATAGCGGCTCTGGGTGGGCATCTGCAGGTACGAGCTATAAATAAGACGTTGAAATGACTTATACAAGGTAAGTTGCATGCAGATTTTGGTAAGTTGAAAGCATCTCCATGAATCTATCCTTCCGTCTGCGGAGTTTCGAGCTTTCGAAGTTTCCGACCGGGCTGTGAGCGTACGAACATTTCGAGCAGGTGGATTTATGAGCAAAACGGCGTCTCCTGCTGCGCCGTCGGGTTGCAGTCTCAGCGGCTTCAGACAATAAATGCAACTGAGATCTGGAAAGGCTTATAGAAATAAGCAAGAAACTCACATCGCTGTTTTAGTATTAACTTCCAGAAAATGTTACGTGCGGGTCCGGTAGGCTTTATCTTCGATATTTACGGCGAGACCCAGATACTCAGGACGGTTTTTTGAAACTCATAGCCGTGCTAGCTTAGTGTAATTATCAAGTCTAGGGCGTTAGTCAAAGAGTTACGATCAAGAAAAAGGGTAAGAAAACATAGCAGAAAGCAAACACTACTTATGACCGTGCTGTGTAAAGGCTGTCTCAGTGAAGAGCAGCGTTAAACCGGGCATGTTAAAAGAAATAATTATGAGCAAGTCTACAGCGAGCTCATTGTCGTCTTATGAGAAGCATTCTAAATACCACCTTGTTCAAAGTAGTATCACTAATTTACTATACAGGTAGAATGCAAAGAGACGGTACTTTTGTCGGCAATATCCCTTTAGGCTCTTCGGTAGATTTGCAAAACTGATTGGTTCATTCGTAATTATTTCAATCGTTACTACCCATCTTACATGCTTTTAAACAAAGCGGCTCTACAGGCACGGTTCGTTTAGTAAATATGGGGTACAACAGGGATATAAATATCGCCCTACACTCAGACCTACTAACAGAACATCTGGAAGAGAACCATAGGGTTGGGCAGGTATTAGGATTTTTATGGACACTTTGAGCAAGTCGCCAGTATAGGCAGGACCTTACACCATTACCATGAGGATACATTACTACAAACTTTGACGTCCTGCAAAGCAATACGGGGTACAGTTCTTGGGATCTTTATCTATTACTCTAACGCCCACGATGCACATCTCCCTGTTGTTAGCCATCTGACTACTATGCGAGCAAATTCACCCCGGAAACCTCCTCGGTGTTATTACAATGTGAAAAGCGACTAAGGTGCATCCGTCCGCAGTGATCTCTTAAATCCCGATTCCACTTCTCGTTTACCAAGTCTCCTCAGGCCATGCCAACCGTCCCCATGTTCATGTTAAAGTTTACCAACTTCCATGAGGTGTAGGCTAAGTACAGCCGGCTGCGGCGTCTTCCGCTGACCAAAATAGAATTGTCTGGAATCTCTACTGTTTATTCTACTTATTTTGCATATTCTCCTGATTATTCTCCTGATTACATGTGTTCTCTCTAATTGCCGGACCGAAACCCTTCAGTCCCTCTCGAACCTACTCCACTTCGAAATACCAATCGGAGGCGTCGTCTTGGACGAAAATGGCAAGGAAATGTACGACCGGGGCCTTGAAAACGATCGGATTTCCTGTCACTCAGCGCCGGAACGCCGTCTGGCTCGTGCTTTCGAGCTCTTGATTGTGATTTTAAGCATATTTACTTAATAGGCAACATGCATGCAAGTTCAATGTGGTGCCGGGCCCTGTTTGCGTGCCCCTATGTCTTTTGTTCCGTGTATCCCTCGCTGTTTTTGACATCCTCCACCTACAATCTTAGTTCCTTAGGCACAATACACATCGCTATATATCATGACTTGAGTCAATATTTCATTCCCCGGCCATCGCAGAAGGCATTTTGCCTGATTGCGCATGACTAATGCTATCGACTCCCGCGATGCAACATTACCGATCGAACCGCCAATCAGCAACAGTAAATGCTCTTCTAGCGACCAGGGTGTTAGCCACTCTAGATTTGCCGTACTCACACTTACTGATCAGGGCAGCGACCGCAAGGATGCAATGTCTTGGCCCCGCACCGCTTCGGCATTCCGTGGTATATATTGACGTGGCGTCATGCCGAGATGGATCTTTCGATCGGCGTCTCGACCGAGCGCAAGGCGACTCTTCGTTTTTACGAGTTTGATTTTTCGATGATTCAAACGCTCGCTGCGCGTTCGCGAATATTAGGCGACTGAGATGGCGCCGTCGCATCATATGGGACCAAGGCGCTCGTACGAGCCGACGTCGAAAAGAAAATGGCCTGATAACTTGAAGTTTACATTCATCGGCGCAAGTGGTGTTGGGAAAAACTCGCTGGTTGAACAGGTAAATCACCGTTGGCTCTAGCTGTTTACTTCTATGATTTCTAACCGGTAGCAGTTTGTACATCCATCAAACGAATTGCCCGTATACGACCCCACGTCCGGATGGGCGAGCGATAGCAATATTACTGTGGATGGACATTCAGTGCTCGTGGAAACAGTCAAGCAAGATATAGGCTCCGAATGGATTCTCAACATGGTGGACCAGGCTGTGAAAGTTGGCAGCGGGCTTGTACTGGTCTACGATACAACCTCCGAGGCGTCGTTTCTCGATCTCAAACAATGGCTGGCTAGATATCGGGACCACCGTGTTTCTCAACGCCATAAGCGCGATGTGTCCTTCATTATGCTTATCGGGAACAAGTCCGACCGAGACGAGGAGCGACAAGTGACGTGGGAGCAGGGACGACTTCTAGCTCGGAAACTACGAGCAGAATTCGTGGAGACCTCGGCGGGGGACTCAAAGGCCGTTAAACAGCTATTTCACGATCTGGTGAGGGTAACGCGGAGTCGGCCGTGGCCGCCTCGGAATGCAGACTTCAAGCCTTCGCGAATGGCTGAACCGAAGACGTCAATGAGCTCGACCCGCTCGGCGCCGCAGCGGGAGCCTAATGAGAGCTTCTTCTCGGCATTCCGGAGGAAGATGAGTCTGGGGGATGAAAAGAGACCGAGGGCTGTGCTCACGAAGCGACGGCCATCGTCTTCTTGGGAGAAGCCGCCTCTGAAGAGGAGTGACTTGCAGTTGGACGTTGACTTGGGAGGTCAGTTTGACTTTGAAGGGGAAGCGCAGCAGAAGCTTGACCTTACTTTAGAGAGACTCCGACGTCGATAATTTGACAATGGAGGGGTTATGATCCCGGTGTTTTAGTCGATACAGATCCTATTGGGCTGGAGTTGAGGGTCTGGAAATTAATAGATTATTTGACATGGATTCGGCGAGAGGATTCCTCGATTATAAACTCACGTAGCCTAGCTGATCCGTCATCTTGTCTCTCAAGACTTGAATTACATGGTACGAGGAGATGCCGTAGTAGATGCCTTTAGCGGGAAGGACTAAAGTAGAATATACAGGCTAATAGTGCCAAAGTGGACAATATCCCGATTCGTCAAGTCATCACGCCTGGATCCAGGGTCTACGAGCAGGTCGCAGTCGTGTTAGTCGTTTGTTGCGGCGGCCCTTGCACGCGCCAATTTAGACTTTGAGGTTCTTCAAAAGGTTGCAACGGCCCTTTTCTGATCAACCTTAAGAGCCAAATTGTCTACTGGAAACGGAAGATGGGAACTACACCGAGGCAAATATGGAAACGGGCAGTCGAGTGTTTGATACTCAAGCCAACACGTGGGTAGGTTAGTTGTCCCTGATTGGGCAAGGGAATGTTGGAAGTTGGAGTGAAATCGCGACTAATGCAGGCTACTAAACTTAACAAGGGCCACCCCGACGCCACCGTAAACTACCAAGCGGGAGGGAGAGTGGATCAACAACTTTGGTGAATTCTGACACTTCTAGTTTGCTACTGCGTCACCACTTTAGCAAAGAGACCTACGACCAAGCCCGACCCGGAATGGGTGGTGGAACTCATCTGTTAAAGTTGACTTTGGGCCACCACGTGTTGATGTTGCTCTGGCTGCCTCCGCCAACACGGGCACAACCCTGGATTCGCTGTTCCAGATCACTTAGCTCGCTTGAACAGGTCTTCGGAGGCAACCCAGCACGTGGGATCCCAACGAGGTGTTTCCGCTGGAGTTTTATCCTAATTGATCGAGAGTTTCGAAAACGACGAATTTCTTCAGCCTCCCTAAACGAGTACCGGACTGGACTCAACCGATCTACCAAAGGACCAAGAATCCAGCGACAGTAGAGGAACAGCATCTTTGATCGAAAATAGATAGTCATACGGCTACCAGCACCATCTGAATATCTCAAAGGAAAACAATCCATTGTTAGACTATACACATTTAGGTTCAGAGGCAACCACAACCAACACTGAAACCAGACGAGCTAATATACACTTACCAGCTGTCAAGCCTGTTAAAGGGTCACTCATGTTAAAATAGTATATGACCCTTTAAGACATAGGCCCGAGTCGGTGGTACCCGCCGTGATTTACATCATGCACGCATACGGGCCCACGAGCCTAATTCCAGCGAATCGATCCAGAAGCACGAATAGATCCGAGAGCCTTCCTAATCCACCATCACACCATGGACCCCGAGTTCAAGAGTCCCTGCTGCGGCACCTCCCTGCCTAGTCTAGTCTGAGCTAGCTACTCACTTGGAGGCCGTTGCTGGCGAGACGTTCCTCATTAACGGCCGACCACTCACACGTCTCATCTTGCCCACGAGTCTATGAAGCCGTTAGATCTACACTAGCAGGCCTGTTTTGCTTCGCGTCGAGCATCAGCTAAGAAACCTTACCTACCCTACCATGTCTTATTCTAGAAGGCTTTCCGCAGCCACCATGGCCGGTAGAGGCTGTCGGAGGCCACCGGGTCCGGTTTTTAAGGAAATAGTCTGGTAAGCTTGGCTGTAAGCATGCTATCAAGCTCTTCTTCCTGCCTCCGTTTGGCTGCCCCTACTCTGAGATGCCGAGACGCTATCGCGTGCTTCCGCCTCGGTGGGTTTCAACTGCCCTTCCGGGCTGGGCACCTTTGCCCTCCCGGAGGCCGCACATGTGCTCGAGTGCACTCTCTTCGGGATTTCTGGGCGTGTTCTAAGCCAAGGCATGGCGAGTATTGGGCGGAAGCAAAAACATTGGCGTATATACGGCCTATTTAGATAGTGACTGCATTTTGCCTTGTATAAGACTGCCTCGCCTTCCATCGTCACACCACTCTATCCTTTCTTCTTCCACGCCATCCGGAAATCCAGTCAAGAGACAAGCCGTGCTACTCATTGATAGTCCAAGGCTACTAAAGCCTTCAAACAACTACAATGGCCGTCTTCAGCCAGTACGACTATATCTTTGCCATCGGCACCATCTTCTCCTTCATTGATGCTTGGAACATTGGTATGTCTCCGTCCTGATACCTCTATTTAGTCAACTACTAACATTCACAGGTGCCAACGATGTTGCCAACTCATGGACCACTTCAGTCTCTTCCCGATCCATTAGCTATATCCAGGCCATGACTCTCGGTTCTATCCTTGAGTTTGGTGGTGCTGTCGGTGTTGGTGCCCGTGTTGCTGATACTATCCGCACCAAGGTCGTCGACATTGACCTCTTCGAATCCAATCCTGCTATGCTTATGCTCGGCATGATGTGTGCTATCACCGGTTCTGCTATCTGGCTCAGCATCTGTACCAAGATGGGTCTCACCGTCTCAACCACTCACTCTATCATGGGCGGTGTCATTGGCATGGGTGTTGCTCTTGTCGGCACCGACGGTGTCATTTGGGCCGACTTTGGCAGCGGCGAGATTAGCTCTGGCGTCGTCTCCGTCTTCCTTGCGTGGATCATTGCCCCTGGTCTATCAGCCGCTTTTGCCTCTATCATCTTCCTCATCACCAAGTACGCCGTTATGCTCCGCTCGAACCCTGTCCTCAAGGGTCTTATCACCGTTCCCTTCTACTTTGGTGTCACCGCTGCCCTCCTGACTATGCTTATGGTCTGGAAAGGTGGCTCCATCGAGATTAACTTCAACACCGCCGAGACCTATGGCATGATTATCGGTGTTGGCGCTGCCTGGGCTCTGGCTGTCACCATCTTCTTCGTGCCCTGGCTGTACCGCATCGTCATCAAGGACGACTGGCAGCTCCGCTGGTACCACATCCCCTATGGTCCTCTCCTACTCCGCCGTCCCCCTCCTCCGGTGCAGCCCGAGGGTGCCAAGGGTGGAATTCGTGACTTTTACGAGGGCCATTTGACCCGCGAGGAGCTCGATGCTGTCCGCTCCGGTGGCCGCATCACTGATAACGAGAACACCACCACCACAACCGAGCCCACCAGCAAGGAAGCCGTTGTCAACGAGGGCCCTAGCTCTGAATCCGGCAGCAACGAGCGTGAAGCCAAGATCCCCGAGCAGAAGAGCCTCGTCGGACCCAAACCCGAGGGTCCCTGGTACAACGGCGAGGTGTTCTTCTGGTGGGTCAAGCACATCTTCCTCCGCGGTGTCGACCAGGACATTGTCAACCTTCAGAACAAGCGTAGCGCCCTGTCTGGTGATCTAGCTGCTATTCACGCCCACGTCCCGCACTACGACAACAACGCCGAGTACCTCTTCACCTTTGTCCAGGTCATGACCGCCTGCACTGCCTCTTTCACTCATGGTGCCAACGATGTCGCCAACGCTATTGGCCCCTATGCCACCATCTACCAGATCTGGCAATCTGGAGCTCTTGACGGTACCGAGTCCAACGTCCCTGTTTGGATCCTGTAAGTCAACCGACTTCCCTTTGCAGGCCAATCACTAATGTAAACAGGTGTTTCGGAGGTGCTGGTATTGCCCTTGGCATCTGGACCTACGGCTACAACATTATGAAAGTTCTCGGCAACCGCCTGACTCTTCACTCGCCCTCGCGTGGTTTCGCCATGGAGCTGGGTGCCGTTGTCACCATCATCCTCGCTACTCGCCTCAGTAAGTTCACCGCCAAGCGTCATACAACTCGCGCTCACAACGTACAGAACTCCCCGTTTCTACTACTCAGTGCATCACTGGCGCTACTGTTGGCGTTGGTCTCTGCTCCGGTACCTGGAGGTCCATCAACTGGCGCATGGTCGCCTGGATCTACATGGGTTGGATCGTGACACTTCCCGTTGCTGGCATCATTTCAGGCTGTCTTTGTGGTCTTATCATCAATGCTCCTCGCTGGGGCTTTGAGAACTAGACGCTTATTTCGATTCGGTCATGGTTGACGTCGGCGGAAGGGATAGGAGGTAAAATAGCAAGTCTAATATACGCAGTCAACGAGTGCTCTAATAATTTATGTGTATTTTGCCATGCATTTTAGCTTTGTCACGAATAGCAGGGTGAAATAATCTTGGACAATTAAATTATCTACTAGAATAAGTTATACTTCTAAGGGAAGGACGGTACGTCCAGACTATTATTATCTAGGGGAACAACTCCAACTCCGCAGCTCTAGTGCTGGTTGAGCTTAGCCTCCAGGGGCAGGTCGCGCGAACTGCTGCCGACAAAGACCTTCTTGGGAGCATCGGTGATGACCCAGTTCTGGGTGTCGACGCACCAGTTGCTCAGGTCACGGCGGGTGATCTGGGAGGTAAACTGGACGCTCTGACCGGGCGCAATGCGCTCGATACGGTCGAAGCCACGGAGGACGCGAATGGGCTCGTCCTCGCCGCCGAGGGAGACGTAGAGCTGAGGCACCTCGTCGGTCATGGTCTTGCCGGTGTTGGTGATGGTGGCCTGGACCTCGTAGACAACGTCCCAGAGCTGGCGGTTACCGCCGTTGGGACCGGAGGCGGGCTGCAGAGGCTGGGCCTTGCTGTCGAGAGCGTGGGGAGGGAGGAACTCGTCGGCGGTCTGACCGTAGTTCTTGTCGCCTGAGGCCTTCTCACCGGACTCGGCGGTGTCGAGCCAGGGATAGATGAACTCTTCGATGCGGCGGATGTACTTGGGGAAGACGTAGTCCTTGAGGTCGGTGCTGTAGTTGCCGCCCCAAGAGGGAGCGGGCAGGGTCATGCCGGTGGTAGGCTTGTAGGGCTGGGGATTGCGGGGGGTGACGATGAGGTTGGAGTACTCAAAGGTGGACCAGGACAGACCGAAGCCGAACTCATAGATGGGAGCACCCTTGTCACCCTTTTTGGGGGCGACCTTGTCGAAGTGGCGGTAGTCGATAAAGTTACCCTCAGTAAAGTCCTGCTGGGGAGCGCCCTCGCCGTTGTTGGCCTCATCAAGGACCTCGGTGCCGTAGCTCTTCTCATCAGGGCCCCAGGTGAAGGGAGTGCGGCCAGGGCTGGTCTTTCCGTAGAGGATGTCGGTGATGGCGTTACCGGACTCTTGTCCAGGGACACCGGCCCAGACGATGGCGGTGACGTTCTCGTTGTCGTACCAATCCTTGACCTTGACGGGGCCGACGGTGTGCATGACGACAATGGTGTTGGGGTTGATGGAGGAAACGTTCTTGACGAGGGTTTCGCCATCGCGCCAGAGGGTCATGTTCTTGCGGTCACCCTGGTTGCCGTCGACATCGAGGTAACCCTCACCGCTGAGGGCGTTGACAAAGACAATGGCGGTGGCATTGGGCTGGGACACAAGGGCCTCGGTCTTCTCCCACTCGTAGTTGCTGAGGACGCTCTCGTAGCGGGTCTTGTCCTTGATGGCCTCGTTCTGGAGTCCCTGGTCGGGGGTGATGAGGTACGGGAACTCAGAGGTACCGGAGCCCCAGCCCATGGCAAAGGTGCCCTGGTTGCAGCCGCGATCAGCGCATCCGTTGGGGCCCTGAGGATTGGGGCCGGCATCCTCACCGACGACAGCGAGGAACTTGGGCTTGATCAGGGGGAGGGCGTTGTTCTCGTTCTTGAGGATGACGGTACCCTTGGCGGCAGACTCGCGGATATGGTGGGCGTGGTCTCGGCGGACGTCGACTCCGTAGTTCAACTTCTGCCAGTTGTCCTCAACGGCAGAGTGCAGGTAACCGTAGGTGTCTCGGGTCCAGGAGGAGAAGTTGATCTCGGGCTGGTCTTCAATGGTGCGGCCGACCTTGAAGTAAGCAGACATGATACGCATAACCATGTCGTCGAGGCGGTACTCGGGCATGGTACCGTTGATGACGGCGAGAGTCAAGTTGCTGCCCCAGTAGGAGGCGCCAGTGTTGAATTCAGTATCACCAGGCATGGTCATGTCCAGACCGGCAACGGCAGAAGAAACACCAGTGTGCTGAGCCTGCCAGTCAGACAGGACGAAGCCCTGGTAGCCCATCTCGCCCTTGAGGACGCCGTTCATCATCTTGGAGTTCTGGCAGCCGTACGAGTTGTTGATCTGCTGGTAAGAGCACATGATGGAGCCGACGCCAGCGTGGACGGCATCGACAAAGGGCCAGTTGTAGAGCTCGTGCATGGTCTTGTCGTCCACGTTGGAGGAAGAAGCCTCGGAGACGTTGTAGCCGTAGCCACGAGCCTCGCCGCCCTGGCGGAAGTGCTCCTGCTCGTTGACAATGTAGTGCTTAGCGCAAGCAATAACACCGGCCTTCTGAATGCCCTCAACGCTGTCGGCAGTAGCCTTGCCCGCCATGTAAGGGTCGACAGAGAACCCCTCCCAGTTGCGGCCGCCAAGGGCATGGCGACCCAGGGGACCGAGAGCGGGACCGAGGAGAACGTCGACGCCCTTGTCGCGCTGCTCGGAGCCCATCTTGAAGCCGCGGTCCCTCCACAGGTGACGAGACCAGGAGGCACCGGCGGTGATACCTGTGGGAAAGGCGCTGGTGTAGTCGGAGAAGCGGATTCCAAGAGGGCCATCCTGCATGCAGAGACCGCGGAGACCAAGACGGGGAACACCACCGACGTTGCCCACACAGCGCTCAGCCATCCAGCTATCATTGTTAGTAACTCATCCCATACCATGGAGCAAATAGTGTAAGAATGGCTTACCCGACACCGGTGGTAAGGTTGACCTTCTCCGTGAGAGTCAACTGCTGGACAAACTCCTTGGCCTTCATGTAGGACTCCTCCCAACCAGGCGCCTCAGGGTCCATCCATGGCGAGGGGTAGTGAGGCGGGGAGTAGGCGAGGCCGTCATCGCGCGTCTCAATGTCGAACTGGCAGAAATTGTTAGCGTGAGGGTCCAGACTAGCCGCGCATGGTGAAAATAGGAGGAAGCTGAGGCAGCTGGCGACGACGGAAGCTCTCATGATCCGGTCATCATCGACCCCTCGCCGTCCAATTGAAGCCAATCGATGGCCACAGCGACTCAATTGGCTGAATTGAAGATGGCGAGATCGACACACCGAAAATTCATCTCGAGCTGGTCGCTGGCTGGCAGCTTGTCGGTAGAGCGCAATGACTCTGATGTGATATGGATCTGAATCACACGAGATTGATGTGGAGTTCCGCCAGCAACCCTTCCTTCCATCTACAGGAACGAACCGAAGGAATGACCAAGGGAAAAGAAAAGAGCAAGACCAGCTTAATTCAAACTTACCCGCTGAGCATCAAGGCCGGTGGCCAGGAGGGCCGCAGCCACAAAGGTCGACGTCTTCATGGTGATGGAGGCGTTGGTGTAAGTCTAACGATCCGACACCAATTGACCAAGAAGAGGGATGAAGAAGGATCAGCAAGATCAGAAACAAGGAAAAGAAAAGACGGATGCGACCCGTATTAATAAAAACAAAGAACAGCCCACCTCCGCCCTGGACGCGAAGGGAAGGGAAGATCAGGGAAAGCAGGGAAGGGCAATTGCCTCGTGGAGACCGGTAGCTCAATCTCGGATTCTCGGTCAATAATCATGCAACCAAGCATCGAGTTGCCATAACTACATGTACATGTACGAGGACTTTGGTGCTAAACAGTTCGTCATGTCATGGTTGCCCATCCTTGCAGCACGTGGAGACTCACCATCGACTTGGCCCAACACGACTCCTAAGCCCGCCTATGTAGCTTCCATTAGTATCGTCTGTCTAATCGATGATGAATGGCCCGTTACTCCGTCTGGTACCTATTCGTCCCTCTCGCCCACGGCTTTGGGGCGTTAATTGGGGCTTCTACCAGTAAAGGCAACAATTTACGTGTATTATTTACCAGGCCAACTGCATGGGCCGTCTGCGGTACAACGCGCCCCGATGACAATACTATCCCTGCTTCCCCGTGTTGATTTAGATTAAGATCCCACTGATCGCTTTCAATAGCCGAAGATGCCTTCCATAGCCGGGTTTGGCTCCAGTATAGGCTCCAGCATACTTAGAGTCTACAACGGCAAGACGCCACCGCCAACAACTTGTCTCAACTGCTTCGTGTCCTCATCAACTCCCAACAGACAGGATCAAAATGGTCTTCTTCCTCAGCACAAGAAAAAAAACAACCGGAAATTTGCTTGGAGCTGGAGGGTCGCGCCGGCCGGTTACTGGCGGTGCCGTCTGCGGGGGAGACAACCCCAGTCCTAGTCCAAAGTGCTTGGCTCCCCCAATCATCCCATCCCACTTTTCTCTTCCCAAGCTGGTGTCGGGCACTGACGATCACACTATTATCCTCATCATGCCCGCACCCGCAGCCCCCAAGATTCCAGGCGCTGGGCGGGCGGAAGTCGCTGCTAGGGCGCTGCAGTTGCGTCGCCCCCCGAGAGAAGGGCCGATGATCTTTGTCCGGTCTGGGCAGAGGTCAGGACGAGCCTGAATTCAAGCTTTGCGAGTTTTCGGACTTGATCTCAAGGGTCTTGGCTTTAGTTTAATGACGATTCGGACTACAACGCGAACATGCGACCGGTCCAATTGGACTTGCTGTCAGATGTTCATGAAATAAGACCAATCTCTCAACTCTCCAGAGCGAAGGGGAAATAAATAAACAAGCTATGGGGGGAAGCTTCTCGGTGTTGTGAAGTCATTCCGTATGTGCAGCCGGTGTGCCACCCTTAACTCGTTCTTACGTGCATGACAACAATACAACGCAGCCCTTCACACGACCAGAAGTCTCTTCCTCATATGAGCCAGTTCCCCACGATCTCGGTAGTCTCCTCCTCCAAAAAGCCAAGCCTCAATGGATCCCGCGCCCGCTCCAGGCACTTACACGACCTAGCGCTAGCCTGGAATAAGCAGCTGGGATCCCGACAGCGTTGCACCGGCAATCTCCCGACCCAAAGCACATCACGGTCCTCTGCTGGGAAGATTTGCTGCATCACTCACCTGCCAAAAGCTCTTCTTTTTCCTCGAGTCTTCATTTCTACGATGGACAGGTCAGGGTCTTAGCACGTTGAAGGGAACCATCCGCATTCCTCGTGCGTTTTGGATAAGATCAGATGGTAACCCCCATTATTAACCTTAATTCGACCCATGCCAAAGTGCCAAACTTCTCGACCACGTTGTGTTTAGCAAAGAGTTTCCCCCGCATCATCCCAACTCTCCTCCATCATTGCTAGTGCCTCCTCTGCCGTGCTTTAACCCCCGCCAACGCGATTCCAAGAAGAAAGGACCACGCCAAGTCGCCGAAGGCCCAGCGGGGATCCGGCTGACTCCTGCTATCCTTCTCTTGCTCGTGCAGTTCGGGCCGTTTTTGCCCTCTGCTTCTCTTCTAGTGACCCCGCACAGAAATTGTAAACCAAGAGTGCCGGACAAGCCTCAGGTACTGCTAACGTAGGTGGCTTACATCAAGCCTAGCCGGGGAAGTTACACGGGTTTCTAGCGTTGTTCTGCTTGAAGTAAAACCGAAGAAAAGCTCCGGCTGGGCGTTGGCCCGTCAAGAGTGGAAAAGCCATCTAGATGTCTCCAGTACACAGCCTGGCGATCTCGGGCTTGTCTGCTCATCTTGTTTATTTTTCTTGACAGCCCACCTTAGCCTTAGTCTATGCATGAATTTGGATTATGTTACATCCGGCTTCCACCGGCCGCAACGTTGTTTCCCCTACTCTACTGGAGCTAGTACTTCCCGTGTGAACCAAGGCGTCATAAGTGCCATTCGAAATTTTCGATCGTGCCTGGTTTTTGAGTTGCTTTCATCTTGTCTAGCCTTGTGAATGAGCGCTCGTGCGTTTACGTCGGCGCGAACTCCGGAACCGTGGTTGACGTAGGGTAGAGTGATCACCCAGGATCCCAAAGCATACTTTTCTTGGACGGCGAAACTTGGCAGATTTGGCAGGTTCCCGTTTCGCATGCATTGGTGCTTTGAGTTTAATTACCGGGGACACAAGCCGTTGCCGTTTAGTAATAGTGCGAGATAATTGCATGTGATTTACGGAAGAGATGCTTGTTTCTTGACTGCGATACTTTCATGGATCTGAATCATCTTTTTTTCTTGATATTACTATGGCCGCTACTCTTTGATAGTAACGCCGTCCTCCTCACCTGGGCATTGATATGCCTCATTCCTCATAATGATACTCAATCGCTTACGCCAAAATGCTATGAGCAGGTCGAATCCCCTCAGTGATTAAATGGTATCCAGCCCCAAACCAGATATGAACGGCGGTGGTCGCCGTTAGTAGATGCCAGGAATAATCCTGTAGCGGACCGTCTTCTTGTACGTGTCCCAGTCCTTGCCGTATTTGCGCTGGCACTTGACATCGTCACGGCCATCTCGGTGAACGAGGAGGACGCCAAAGTAGATAATGTAAAAGTAGGTCAGCGGGATGGCCCATCCTCGGGCGTCACCCTGGATCACCTCGCGCCCGTCGGCCATCAAGAAAGACCCGGGAGCCTGGCTGCCAGCGGTGAGGATCTGGTAGCCGGCGACACCCGTGGGCAGGCAGTACGGCCACGACTGCATCCAGTCGCCAAAGTAGTTGATGTGGCGGGCCACTCCCCACCATCCGGAGATCAGGAGCTTACTGCCAGACTTGGTCTCCATGTACTTCAAGTGAGCGACCTTGGGGTCATTCGGGTCCGTGCGGAAGCGGTTCTTCTCGTTGTTAGACGAGCGGAAGATGTAGAATCCAGTGCTAATAAGGGCAACCATGATGGATAGGTGCACTGGCCCCAGATGAAGGGGGTAGGTGGAGAGGTAGCGAGTCTGCAGGGTGAAGGCAAACGGCTCCCAGACAAAGTCGGCAAAAGCAAGCATCATACCGAAGCCGTCCGTAGTGATATCCATGGTAGTGAGAATCGCAGGCTCATTCCACCACGAGTCGATAATGTACAGAGCTTGGACCACGGTAATAAAGACGATGCTGTCGGTGACGTAACCAAAGTTGCGGTATTGGTGGGCGCACCACGAGAGATTCATGACAATCCAGCCGAGCATGCCGGGACGGAGTTCCAGCCACTGCTTGAGGTCGAGCTCACCGATAAAGGGGAGCGTGACGCGCGGGTTGAGCTCTCGTCCAATAAACCAGTCGTAGAGCAGGTTTCCGGACTGGCCGCCCTCTGCGAGCTCGCGGTTCTCGGCGTTGCCTGGCTTCACGCTGAAGCTACGGACGTAGCAGAAAGTGGCCATGGCGTACGAGATGAGGATGTTGGCTGTGATGAGCTGAATGTAGTTCTTGCTGATAAAGGTCCACACGACAAACTCGGCGCCTTGGGCCATTGTACCAGCGGCGAGGGCGGCCAGGATAACGCTGTGACAGTAGAAGGCTACAAAACTGTTAGAGAACACTCTTTGAGGTGAATTCCACCCGTATTGTCCACTCACTGTTAAACCTGTACATCAGACGTCCACCGCTCTTCAGGACGGTCCCCTGCACCTCAACCGCGGGCAGCACGCGGTACAGGATCGCATTGACAAGAACGTAGCCGATCGAAGCAAACACAGATTCCCAATTGAAGAGGCCTGTGATGCCCTCCGCGGGCCAACCAACCTCGGTCTTGAGCTGGGCCCAGGTCAGGGTGCTGGGGCTTAGGAGCGACGGTGGGGGACAGCCGGAGACGTCGTTGCAAGCAAAGGCAAAGATGTAGACGAGGACCGGCAGGAGAAACGAGATAGCAAAGGCGCCAGGACTATCATGCGGTTAGCTCTGGATACAATCGGGGTTTGGCTCAGTGAGTGAAACGTACGGGCCCAAGAACTCGTAGCCGTGCTCCTCAAAAGGAGTCTTCTTTGCTTTGGGTGGCATTTTCCTTCTCAGCAGCAGCAGTTTCGCAGTGGAGGATGTAGCTCGCGATCTGTTGCGCTGCGCTGGAGCCGGTGTTGGTGCTTTTAAAGAGCTTCCAGGGTTGGCGCCAATTCGTACTCGTAAAATTGGCGGGCAGCTAGCTTCGGCGCGTCATGCATCCGCTGAATTGAAATGATCCGATGGCCTTGTCGGCCGCATTCTTTCCTCCTACAGCAAGTCGACCTTCCCTAAATGGGCTTAGATCTCCCGTTTGATTTCATTGTGAGCGGACCAATGTTTCTCCCGATTCCGCGACGGCTCAGACATTGGCGGAAGATTACCGGTGAGACTAACCAATCAGGGCTTAGGTCCCTGGACCCACGGTATTGAAGGACAGTTTGGGCGACGTTCCGTTGGATTGCAGATACGGAAAGGAGTCGGCTTGCGTTACGTGTTTGAGCTCATTCTTCAACTCGCCACGTTTAGATTTCAACACGACAAAACGACAAAGGGACCTCACGACAATTCCCCCATCTCCAGACGTATGACTTGCCAGGCCGATTGATTTTGGTTTCGCTTTCTCCCTTGCGCCTGGAGCGCGCAATCTCAACTCGCTCAACCCATATCCTTACCTCAACCCCTCCAGTCACAATGAAGGCCATGATGGCAGCCCTGCTTGGGCTGGTGGCCACCTCCAGCGCATACATGGGAGACGATGAAGCTTCCCAAACGATCAACGCTCCGGAATGTACGGCTACGTCTTCGACGGGTAGCGGCGCATACTTCGACCTGCGGCCGGACATTGCGTGGCCCGAGGACCCGGAAAGCAAAGAGCACAAATCTCATCTGCACAAGAGCTACCATGCGCGGGGCTGGGATTACGGCAGAAACTTTACCCTCAACATCTGCAACTCGGTCGTCGAACCAGTCTACGATGTGGTGGGCATCGACGAGAACCAGTGGGCGAATGTCAGCGCATACTACTCGGCTGACGGCAAGAACTATTCCATAGGGTGTGTATTCTCGGATTCTTCAAGTACGCTGGCGGATGGTGGAAGCAAGGGAAACTGACATCCGCGTAGATCGCAGTCTATGGATCTTCATAGCCGTGGACGAAAGCTGCTTATTCAGTACACGGGCGGCTCCCCATGTGGCAAGGACGACACTTCGAGAGAAGCTCGGGACCAGATCGAACGCTCTCTCATCGACGATGCGACGTTCCCGTACAAGCCTCATGAAAGCGAAGGAACCGGTAATGCTGTGAGCGCGACGGCAGACGACGACCACGCCGACGATAATGTCCGCAGAAAGTCGACCATCATCTCGTTTCTTTGCGATCGCGACCCGGGCAACACGCAAGCCAGCATCCAATTCGTCGGCACCGACCCCGAAGAATGCTCCTACTTCTTCGAGGCCCGCTCATTCCACGCCTGCGCTTCGGCCGAACCACACAAGCCCGGCGAGGTCGGCCCTGGCAGCGTTTTCGGGCTCATTCTTGTCATTGCCATCCTCGTCTACTTCCTCGGCGGTGTCTTTTTCAACCGCACAGTCAACCATGCCCGCGGATGGCGCCAGCTTCCCAACTACAGTCTATGGGCTGGCATCTGGAGCTACATCTGTGTACGTGACCCCCGGTACAGGTCGCTGCCTTGAAAACGAAACTATTCAGGATACAAAAAAAAGTTATAAGCATTTTGGAAAGATTTTGAAAGGAAACTGCAAACAAGGGAAGCTGACGTTTTTCCCGCTTTCTCGCCGTATAGGACAAGTTCATCAGCGCTACCAACTCTTGCGCGCATTGGTTCCCTGGCCAGAGGGGGTACCGATCCCTCCGGACGGGAAATCACAATACGCGCGATAGCGAGCAAGAGGCCCAGCGTAATAGGCTGATCGATCAGCTGGACGAGGAGTGGGACGACTAGGTCGTGAATGGGCTTCGCGAGCCGGTTCGAAGTCTGAACGGGAATTGGTTTCTTTCGTTGTCTAACCACAGCGGCGTTTATGTAGAATGGGGCATGTACTTATATTTCAATTTCTTTCTGTATTGTAACCGTCACGGGTACCATGTTTGGGTTCTTTCGTCAACGACCAACATAGCGAAGCCTGCAAACACGAGTTTCATCATCCCACATTGTCTTTGATCTTTCTTGATTTCCTCAGCAATACTGCCATTTGAGCTGCTAACGAATTGGTCGCGTGAAGCGGCAGTGTCAAAACCTGCACATTCTCAAGCTATTCTCACCGAAATGCTGACCGACGGACATAGCGCGACCTACCAGAGCGAACCACCATACCAATGGCCATATGCGAGACGCAGCTTCCCGTCCACTCACTTTATTAACCAGAGAATCTTAAGATGGGAGCTTAAGGCAAGCAAAGAACTGGGAGGGCGATACTCAACCGATCGGCACCAAGTTTGATCACCTCCCACCAAGTTCAGAAGCAGCACGGAAGGCTAGCGTTGAGCTATGGTCTCGCAAACATCATCAATGACGCTGGTCTGAGCGTGCCCTGACTTTTGTTATTGTTGATTTGCACAGCGGGACTCTTTACTACCAGTTTCCACCATGAAGAGACGGGAGAGGGGGAAATAGAAAGGGAGAAGAGAAAAAGAAAATAGACAACGGTCAACATGATTCGCGGGAAGGTCAAACACGAAGGTGGCAATGGCCTATGCTTTAGCGTTTTCCATCACAGCATTCAGCCACCCTTGTCACCTGCAGCCTCCCTTCTCTCCACCACGGATGAGCTTCTCCAACGGCGCTGCACCGCCCTAGATCCGGGGGGACTATTGGATTCAGGACGGACGTCTGTCGATGCTTTGGGATGGAATATTTCCTATTCAGGCTCTTTCAACGGGAGATGCCCCTGTTGCTGTTGATACGGCAGGCAGCCATGAGAGTATACAAGATGGCGACAGGGGAGCTCGAGGTACTTTCGTTTGCCTTGCCGAAGTACGAGACGTTTCTTCCCTCTTGTCTCGTCTTGAGTCGGTCACGAGAGAAAGAAGCGGCGAGAGAAGAACCAAAGACGTTGACCGCATTTACAACTCACCGGCTGCCCAGCGCACCCCAAGATTGGAATTCGATAGGCTCCAGACGATCTGCACCGTCCCGTAGCCTTGCAGCTGCAGGAAGTCCGCCGTTGGCTGATGCGCAAGATCCCCCACGCCATCCGTATAGCTCTCCCAGGAGAAAGCCCCCCCCTATCCTGGATATGCAAGAAGCCGCCGCCACAGTCTTGCCGACATGACTCTACAAGCCGGCCTGCGCTTCCAAGGAGCCCGGGCTAGAATTTATCTCTCTTGGAGATCAGCCCATTTCCCTAATTTGCTATTGTTGTTGATGATGTTGATGCGGGAGGACACGAGCGGGAACGATATGAAGCAACACCCACAGCGGGACAAAGGAAATTGAAAATCGACGCTTTCGTCAGTCTTGAGATTATCCTTGTCAAGATTAGGATCGAGCATTTCTCTTTTGGGAAGAAATGATTTATCTGCCCCCGCGTCTCCCGTTGCGCTAAGACGGGAAGCGAGTGATGGAACCTCCCAGACCGGCTGAGATGTGATGAGGCGAGAGCGCGGCAACTATGGAGAGCGCGTATTCATACTATCCCTCCTAGTATTTTGGAAATTCATAAGACTGCCTCTTCCCTCGACATGTTCTGGTTCCTAGATTCAAGAACAGTTCGAACATTTCGTTCTATTACCCCCAACATTACCCGTATCGTTCACTTCCTCGCTGTCATCTTCCTACATTCAGACTTTGTAAAGCCGTTGGCTCTCCTGCCGACCTGTCATTTCTGAGCCCAGCTTTGACTCGCCCCCGCCGCCATACACAGGTAGCAGAAGCACGCTTTGTCCAGAAACTTGAAGTCGCGCTCACATCGGCTACCCCGATCACTTTCTCCCATCACTCACCGACCTGAAGCCACGCTACTCTGGTTCGATTGATCCCTTCCCCACTGACGTTCCCACGCGGGAGACGACAGACAGCCCCAAGCTACGACAGCGAACACATACATTGACGTGAGCGGTGAGAAAGGAACGCCCCGTCGTATAGCTCCAGACCGCAAAGACCGCCAGATTTCCAAGGCGTCGCGAATACACGGTCTGGTCTTCCATCATGTATCCGGGCCAAGGAAAGTGGCTTTATATACAGGACCGGTGGCTGTATGTTTTGGATAAGTACCCCTGGTCCGACTTTGATCGCAACTCTGAAGCAGCTCCCTCTTCAAGGGGTCGGCAATTGCCTCAAGCACCAGTACCTTCTGAGTTTGGTCATCATTCTTCACGCTTCATCATGGATAAGGATGGGGTCTTCCAGCCCCTCAAAGAGGTGAGTTTCTACACCCCCAATCCCCCTTGTATAAGTCTCCCCCAGCTGACCGCGGCTGGTGCTATCTTATTCTAGGATGTCGACTTTATGAGCTCTCCATTCTTGGGCGGACCGATTGGTGGCCTAGGCCTTCCCACCAAGGACGAATCATCAACATCCTTCTCGGGAAGCCTGACGTCAACCAGCCTGGACCCATCCGTCGCTGACTTGCCAGCCGCCGTGTCGCCGTCCTCTGAGCATCTTGACGGCTCTCTCCAAAGCGCCTCGCTCGTCCATTCCAAGGACGATGAATACATGTCCGGCTCGTCTGACGGGCTCTTCTTCCCGTCCATGCCGATGGACTGGACGCTGTCTACGCAGAATGGCCCATTCCACGGGTTACCCTACCATCTCGACTATCCATTTGAGAAGGCTCCTCTAGGGACAGTCCCGCATCAATACTTCATGATGAATCCGGAAATGGGGTTTCCGTCTCCTGAGCCACTTCCTCCATGGAGGTCGGCACAGCATGAGTCCATATCAAGCGAGTATCCGCCAACGCTGTCCCCGTCGCAGCTCGACTGTGCGGCACCACCCCCTACGCCCTCAGGATCCAGCGACGGCAGCCCACACGACAGGATTACCCCCCTGAACGATCAAGGGGAACGGACGGAGGCCCATATCGATGACTCGACTTACTCCACCTATCACCTCCCTGCAACATCGAGTGGTGATGGTGATTCGAATTTGATGGGAATCTCAGGCAATGAGGCTTATCACGAGCCTCAGAGGAGGCCCGCTCGTAAAGGCCTTCCCGATGGCCGCTACCCCTCGTCAACGAGTAAAAACAAGAAGCGCACTGTCAACACCCTCCCGTCCGTCTTGTATCGCCAAGAGGACCGCTCAAACCACCACCTCCAACGCATCGTCCACCCCAGAAACGTACTCGGAAGCAGCCGCATCACTAAACCCGGTCGAACAGCCTCCTCTTCTGTGTCTTCATCCGCCCCCCGCCGCATCACCCCGATACCAGCAAACTCCTCCGAGCGCGCGGCCCGCGACGAGTTCCTCCTCGAGTGTCGTGCGGCGGGCATGTCATACCGCCAGCTCAAAGAGTACGGCAACCTCCCAGAGGCCGAGTCAACGCTGCGAGGGCGCTACCGCACCCTGACAAAGCACAAGACCGAGCGAGTGCGGCGGCCGCTGTGGACGGATCGGGACGTGAGTAGTAGCAGCTTCTTCGCCCCTCCCCTACCCGTTCCTCATCCATTACCTTCCGTTACCATGTCATCTTCCTGATTGCTAAACTCCTATTCTCTATATCAATTTCCCCGCGTTGCTTGCTTTCCTGTTATCTAACTTGGTAGAAGGTAGAACTGTTATGCGAGGCAGTCGATCGGGAGGCGTGGGTGACGAACAAGGGTACATTCAAGATTTGCTGGACGAATGTAGCTATGGATGTAGAGGACAATGGGGGCTCATACCCATTTGGTGTGACGGCCTGTCGGAAGAAATGGGATGAGATCAGCGATGAATGAGATGGATTTCAAGATGGGACGAAAGGAGACAGGAACAGGATAGAAATGGACACTTGGGGCAATTAAGGGATAGGGAGTTGGTCTTTTGGTTGCTTTGAGTTTTAATAGACTGGCGAGAGCCACTGATTTCTTTATTGTGCGTACGGCGCTCAACCTTTCGGGGCCTTCAGCTCCCACGACTTCTCGGCTTGAGGAATCGCCCATCTTCTCATCCACTCCGTCTCTAACACCTGCGGAGCACTAAGTCGATCGCCGGGATTGAACTCTAGCATGCCTTTAATCATCTCAAAGATGGCTCTCCTCTCATCTTCGCCAATCACCTCCATGCTGTCGTCTCGCCGCGGTCGCTGTATACTATCCTCAAACCGCTGCTCAAACGTCCAGACTTCCCTCTCCGGCTTTGCCTTTCCATTTCCATCGAATGACTTTGTCTTCTTCTTCGCGTCCCACTTCTCCCACCACTCATCTGGAAGAGGGCCCAGAGCATCAATCTGAGATTCAACAGCGCTATCTGGTCCGAATAACCATGATCCGAGAAACGGCTTCACGCCGAGGATGGCCCATATCATACAACCGAGGCTCCAAATATCCGATGCGAAACCCAATGGCTTTTCCGGTTCGAACCTTGCCTCAGGCGGTCTGATTTGGAGGGGGGTGTATGATTCATATCTTGATTCCTTTTCCGGGCAAAAAGCGGTTCCAAAGTCGCTGAGGAGGAGTCTCGATTCACTGAGGAGGAGTTCCTCGCTTGGTTTTCCCATCCAAATTGGAGCATACGCATGCGATGGGACACCTGTTGATGGTAGTGGCTGTCTATCCGTTGGAATAACAGGCTCCGGCTCCGGTGGGTCGTACTGCTGGTAGAGCTGCTCATCCGTTAAATCATCTATCCCCATCGGCATTTGGAGAAGAAGGTTGCCAAAGTGTAGGTCTACCAAACGTCAATACCAGGTCTGTTCGAAGGCGATTAGAAAATGAATACTCACCGCCGTGGACAAAGCCAGCGCTATGCACATATGCCACGGCCATGACAAGCTGTGCCGCAATAGATCTAGCAACATACATCTGGAAAGGGCTGAAGTCACTTGCATCTATGACATCTGCGAGGCTGCATGCAGCTGGCGCTGTAACGAAGCAGGGATGGGTTCCGTTGGGCCCGCAGATGTCGAAGCGATCAATCACAGCGGGAATCAGTCTTCCGCTAATACCCTTTCCCCAAGAGGCATGCTTAACAAGGCGGGTAAGTATATTAATCTCACTGTGGCTGGATGATGCTGTGCCGACTTTGATGGCTGTATAGTTAGAAAGTTGCTGGTCCCTAGCTAGCCATATGGTTGAGTAGCTACCATGACCTAACTTGTGCACGATTCTGTATCGCTTCTGAAGGTAGTCACCTATTTGTATGGGATGGTATCCGCCCTTTTCGTAGTAGTCTAGCCTTTCAACATCGTCGATGTGTCTAAAGCGAGCGCGATCTGTTGACACTGTTGACAATTGCAGTTTGGGGCGGAATTCTCTATTACCAAGGCGGAACGGCAGCTTGGAAAGCATTCGCCTTATAGTAGATAAAGAATTTAAATAACCGCACCCCATTTCTGAAGTGATGACAGATGGTAAGAAATCGGAATCACGTACGAGAAGCGAAGAGGCAGCGCGCTCACAGTGCCGGGTGCAGAATAGCTGTACTGAGCACAGTACGCCGGAGCCAAGACAAGAAGCAGAATCACTAAAATATAAGTGCGTTGTCTGATTCACATAATGTTATAAATAACTTGTCGAAGCTATCCCTTCTCAGCTTGTGTGCAGTGTCACTCACTCAATGCCGTTCTTCCTTCTTATTCTTTCTTGCCTGTAATAACTGGTGGCCATTCTTTCGGCCGTATCTGCTTGAGTTTGCTCCTAATGTCATCCTCCCTCGGGCTTTGAACTCTCCATGAAGGCTCTGACGAGCAGAAGTAGTTCTCAAAGACATGCAAACTTGACTCTTCCTTGAAACTTGCTTCAAGAGAGGCTTTGTATAGTTTAGCGGCATGCGGTCTTTGGAGAAGTGAATAGAAGAATTGCCCATGACTTCGGAGGGCGTTGGCGGCATTCGTCCGAATCTCACGGCTACTGTCGTCGAGTCGCATAGTGAGAGCATCGAGGACTGTATCTGGTAGCTCCGATTGGCGCCGAAGAAGATCCGCAGCACGGCCTCGAACTCTTTCATTAGAATCTTCGAGTCGCATTGCCAGGGCAGTAAGTATTATCCAAGGCAGGTTTGATCGGCCGTAAATAGCGTATACAGAAGTTTCATAAGCATCTACATTCGAACTCTCCAGCCACTGAGCAAGAGCTCTAGCAGCAGTGTCTGAGATCTGCGATAGACCACTCATAGCTTTTTCAACTGCCATTCTAACTCCATAACCATGATCGCCAAGCCGAGAGATAAGGGCTAGAAGGGCTGTATCTTTTAGCTCTTTTTGATTTCCTAGAGCCTCGCCAGCATGCATTCGGACTGTGTCATCGGGATCATCAAGCCGCGCAATAAGGGTTGTGATAGCTGTATCTGGTAGCTCTTGAGATATAAAGGCTTCAATGGCAGTTGATCGAACATTACGATCAGTATCGTCAAAACACACGATGATAGCCGCCCCAATTGTTTCTGGCAGAGGATTTCGGCCGGTGAGGGCATTAATAGTAGCTTGTCGAACACCAGCGTCCTGATCTTTAAGCTTCTTAAGTAGAGTACTATAGATCCCCTCTAGTAACTCTGATTGATGGTGAAGAGCAGAAGCGGCGGATCCCCTTACTCTATTATCGGGGTCGTTAATCCGCCTGGCAAGGGCTATCAGCACTTTCTCTGGTAGCTCTAGCCGTCCCCCCAAGGCATGAGCAGTAGCAAGTCTAACTTCCGGATCGACATCTTCAAGTCTCGAAGCAAGGGTGTCTAAGACTTTTCCAGGCAACTCTAGCCGGCTCGCTAGAGCTCTGGCCGCAGCCATCCGGACAGAAGAACACGGATTTGTAAGTCGCATTGTAAGAGCAGTTAGAATTGTACCTGGTAGTTCTGATTGACTACTAATGACCCGTGCAGCGAGCATCTTACTGTTGTCTCTGTCCCTGTCAATTAGCTCTATAAGATTTGTGAGGATCATTTGAGGGAGTTTTGGGAGCTTTGATAAGGCATTGGCCATGGGATGGCCGGTATCCCACCCGTGATTCTCAAGTAGTTTAACCATGTTAGTGAGAGTTGTTTCTGGTAGCTCTGGTTGGCTACTGAGCGCAGCAGCAGCATGAGATCGAATTTCTTCATTGGAATCCACTAGTTGTTTCGAGAGTGCTGCGATGGTGCTTTCCGAGAATTTAGATCGGCCCTGAAGAGCGCGGGCGACAGCTATTCGAGTACTCTTATCTGGATCCTTAAGCCAAGCGCTGAGCATCCGAAGTATGTTTTCTGGAAGCTGTGATTGGTATGTTCGAAAGGCTCTAGCGGCAAAATGTTGAAGAGTTACGCCCGGATCTTTCAGGCATGCGGCGAGGGCTGTGAGAACTGAGCTTGGAAGGTCTGACCGAAAACTAAGGGTACGCGCGGTAGCTTCTTGAATTCGCTCGTTTGGATACTCGAGGTAGTGGTTGAGGAGTTTAAGGACTTTTGGTGGAAGTGTAGGTCGACTCTCCAGTGAGCCCAAGAGACCCCATCTTACATCAGACCCTTGACCCAAGGCGTGTACTAATGCATTCTCAGGACACTCTGCCTCATTCGCAAGACTTGAGTATCCTCTGAGTCTGCATTCAAAAATCAACCATTCCGACAATGTCTCCTCTAATTCTTGTAGTCGTCGCTTATCAAGGAAGCCATCCTGAATTTCGCTCAAGCAGCGCAGCACTAGCCGCTGATGCATCGGGCCAAGAAGATCAAGTGGTTCCTCTTCAATTTTGTCCATGAATTGACTTGCAAGTCCGCTATAGCTGCACAAGCCGGAGACAAAACGCCAAAATACATCATACCTTGGATTGTATTTGTGTGCTTGAAAGAACCGGAGTGGGTCAGTGAAAAGATCGAACTGAGCATGCCGAGATTCGGCAAGGATGTATTGAAGCTGTCCGCCACTCTCCCATTTTTGCACAAAGTACCGTGCCGCAAAATACTCTTGAAAGGTCAAGTGTATAAAATGATAGCTTTTGTAGTCCGGTCTGTTGGGAGCCTTAGACGACGGATTGGATGTGCGTAAGAACGAGAGTTTTGCCAGTGTAGTATCCGTGAATGCCGACCCTGTTAGGTACGCAAAGTTGGCGATTACCTTTGAGCGCTGCTCTGGTGTAAACTCTACCACATCTGCATATAAGCCGTTAAATGCAAGTAGTCCTAGAAGATCAATCTCTGGCTTGACTTGGAGCTCTATTTGAGATGGATAAAGACCTCTGGCATCGCCCTTGCTTAGCGTCTCTAGTCGCACCGCATCTTTCTTCCACAGTCTTCGCTCTATGGCTCTGTACAGCACAGTCATGGTGTCTGGAACAGTATTGTGGCCAAAATCTTCCCACGTAAAGCAGAGCGCATCCAGTAGAATAGGGAGGCGCACGAGATTTTGCAGTAGCCAGTGCGCTTCGAGAAAGCGCTGGACTTTACAAAGTTCACTCCTCATGTACGGATCAGCCTGTAGGTAGGCCTCCACTTGATCTGGATAGAATCCGATGGTTTCTAATTCTAGATTAGAAGGGCGAATATCAGACGGAAGTTCAGTGCTAGGGCGAGATGTGATAATAACGTTCGGCCGATTCAAAAGTCGCGAGAGAAACCTGTGGTCACCGCCAAGATTTTGGGACACTTCATCAAGGCCATCGAGGATAAAAAGAGTCCTCTCGCAATTTGTTCGTTCTAAATCCTGCCATAGCTCTGCAGCGAGACGCAGGCCAATGTTACGGCCCTTTATGGCAAAGTACTCCTTATAAAAGGTATTGTCGTTGTACCCAGCGGTGATGTCCTCTTTGAGATTGCGCAACGGTATCCAGAGTACCCTATCAAACAATTTGGACCATGAGCGATGCAAGTCCGATTGTGTATCATGAACAAAGTCATAGATGATTTTCTTGCACAAGGTGGTTTTACCAACTCCTGCGCGTCCGCGTATGAAAATCCTTCTCGGCGAATGCATCTGGCCTTTACGCCCTTTGCGCTGATCAAACACTTTCGATAACTCGACGGCATGAGTTTTGGTCACAACGTCAATTTTCTGTCGAGCAAGCAGTGAGAACTGCGATGATTGTCCTCTTTCTGTTGACGTGCCATTTTCTGCTTGATTGGCCTGCTCCACGATAGCAAGGTTAATGTAGCACTGGTCCATAGGTAACAAATCCCCTGAGAGTCGTTCAATTCGAAGCATGTCCTTGCTGTAGTGCTCGTCTCGTATTACATTGTCGGCAATTGCAAGCTGCGATGGTGCTCTCAGATTCTTAATAGAGTCTTTCAACTGCAGATATAGTGTATCTTCACAGCTAGAGCACTTATTGAGACCAGAGTGATCGGACGCAATAGGATAGGTGTACTCCGCGTCAACAGTAGCCGAGTCTTGTGGAACAATCTTGTGATTTGTTAGCTAGTTTCGATCATATAGTGGCTCGCACTTACCAGCCCGACGGAAAGGCCGAGTATATACGTAGGTTTCGTCTCGTAAAAGGCTACAGTTGGGAAATTCAGTATTTCTCCATTCCTGGATCGCTTTTTCTTCTTGAAATCTCTTTGTAATTTCGTGAGGTCCTGGTTATGGGCTTCTAGAGACCAGAGTAATGTTGCGCTGGACCCTAGAAACCCAGTAACGAGGGCTAAGGCAGCGCCTGCCATCGAAACTGATGAACCTTGGTGAGGTGTCCCAAGGAAGATAATACCACAAACTAGATTCGTAATCTCTTCAGAATCATCACGGCATAAAGCCTGCGAGAAGGTCAGCAGTAGTACATGCTTCGGGTTAAATGACTTTACCTGTTGAACAGCGATCCCTCCCATGCTGTGTGCAATGAATATAATAGGGAGGCCCTGAACAAATCGTTAGAGCAAAGACAGGTGCGAGCTCTTCATAGAACCTACGCTTTTTTTACGCTGCTCCGCCATGGCTACTAATAACTGTTTCTTGACTTCTCTTCGCAAGCTCTCTCCAATCTCCGCGGTCGTGATATTGGGCGCATCGGTCAGCCAGTTGGAGTTATGAGCGAAATTCCAAATTCTAGCATCTGGGAAGTCTGGCCTGAGTAAGTCTCGAAGGAGGTGAGTCTTTCGCGGACGCTGCCCATCAGAATTTGGTTCGGAATCGTCTGGAGAAGCTGTTCCCTTCCAGGTGTGCTCTGGGTCAGCGCCTAGACCATGGACCGCAATGATGCTGCCACAATGTTAGTTCTTCAATATCTTTCCAGAGCCAAAAGGTAACGTGCTCAAATTTAGCATCATCGCTATCGGAAACCAGCTCAAGGACACCAGCGCGTGGCCTATGCCTTGATCGCCGGAGCTTGTTGATGAAGGGACGGCCACCAAGTAGCAGTGCTAGGACGGTCACGGCGATTGCGACCAGCCCAAGTAACGACCCCATCTCGACGGCTATACCTGGGGAAGTGTATCTATTCGCATTCGTAGATAATGGTTAGAATCTAACAACCAGATGAAAAGACGAGAGGCGTCTGGCGTTCCAAAGAGACCAGTCTCATGGAGAGGGGACGGATGCTCATTGCCTACCTTGGTGACTTCGGTCGCAGATGTGGCTGCTATCCTCGATTTGCACATTTAACCGCCGTGCTGCATAGCTTGACCAATGTTGGTAGCAAACCATGCAGGCACAGCCTTCTCCACAGCCCGACCGACTCAGCTGATGAAGGTCGCATTTCACATCTTAAAGTCACCTCGAGAAGCCGTGGCTTATGGACCCTTGATCTTACTAACAGGGTATTTCAGAGACAGATTGTAAAAAGACTACAGTTTACCGCCGACATGGCTCGGTAGCCCAATTCCGCCTAGCATAGCCGCAAAACCGTCAGAATTCTTCCTCAATGCCTCCCACTCCAATTCGCTCTTGACAAGCGCCGTGCCCGCCAGCACCGTCCCGTTAAGCGCCAGCGAGCCCAGTACATTGCCCTCGCTATCGGTAATCTTAGTGCCCTCGACTATTCGCGGGGCCAGAGCAAGTGTCGTACTCGTCATCGCCATGTTGTAGCTGATCATGGCCTCGCCTTCCGACGGCGCTGTCTCCCCTTCATTCAGCTTCCCCATCGTGGCATGCTGTACCACAGCACTACAGGCACGTCGATACAGCCTTAGGTACGCCTCGTGCAGTTCCGTGCCAGACATGCCTAGGTGAATCGGCTCCCAAAAGGCGGCAAACGGCGGATTATGCTTATCAAGACGGCTAGCGAGCACGCTCCAACCTTCGTCGTCGTTGCTGTCCTCCAAGCCATCTCTCATACGGGACACGGGCAGAAGCTGAATATGGCGATGAGGCTGACTAGCCCCCGAGTGCTCGCCCGAGTTGAAGAAAGCAAATAAACCATCCTGTTTGTGACGATCAGGCTGGCCTTGTGTTCTGGCTTCCTCGTAGCTCTCGATACAAGCGAGGGTAGCCTCCAGGTCGGAAGGTTCCAGGACGTGTGTCTGTTGCTTAAAGTCCCTCGTGACGAGAATGAAGTGCTCGGGGACGACGGCGAACTTGTTAAGTACGAGGAAATGAGAAGGGCCAACGTCTGTGAGGCGCAGAGCGGGTGAAGGGTTCTCAAAGGGATCAATGGGCTTGTGCGGTTTGGACGGGTCCGGAGGAGGTCCTTTAGGTTTGTTGGCGAGTGCCGGAGAGAAGCGTAGCTGAAACTTGGGTATGGTCAACATGGTGATGTGCGCTATTCATGTCTGAGCGAATTGACTCACTGGGATGGAGTTGGCAGTGAGAGTTGTCACCTGTGTCGGGAAATAGTGAAGCTCGCCGTCTCGCAGCGCATTGGAGAAGGCGGCTTTCACTAACTCGGGCAGGTCGGCGGGTGCTTTAATACGAGACATGATAAGTCCAATCCAGCTACATAAGATCCGTAAAGACAAAAGAGAAACAAAAAGCACACGACCGAGGAAAAGACTGTACGCGATGGATGTGGGATGTGGAATAGGGTAGCGGGGATTACGCGGACGAAATTGAAGCTGTACACGACGCCGAATGAGGTCATCGCTTGGCATAGTTGGCAGTTGTCAAAGCTCCACGCACAGACGGCGGAAATATCGGATGGACGAGTTTCATGGTGATTACACTATTAACGTACAAATCGATTGATTCTGAAAGGATCGTTTGTACCAAATCTGTCTATTGTTGCTTTTTTCTGAATGTATAGTACATGATAGCTGGCTAGATGCCGGGCATGCCCACGATGCTTCGGACACCGGGGACGAATCGAGGAACGATGTAGACGGCGTAGAATCCCACCATGGCAGTCACAAGTCCCGTAAGCTTCTCAAAATTAGTTCCACTGTAAAAGAAGTCAAAGGAGTAGAGAGGGATAAGCTTACCTTCTCAAACCACGTATGGAAGTAGATGGCCGTCATAAGCAGCATCCAGACATTCAAACCCACAACCGCGGCGCAAGCCTTGCCTGCAACTCCTAGCCAAGCCTGCCCTCGTCCTTCGCCCGCAGCCGTCTCGGCCTCAACGCCAGCGCCCTTGTTCGCGCCATCAGGCATCACAATCGAACGCTCCTCCGGCCTCCAGTTGCTCCAGCGCAGCACCGCCCAGCCCGCCTCTTCCATCACGAAAACGGTACTAAGAACAAGCAGGAACACATGACCCGATATGTCATGGCCGCCCTTCCACTTCCCGCCTGCCGCTTTGCATGCCACTGCCGTAATCATCTCGCCGACGTCGGTATCCCCCATGGCGACCTCTCGCTCTGCTAGCTCGCATCGACCCCCCGTCCAGCGGAAACCACGATCGATGAGAGGCGGTCCAAAGCACCACTGCGTGACAATGATCCACCAGCCCGTAACAAGTCCCCAACGTATCGCCGCTCTAACCCTCCGACGCGCACCAGAAGCAGCCCCCAGCGCCGGATGCGCAAGCACCAAGACTAGAAAGGCGAGCGAAGTCCATCCCCAGCCGCGCTTGACAAACACAGCGTTGAAGAGATTCCCCTTGCGAGCGAAATAGCTCGGTGCGACAGAAGGATCTTGGTGATGCGACTGGGCGACGGGATCGTAAGGAGCGGCGCGCGTTTCGGGCGATAGGATGGAAAAGAGGGTGCCGAAGACGAGGACGGCCGGGAAGGCAGCTAGGCCGATGCGCTCGAGGGGCGTGGGTAGGAAGGGAGAAGTGCGCGGGGCGGTCATACTCGAGGTCGTTGTGGTTTTGGAGGGGCTGCCGTTGGTCATGCTGCGCTGGGAAGCTATAGGTGAGGGAGAGGCGTCCGTGTCGACGCCTCTTCGTGTAGTGACCATCTGGATGGCGGGCAATGGCCAAGATGACAGGAAGGTGGATGGTTTGAGCTCCTGGATGAGGGTAAAGCACGGAGCGGGACGTCTGTCGGAAAGGAAGTGTCGAGATTTGGGAGAAGCTTGGGAGAGGTAAGGTGAAGAGGACAAACTTGAAGCTATCATGACGTTACCAACAAATCGCAGTGGGGCGCCTCAACCAACTTGGCAAGAACGGAAGTGGGCCACAACCACCAAACGTCACGGTTTTAGCGCCTCTCACGCATTATAGCGCTAAGCCTCGGCGGACCTCAATAGGCAACCACCAGCCTCAATCTAGCCTCAATCTCCCTGATAGGTCATGATAAGCCAGTGTCCATCAGCGAAGTAGCTTAATTCAACGCAATGGTAGCATTCACTTCCGTTCCTCCCTACTTGTATTACTTGTAGTGGTCGATATGGATTGTCTCTGGCCTTTCGAGGCCCTTCGCTTTTTGCCTACCCCGGAAGTTCGACCCTCGATGTGAACACGTCTTTTTTTGGAAGAAACTTGACCTAGCTCGTTGACTACCAGTTTCAGTTTCTCAACTATTCTTAATTCATTGTATTTTACTTGTTCTAGATTTTTTTTGTCTCTTTTTTGTGATAGTGGCATTCGTCGAGGTGGCTTTCATTCATCGAGCGAGTGACCCTATATAAGCCAATCTTAGACAACATCTCCTAGCGAAGTAGCTTCAATAACAATCCAAGGACTGATACATCCTACGACTAACGTCAGTAGGGTCTTCGCTTTTTTGAAACCCTTGAAGTTCGATTCATGGCTTCTGTAGATTTCTTTTTATTTATTTAGATTATTTAAATTTTTTTGACGGGCTACATTTTCTGGTGTTCTGTTACTCAATATGGATTACTAGTCTCCTGGACACAATTACAATCTTGGGGCTACCCCGATGCCTTTGTTGTCCTACCTCCACAATGGCATCGTAAATAAATTTCAAGTCCTCAATAACTCACGTATTCAAACACGATACTTGCCTTCTGCAAACTAACGGCCTTCTCTCTATCCCAGCTTATGTCCAGTATCGTACGTACACCCGAGCTACTCGTACTCCACCTTGACTCACACGCCGAAGCCATCCTTGCCGCCAATCAATCAGCCTTACCCCAACCAACCATCCCTGCACTTACACACCACCTCCATTCCCCAACCCGCAATGAAGCCGCTCCTAGGTAACACAACACAGCCTTTATAATCTACAATTACTTGTTTCCTTACCAGCGAAGTAGCTGAAAAATTCATTGGGCAGCGGGAGGTGGTCGATAGCGCAAGCTAAAGATTCCTGCTTTATTGTACCGAAAGGTGCACTTCGCTTTTTGCTTGCTGCTTGACCCTTCGAGTCGCAGTGTCGGCACCGTCTTACCCCCTTTTTTTTTTCTATCTCTCTCTTTCCCAATTTTATACTCGTAGCATAAATCTGGCCCCTTTAAGCGTAGACTATAATTATTCCTCAATTCAAAACTACAATAATTTTCATAGACTAAAAGGCCAAGATCGCACCGGGCCCAGGAAGCTGGGACTGCATAACAATCCTCCACCCCTCGCCCCCAACCAACCCACTCAAGATTCCACCGAATCCTCACACTAGTGACTCACAACCATCTTTGAATAGCCCTCATATACCATAATTAAACACTCACAAAACAGCGAAGTAGCTTAATATCTTATCCCAGTTTTGGAATAAGTGCAACCAGGCGTAAAAACCCCGGTTGCTCTTTGAATTGCGTCTTCGGGCGCCTTCGCTTTTTGGCCCCATATCCTGCCTTCGAATCTCGGCCAGCGCAGTCCCTTATTCTTTTTTTTTTGTTCCTTTTCACCGTCTCACATAAATAATTTGCAAAAGGCAGCTTCTCCAGTCATTGTTCAATCACTCACGGGGCGTAAATCATATCATCAAGAGAAACAAGGCTTATCACCAGTCTATACATCCCGACAAGGCCGTCTAAGTCGTTAACTCGTAAATGAGGAACTGCCTATTTGTTGGCGGCCCTTTCTAGCTGTCTCATATCCTTCCCTTTCCTCTGTATATCACGATGAGCTTGATTCACAATCCCCACAGCTTCCTTGACCACGTCCTGTCCCCGGCGCCACGTGTACAGCGACACACCGAGCGCGTCGAGCTGCTCATGCGCCCTCTCCAGCCGCCTATTCCAAAGCTCTAGCTTTCGATTCTGTGGCCCTAACCGCGGTGATCCAGGCGGTGAAGTAGCCGGTGACTGTTGGGTGGCCCACGATGTCGTCTTCGTGGCCTTTGGTGGTGCTGTACTGGGTGGTGGAAGCGGGTCAAAGTCAATGTCCGAATTGGCATTACTTCTAGCGCTTGCCGGTGTTCCCCGTCGTCGAGGTGGCGGCGGTGGCGGCGGAGTACGTCCTTCGCCTGTGCTACCATTCACTGGCTTTCGGCTTGGGACTCCACTGCGATTGCTTCCAACACTCTGCGAGGAAGAGTTTTGGATCTGCGCCAGGGGATGTGCGCCGGCTCCTCCACCTGGCAAGTTCTTCCTAGTAGGCAAAGGCGGCGGCTTCTCCTCACTGGGTGACTTGGAATTGCCATTCGATTCCTGAAGTGACGAGTTGCTGCGTAAAGCGGCCGGCTTAGCGGGTCGGGGCGGCGGTTTCTTCTTCGCTGCCAACAGATCCGAAGCGCTGCCAGGTGCTTGTGGCTGTGGCGTTGTCGATGCGGGCTCCTCGGAAAAGTCGATTAGATCACCCATGGCCGGACCAACAGGTGCCTTCTTTTCGCGCAGTGAGTTTGTCGAAGCCTTTTGACGAATACTCTGGGGGGGCTGTCGGGGCTCATTAAGAGTTCGGCTAGAAGGCTGCTTGCGCACGCCATTGAAAGACGACTCGAAGAATTCAGGCGTCTCAGGCGTAGTCACATCGCGGATGAAAATAGCCAAGATCCTGCCTGGATTGGCCAAGGCCAGCTCAGTGTACACCTCAAGGTCAGCCTCGCCGCTGTCACCGACCAAGATGAATTGACGTTGCGGAAAGTCCCTCATCAGTCTATCGAGAGTCGTCTTCTTCCTCTCTGCGACGGGTTCAAAGATGCCCTGGAACATGCCCGAATACTGCTTCAGGTGCAGCGAGCCTGGCGGTAGACCCATGAGCTTGAAGTAGCTCGCCAGAACAGGGTACAGTTGCCATGGACTATTAGAACAGTAATGAATGCCGACCCCAAGGCTGTGCATCTCGTTGTACCATTCCTTGACACCTTCGACCATGAGGTCTCCCAAGTCTCGAACAAACGTGTTGCGGAAAATTTCTTTGGCTCCCCCAGAAATATTAGATCGCTTGATAGTATCGTCGACATCACTAATAAGGCTGACGCCGTGTGGCTCGGTAATCTTGACCTCTTGAATCGTTGAAAGATTCTCGTTGGCCAAGACGCGCACGTGTGTTGGTACAAAGTCCAACGGGGCCCGAAGGATAAAATGACCCGCATCATTCGTCATGACATGTTTTGACTGAGACTTGTCGTCATTGTAGAAGAAGACAGTGACGGGAAGAGAAACCAAGGGGTTCACCATGAAGGGTGCTATGCGGGCCATGAGGTTAGCGTTCGCCATGGCCAGCTCCGCCTCTGTCATGTCGGCTGGCGCGTTGGACGTTGTCGAGTACTGCGTCGCTGACTGTGTCGGGCTGCTAGGAGCCGAAAAGTTGCCGCTATTCCGTTTGGCTTTATAGGGCTCCATGGTGCCGCCTTCAACGTTGCTGATCTGTGGTGTCTCGCTGTAGCCCCCTTGATATGCCACGCGCTTCTCCTGCTGCCCCCGGCGCTCAATCTGCGCAGCCTCCTGCTCGATGCTCTCCTGTTCTCGCCTCGCCTCATAGGACTGGTTGCGTGACTGCATGTTTCCCCCTCCCGAACCATCAAACGCGTTGGCATCAGCCTTTGGCGCAGGGATCCCACTTAGTTGCCGAGCAAGGCCGATTGCCATCCGATTGCGTCTCGTCATCGGTCCGCTTTGGGGCGAGTACACCCAACCTCGAACATCCACATCAACAATTGCCTTTTCATCCTCCGCCTTCTCCCACTCTTGCTTCCAGTAATCTTCGTCACGCGTTGCCCCTTGTTGTTGCCCTTGCTGTGGAAATGGCTGTGGCTGACTCCAATCCCTTTTCACATGTCGCTTGGCGTAAGAAGGGAACAAGACCATCTGCTCATTACCCTGACTCGCAATGGAGACATCAGGGAACGCCCCCGGAATATGCGGCCTTCCATGCCCATCCCCTGAATCTAGCCCCGTTCTCGTCTGCGCATACTGCTCCTTAATATCCGTCACAGCCTGCTGTCCACTCCTATACAAGTTTCCCGCTACCGCAGCCAGCCTCATGCGGCGGTAGCCCCGATCACCGGGGTTCACGTCGCCATTGCTCATGCCGGAAGCTCCGTAGCCCGTATCCGGCCCTCTAGTCGTACCTCGAGCAGCGTAGGGAGGCTTTGTCGTCTGTGCCCTTGTAGAAGCTTTCACCGCGCCCCGCTGCTCATCTTTGACCGGCCTATACCCACGCCTTACGCGCTGCTGCCGATGAGGCCCCAGCACCAGCCGACGGCTGTGCCGGGCGACGGTGTCAATGAAGCGAGTCTGCTCGGCGCGCCGGCGCTGGCGACCTAGGATATACCGGTAAATGCGAGACTGAAATCGATGCTTGAGAGACGGGAGGGTATCGAGGTGGAAAGCGATGAGGCGCTCGCGGTAGCGGTCCCGGAGGGTGCGAGGGAAGAGGTAGCGAAGGAGGTTCCGCTTAGCGCGAGGGTGTGCAGCTCGGGGCCCAGAACCAAAGAATCTAAACGGAGCCAGCTTGTCGCTTGTCGCTTGTGTCTGACGGTAGTCTCAGTCCGGCGCGTGTAGTGGTGGTCGAGAGAGCCTTGTCTGATCTGGCCCGGCTTGGCTTATATACGGACAGTAATACAAGGCGGACGGCTTAGACCAGATGACGACAATATGCCGGTCGAATCAATACGAGCTGTTTCGCACGGTCGCAGGTCTCGTGGGGATATATCCGCCGTGCTTTGAGCTCGAGCGGTGCTGATTGAAGCGCCTGACTGGTCGTCGGCAGCGTGGGAAAAGAGGTTGCTACCGTTGGCCGGATTTCTTGGAGCGAGACAGTTGAGGTCGTGTGGTGTAGAGGCTTGTGACTGCTAGCTGCCCTGTTCTGTTGCAGCTGCCAACCGAATGGGAATGTGCCTGGTTCGTTGCACCCTTATGTCATGCGGTGGGGCGAACCGCCCATTACCACATGGTACTTGCTGCTACAGCTATTAGCAGAGCTCCAACAAGTTCCCCGCTGTAATAGACAGTTACCACATCTGATCAGGTACAAGTATGATATCTCATGAAGAGCAGTAGTAGTGGAAAAGAAATGTTTCGTCTCTTTAGCTCGGATGAATCTGCCTTGCTAATCATGTGTCACCATGAGTTTTGAGACTGATTTCACCGATGCTCGGCATGCACCGTTAATCCGTCACAGAAATTGATTACGCGTAAGTACTCCCAAGAAATGCAAGATGATGATATACATGTAATTAACTTAACACCGTCAGTGCGCCATGTTTATGCCATCAATTCTTTACATCCTGCCTCATTTCCCTCGGCCTCTCCCGCGTCCACCTCTGCTAGAGCCCCGGCCGCCCCGCGAACCTCCTCGCGGACCACCACGCCTAGCTGCAGTCCCCAAATCAGTAGCCCCCTTAGCCGGAGGACCTCGGGGCTTATCATCAGACTCCCCCTTCGCCCCCTTGTACATATTGCCCCCCGTCCGTATGGCTCTCGCGTCAAGCCGCTTCTTGTCCTTGTTGCTCAGCTTCCCGCTGCTTGTCTTCTTCTTGAGCCCTTCTCTTAAGCCATTCAGCTCGTCGCCGCCGGCCTTTTGTGCCTTCTTCTTGTCGTCTTGGGTCTCAAACCATGTCCGCTTCGGCCGCGATTTGATCTCTGCCTGGTGCTCAATCATGTTCTCTCCCTTCCTCACCTGCATCTCCGCCTGCGCAAGCTGTCTCTCCTCCTTCTCCTCTTTAATAATGTCGTCGACCTCCTTGTCCATCTCGTCGATCAGATCTTGCCATTTGTCTGCGTCGCCCGGGTCAATCGTGCGGCTGACAATCTTTGCGCCTTGGGCCTTGGCTGCTTTCACTGCGGCTTTCACGACCTTGCGATCTGGCTCGGCTGCCAATGTCACTGCAGTACCTCTCCTTCCGGCACGCGCAGTTCGGCCTACACGATGGACGTAAATCTCTACCGACTGGGGCGCTTCGTAGTTGATGACCGTGTCAACACCTTTGATATCAAGACCTCGAGACGCCAGATCCGTAGCTAGTAGATGCGTAACCTTGCCATCCCTGAAGCCCTCCACGTTTTCGATTCGCTGCATACGTTAGCTTCCATTGACCAACCAAAAATGAGCTCTAAACTTACCATTGTCTGGTTCATGCTGCCGTGCAGCTCTCCACATTTGATCCCCAGCAGACCAAAGATGATACGCGCCCGATGGGCATCCTTCTTTTGTCGGAAGAAAACAATAACCCTTTCTGTGTACATAGTCTTGCACAGATGGGCCAGGTACCCCAGTCGCTTTTCCTCGCGCCCGGGTCTCAGGCGTATAAACTCTTGAACGAGCGTGCCCACGGTCTTCTTCTGAGAGTCGACCATGAGTCTCACAGGCTTGTTCATGCCAAGCCGCACCAAACGATCCACGCTGGACGTCATGGTGGCGGAGAACAACATGGTCTGACGGGATTTAGGCAGGGTCGTGAGGATTTCGTTGAGTTCGTCGGCGAAACCGTCCTCGAGCATTCGATCAGCCTCGTCAAGAACAAGAATCTCCACAGTATCAATATTGAAGCTTGCCGAGTTCCGCATGTGATCGATGAAACGTCCAGGAGTAGCAATAATAACGTCCGGTCGTAGGCGGAGCTCGGCTTCCTGGACTTTCAGGCTTAGACCACCAACGGCCAGGGTGAACTTGATGTCGGTAAAGGCGGCAATCTTTGTCGATACAGCGTGACATTGAATAGCCAACTCTCGGGTGGGTGTTAGAACAACAACGCGACTGGTGGGTAGTTTATTGGGTCGGTATATCAGACGTTCCAAGATGGGGATCATGAACGCGCCGGTTTTACCTGAACCAGTGACTGCACCTCCAACAATGTCTTTGCCCATGAGCGCCATTGGGATGGTTTTGTTCTGAATCGGGGTGGGTTTGGCGAAGCCAATGTTGGTGAGACCTCGCATAATCGGGCGGGACAGAGACATGCCCAAGAACGAGGATGCACCACCTTTCTTGTCTGAAGGCTCTTCCTCCTCTGGAGCAAAGAATTCCTTTCTCTTGGCTTCCTCCTCGGCGTCTTCCTCGTCACTCGCCTCAGAGTCTGGTCCATCGTCGTCAGGATGAGCCTCAGGCGTGGCAACAGAGTCGTCGTCCGAAGCTGCATCCTCGTCTCCTTGGTCGCCCTCATCAGCTTCAGATGCAGCTTCTTCTTCTTCTTCTCCCTCGCCATCTGACGCCACATTCATGCCAAAGGCGTCATCTGCCAGTACCTCATCATCCTCGTCGTCCAAGTCTACCTCCATGTCGTTATCGACCTCTGCGTCTGAGGAATCGTTCTTAGTTTCCTCTAATGGTCCCCCATTCTTCTTTTCGCGGCGACGCCGTATGATTTCATCCAAATCTACACCCTTCTTGGCGGTGTTCATTGCCTTTTTTGCACCATCAAAGCCCCAGCCTTCAAAGTCGTCCTCGTTGAATCCCCCGGCGCCGTCTACCATGAACTCGAAATCAGAGTTCATAGCACCATCGTCGTCTTCCTTCTGTCCCCAGACTCCCTCCGAGGCCTCCTCATCCTCGGGGTCATTCTTCTTTGACTTTTTTGACTTCTTGTCTGTCTTGGTCTTCTTCCGCGGCGGCTCTGGTAGGGTTTCTTCCTCGATGGGCACTTCGTCGTTGTCAGAAATGGTGTAGATGAAATCATCGTCCACGGGCTTCCTCTTCTGAGAGGGCGCCATTTTGATTCCTGGATTATGGACCTCCAGATGTTGCGGCTGGATCAATTCGTCCCGATAGCTCGAGTGGAAATATCTATGTCAAGCTTGAAGCGGAAGCGTGGGGCACCGGCAAAATTTCAGTGGCTCCCAGGCCGGTCTTTTTTTCTGCCACTGGAAATTTTGGCGGTGAGCTTCCCGTCCAGTGCTAGCACGTGATGCTTTGGGGGACTTGGAGGGGCAGTCCGATGTTTTCCATTGCTGGAGACTGGATTAAAGATCGATTTGCTGCGTGCTAGAGAACTTTATTAAGAGCAGTGATTTCGAGAAAAATAACAAACTAATATTTCTACAATTGAATCGATTTGACAATATTTAACAATCATTATTCCTTCTCATTAAAAATTAATAAAATTCTGCTCGCTGCCTATTGCATCAATATCAATTTGTAAGAGTTGCGTAAACTGTATGGCTGCCGCCTTGCCCCCACTACAGCGGTTGATTGGGCGACGGGAGGCTCAACGCTGATGGAAGCCACGCGAATGGTGGCACGTCTGCCGGTACCTATAATTTCTTCCCCGTCTCCTTCAAACCGGTGCCTTGAGTTACAGCCTCGCCAGCGTACATTACTCCATCCCGCGGCTCACGCTGCCTCCGAATTCCTCGCTTCCTCACCTGCTACTTCACCTACTCGAACCCTTTAGTTTTCCTCCTGTTTACGATACCTCCCAACACCAAAGCTCAAGATGGGCGAGTCACGGTTCGTACCCCTATTGATCCCCAGATCGGCCGCCTTTGCGCGCACGCGGTTGCGAGAATTTACTGGCTGACGGCTTCTCTTCACAGGCAAGAGCTTGTCCAATGGCTCAACAGCCTCCTCCAGCTCAACATCACCAAGGTTGAGCAGTGCGGTACTGGGTTCGTTCATCCTACCCCTCCCCCACTACGACAACACCTCATCGCCCGCGGGGGATCGATGGCTAACGATATCTCAGCGCCGCGCTATGCCAGGTCTTTGACAGCATTTACCTCGATGTTCCCATGTCCCGCGTCAAGTTCAACGTGAACGGTGAATATGCCTACGTTCAAAACTTCAAAATCCTGCAAAGTACGACTCACCCTCACACGCGATATGTTTTATGATATCTAACCCACGATATAGCCACCTTCTCCAAGCACCAGATCGACAAGCCTATTCCGGTCGAGTCTCTCATCAAGTGCAAGATGCAGGACAACCTCGAATTCCTGCAGTGGACCAAGAAGTTCTGGGACCTCAACTTCCCCGATCACGACTACGATGCCGTCGCGCGGAGAAAGGGCGCCGGTGGCCTCACTGGCGGCCCTACTACCTCTCGCGCTCCCGCCGCCTCCTCAGGCGGCGCTCGCAGAGGAGGCGTGACACCCAGCGGTGGAGCCCGCGTCGCAAAGGCCGCTGGGCCCGGAACCGCAGCCCTCCAGCAGGAGAACGCCACCCTGAAGGAGACGGTTATCGGGCTTGAGCGTGAGCGAGACTTCTACTTCAGTAAGCTGCGGGATATCGAGCTCCTGATCCAGCAAGCCATCGAGGATGACCCTGAGCTTGACAAGGAGGAGGACGGCCTCATCAAGCAGATCCAAACCATCCTGTACTCTACGGAGGAAGGGTTTGAGCTCCCCGCCGAGGGTGAACTGGACGACCAGGAGACTTTTTGAGGGAAAAATTCACTGCTTATGAAATGCGAGTGCGAGGATAAATGAGACGATTGAAGTGGAGGCAAAGGACTGAAACTGAGAGAAAGATATTAGAGGATGTCAGCAGAGAAAAAGCGACAATTGCATAGAACGGCGCTTTTCGTGTCGTATATGGCGAATAAGAGCCGGCGCATGACACAACGTCGGGATGAAGACTACGATGAAGACGGTAATGAAGCTACAGATGTTCACTCCACAATGAAACGTTTCTTGTCGACGCAAAGGATGTAGCCAGATACAAAGGGATATAGTACTGGTATCTGTCTGTCCCAACCCCATTGCCCTCCCTTCATAGTTGAGGTTCTCGTGAAATGCCCCTTTCCACACCTTGAGGACCACATTGATGATACAATGCTGTGAACATCAGCAGCAAGCTAGCATAAAGAAGTCTATTCATTGTGATGCATTACTTACCGTACACAACTGCAGTGATACTACTACTAACTACTCGTAGAGCGAATAGTCTCGGTCAGCGTATTCGTATTACTCCTTTACCAACAGCGTCATGAGACGTCGACGAACAGCCACTAGCGCCTTATTGCATGCCTGCCTAAGGGTCCGTACCTTCGGCGCCTGCACCCAGCGCTAAGGTTTCGGTACCCGCTACCGTACCCTGTGGAAGCCTGTGCTTCAGTGACCTTGTACCCTGTAGACCGCCTCCGCTGTCAGTTGATACCCTTGTAAGACTTTACGAATACGGGTCCCCAAGTACCGTGATGCGTTCATCATCTATCATCATCGGCTGATGCCCGACTGTACAACCACAGCTTCCTTCAACATATCATCGCCCATTGAATTCTCCGAGGTCATCAACTCTAGACTATTATCTTCAGACCTCCTACCGATTTCCTTCTACAACCTCCCACTAAAGCGATTGGAAACACCGCCCAGGGAACAGCGACATGGCTCCGCCGCCAGAGATCGCCATCCCTTCTACCTCCGTCTCCAACGACCCCAAACCCTTCACCCTCTACAACATCACCCTCCGCCTCCCACTCCGCTCCTACGTCGTCCAGAAGCGATACTCAGACTTTACCCGTCTTCATGCCACGTTAAACGAACAAATCGGCTCACCGCCACCCGAGCCTCTTCCCGGCAAGCACTGGCTCAAGTCCACCGTGAACTCAGCCGAGCTCACCCAACAACGTCAGGCTGGCCTAGAGCGCTATCTGAAAGCCATCGCTGAATCGCCCGATAGGCGATGGCGGGATACAACCGTATGGCGGGCTTTTCTCAATCTGCCCAGCACATCGAGCACTTCCAACTCGGCCGTATCTACTAGCGGTATGGTGGGCAACACAGCGGCCGGAGCGGCGGACCCTCATACATGGCTGGATATGCACAGGGAGCTGAAGGGGTGTCTGCACGAAGCCAGGCAAGCATTATCACGGCGTGACGGCGCTTTGGATAGTGCGAATAGCTCAGCCGCTGCTGAGGCCGGGGCAGCAGCCAAGAGGGCTTTGGTCAAAGGCGGGACACTCATCGCCACCCTCGCCGATGGTCTACGTAAGATGCAGGAGTCGAACAGGTTAGGCGAAGGGGAGCTGCGCCGAAGACGAGATTTGGTGTCGGCAGCGAGGATGGAGCGAGAAGGACTGGATAAGCTGGCCAACAGCATGACCACACAAGCAAGCGAACGAGAAGGCGGTAAGGCACAGTCTTCCTCCACGAGTAAAGCGGAGCTGCTAAAGGGAGGCAAACCCAGCGGTCGAGTCCTAGGCGCACCACTTCCAGAAACGGACAAGACACGAGAACTAGGCAACGAGGGCGTGCTCCAGCTCCAACGCCAAGAACTCGAGCAACAAGACCTAGACATCTCCCAACTAGCGCAGGCCATCCAGCGCCAACGCGAGCTGGGCGTCAAGATCAGCGACGAGCTCGAGCAGCAGAAGGATCTGATGGGCTTCCTGGACGAGGACGTAGATCGGGTCCAGGGCAAGATCAAAGTAGGCAACGACCGACTACGGAAGTTCTGACTGGGGCTCCTCCACAGCGGGATGCGGGTGACACTGTTGGTGGCAGAGATTGTGGTTTGGGCGAGATACCTGACGAGGAGCCTCGCTGAGGGCCTGCTGTGGGCGGCAGAGGTTTTGGCTATCCTGATTGTACGATCCAACCGATAGAGGCGCTGGCCTGTACATTTTTACTTGGTCCTTTGGCACTCCCTTTGATTTGACCGGCGCTGGAAGACTTTGGCAGGGCGCAATCTACTACAGACAGCATACAGCTTTGTTATTTAACCATGATTGGAGCTTTTCGTTCGCTACTGCGTCCCTACCCTGTGATTTGATGCTGGATATCTTGAAAGGCGCATGCTCGTGAAACCGAGACTCGAGATCTATTGCTTTTTGCTGTATGATCGGATGGTCACGGGTCGCACGATAAAGTACAGATCCGCATGGATAGAGAAAGCCGGCCGAGATGCGGCCAACACCCGGCCTTGATCCGTTGAAGCTCCCGCATCGGACCGTCCCACCGTGCATGTCCACGCAGGTGAGGTGTGTCCCATCCGTCTCCAATGTGCTTGCTAGCTCCTAGTTTTCTATGGTACTGCTAATATTGGCCGAAGAAGGGATGCCTCATATTCACCAATTACAGCTTTCCCGTCATAAATCTCTTACCTTGAAATGTTCTCTCTTCTCTCTTCCATTTTCGTCTGGATTCGCAGTCGTACCCGTACCTACGCGAGAATAGAGTGAGGTAAGCGGAATAAACTACCCGCTCCCCACATTTGCTTAGCGCCGCTCTGCAGGTCGACCAGCGACGTCACAGTGAACCGCTTCCGTGGTGGGAGGACGGACCCCTGCTAAGTTCCTGTTGCTCAGGCAACGAGTGGAATACTAGCACCACCACACCAAGGCCATCACTCAATTTCCTTTAAGATTGCATACCTCTATCGTCACGGCCGCGCAATGATACGTGTACTCTAACAGTGATGGTGGTTACTCCCTACTGACCGGTCAGGAACACCTCCTCCTGGCTGCGGGTTTTGTTGACGAGATGAAAACGCGACGGAACTGGCGGGAAGCCAGCTTGCTGACCCGCACGCTTCACGATTCGTTGGACGCAGTGGGGATGGCAGACCGCTTCTCAGCTTGTCACAAAGCCCAGAGCTACAGAGACAGCTCGGATTGGAGGAGACGACATCGTGTCAAGCTGCAGAACGCGGTGAAGAAGCAGGAGAGAGGAGAGGAGGAGTCGAGAGGGGGCTGTGTCATGGAGCATCGACCCAAGAACCAGTGGGTCGTCGAGTCGTTATGCGTACAGTAGGTCATAGACTTTAGTACCTTTCTCTTGGGGCTCGAGTCGTACGAAAGGACCCTATCTGTGCTTGTAAAGTCTCGATCTAGGCCTTTGCAACGGTTTGGTGTGACCATGAGCGTGCGAGTACGTAGCGATGACCAGAAGCGGAAGTTTCTGCCCAACCAAATGAGTTAGTTGCCCAAAGACTCGAAATATTGCGTGAGTAGTACCTTTTGCATTTCCTTCTGCAGAAGCGTAGTGGAAACATGTGGCTGTTGGGGGATGCTTGGCAGCGGTCCGTAGCGGCGCCTCAGCCAGTAGCAGCCCGTAATTCCAGCTAGCGAGCCCCAAAAGGAACTTCAAAGAACTGTCATTACCCCCTAAAGCGGTACGTACCTCCCGCTAATCCCACCACGAGGGAAGCCGGCGCAGCGCCAATTAGGTGGTACCGTCAGTTAGTATGGGCCACACAACCTCATGGCCAAAAAGTCAAAGTAAACACAGGCCACCCTCTCGTCTTTCCCGCCTTGTGGCTGTCTGTCTCATCCTGCATCGCAATCCAATAGTACTCGGGGCTCATATTCTTTTCCCCTCATACTGCCGCGTACATGCTAACGACAACATCTTGAGATTTTCTCTGCCTATTTGCAAATTAGACACGCAAGCACGCTTTGTTTCTCTCCCGTCTGCGCATTTTCTTGGTGCTCGGTGTTTGTTTCTGCTTGCTTTCTTCTGGCTTCTTTGCAGTTGGCTCACCCGTGAGTTTTTTCCAAGCATCAAGAAGTTCTTGCTTGATGCTTAGTCTTTTCAAGGCAACTCGATCTAACTGAACGTACAATCCAGGCTCTTCTAACGAGACTCACGACCTCATGGCTTCTCCAATATCTGCATAGCACGGCTTAAAGCGCACCGACATTTTGGACAGGCAAGCGACAACGCCTCCAGATCGAATCGATACCAAATAGCGTGCTGGCTCCAACACTGCCATGAGCGACCAGCCCCCTCCGCCGCCGCCTCATGGCGGACAAGGCGGAGCACCCAAGTCTGGGGGCCTACCGCCTGGCAAGTACGATATCTTTGTCATCCCAGAGCACTCCGCCGGCTCGGGGTTTCTGTATCTTCCGTCACTCCAGCCCAACGTCAACAGCTTCGTGGCGGGCTTCGCTTCCGCTCTGATATTGGTGGTGCTCGGGCAGAGTATGGCGCCGGCTTTCCGGACCTGGTGGGACAGCTTCCAGGGACTAGGTAATATGGGTATCGTCATGCTCATCCTCGGTGTTGGATTCGGAGCATGGTCTCTAGGTCGCACACAGCAAGATGGAGGTCCCGGCTTTGGTTCCTATTCCAAACCAAAACCTGACGCCTCTAGTGGCGGACCGAGAGGCTCAGCTGGATTCGGCGGCGCTTTCCCCGGAGCCACTCCTAACGCAGATGGTCCGCCGCCGCCTCCGCCGCCTCATGGAAGCAGCCCTGGTGGAGGGCATCATCCGAACGGAGGGCCTCCTCCTCAAGGTGCTAGAACACATGACGAGGGTTACTTTCCCACGGGAGGAACCCCGCCGCCCCATCAAGAACAACAACCACCTCCACCTCCCAAACCAGAAAAACCAGAGACGCCCAAAGATCCACCAAAGAACCCACCCAAGAGTGCCTGGGAAAAGGCTCGAGAGCAGTACAAGGGCTCCTGGGAGAAAGCTCGTGAGGAGACAAGAAGAAAGGAGGAAGAACGCAAGGCAAAGGAGGCCGAGCAAAAACGTCGGGAGGAAGCCGCCAGGAGGCTAGCAGAGCTGCGCGCCAGAGAAGCTAGAGAACGACAAGCAAGGGAGAATGAGAAGCAGAAACGTGAAAAGGAGGCCAAAGAACAGGAGGAGAAGCAAAGGGCAGAACAGAGAGCGAAAGAGCAAGCTGAGAAGCTAGAGAGGGAACGAAAAGAACGAGAGGAGCAGCGGAAGAAGGAGAAGGAGGAGAAGGAGCGGCAGGAGAAGGAGAGGCTAGAAAAGGAGAAGAAGGACAAGGAGAAGGCAGCAGCTGAGGCCAACGCAAAGAAGGGCAGCAGCTACGCCTTCTCCGGTGTTGGGGAGAAGACTAGCATGTGGCCAAACGGACGACCACCCACTGTTCCTCAACACACATCGACACCAAAGAGCACAACATCCTCCAGCCCTGGTAAGAAACCGCCGGCTCCGACAGCCAAGACGTACATGAGCGAGGAGACGTACTCCTACCGACCGTACGACCAGCCTAAGAAGTCATCCCGCAAAAAGTCTGTATCGTCTTTTGCGGAGACGGAGTCTTCATGGGCGCCTTCGCAGACGACAAACCGAACATCGCCGCCACCATCCATGAGAGGTCCTTACTCGACCAAGGACCCAGACAAGATTTGTATCTCCGCCGTGTACCTGTTCATGAACCAATTCGCCAAGACACCAGCTAGCCAGCTCATCTCCGGCTTTGGTTCCGTGACAGACGGGCTAATCCTGCGCATCACGACCGAAGGACTGTTCATCGACGACGACGTCCGAGGCGTGCCGCAGCGCGAGTGGGACGTCAAGGCGTGGACACTCAAACAAGCCGAGGTATGGTGCCCCCCGCACTGCTTGAATCAGCTCTCTGCCGCCGCCGGCGCGGCACCGACTGCTTCTGCTTCCGCGAAACCCTCCCCCAATTTGCTTTTCAAGATGGCGGCATCCCGCGCGCGCAACGCGGACAAGGGCGGCGCGAACCACACCGTCACCGGAGAGGAGGCCGACGTCTACCTCGCCGATATGCTCCGCGCGTGCAACGAATGCTGCCGTCTCGGGCTGTGCGAGCGCAAGTTTAGAGATACTAACATTCCGTCTTCGGCGGGCCAGACTGGTGAGTGGAAGTCCAAGGGCTTGCACGTACTCCGCGCTACGCTTCGCGATCAAGAAGCTAAGAGGTATCTCTTTGTCATTGACGAATCCGAGAGTTGGAAGGTGGCTGTTGGTCTGCAGCGCTTGAGGCGCGGGACCCAGGTGCGACAGCTAGGTGTAGGAAGTATGACGCCCTCGGATGCAAGAGGAACACTCGAGATGCTCGGATGGGGTCAGTAGCCTTTCCCAAATATGGGAGCAAACGAACAGGGATGAATGATATAGGGAGGCGCATATTTATGTACAGCAGAGCACATACACACATGGACGCATGTGTTGAGAGATCTGTGGGGGAGGAATGTGGATTCATCGGAATGAGAGCGGCATTTGCATACCAGGCGAGATGGGGTTTTGTTTGGATTTTTTTCTCTTGTTTTCTTCATTGCATTCCACTGTATACCCCCGAGACGACTACACAGCAGATACTCCAATTGATGAACACTTCACGCACGCACACACATTTAGATATCACTTAGGTATACGCGAACTGTAGAACTTGAGAATATATGTCAGTCCGAGTTGAGTCCAGAACTAACTACAGCTAGGTGTACATGTCAATCTAATCGCTAGCATCGTTGAGTATCATTCGCCGGATCCAAGAGAAAAGAGCAAATCAAATGAAAACACCTTCCAAACCCCCTGAATGCACAAAAACGCACCTTTTCAGTCCAACTCCTGAGCCAAACGCCAGCATATATCACTTGTTGAAACTCAAACTCCCCACCCTCTATCCATTTCCAACTTCTTCTAAATCAGTCACGACTTCCTCTCTTTCAACCCCCAAACCTCCAACACCCCATCCATCCTACCCACCAACAACGTCCCCCCATCCGAGGAAAAGCCTCCCGCTGTCACCAAAGCCTCGCTTGCCTTCTCACACACCACAACCCCCGAGGCTAACTCCATCACATCAAACCCTCCTTCCGTCCTACACGCCATCCACCTCCCGTCCGGCGAAATGCACAACGGCCAGCCCTCCACAGCACGTACACTATTCAGCGAGTAAGATGTGAGATCCCCTGTTGCGGGGAGCCAGATGTGTACGGTTGTGCCCCATACTGCTGCTACGGTCTGTCCATAGACGGATAGAGCACGAGGGTTAGAGTTGCTGTGGCTGCTGTCGACTTCGAGGCGGTAGATTGTGCGGCTGGAGATGGGGTTGGTGATGCGGAGGGTACCGTCTGTGGATTGTGTAACGATATTTCCGTCCGTAGTGAAGACTGCGTGCGTGACCGGGGCAATGTGGCTCACTACACGGCCGACTCTCCTCCCTGTTTTTGCGTCCCAAATACCGACTCGCTCTCCACTGCAACGGTGGTCATCCTCCGCGGCGGCTATCCATCTTCCATCTCGACTCCAAGCTAGGGGCCCCCTGCGCAGAACACCCTTGATCTCACAAAGCGATTTTCCCGTCTTAGCGTCACGGATAAGAATACTGCTGGCGTGGTGATACTCTACACCAGAACCCACGGGAACGGTCCAGTCCCGAACTGTGGCGGCGCGAAGAGATCCATCCGGGGCAAAGGCCGCTTGGGAGCCGGAGGTTTTGACAAGCGTAGTCAGATTGGAGGACGATGTGAGATTGAAGGTGTCAATCCAGGATTGTGAGGGATGCTGAGTTGTGGGAGAGATGGCGAGGCCGGTGGTGGAGGAGGATGAGGTGGAGGATGGGTTCAGGGCGACGTGGGTGATTTCGGAGCGGGACATGGCGTGTTGGTGGTGGAGAGTTAGGGTGAAGTTGAGCCGTGAAGTTGAGGAAGACCTTTACACCGGTCAGTCTTATTCCACAATCTCATTACAAGTTATAAACGTACATGGCGAATATATTAAAATCGAAGAGGCGGGTATTTAGGGATGAGAAGGGGATGAGACCCCAAGGTCAGATCAGGGTATATTTCTTCGTTCCCCTACAATCTTTATATCCAGATGGTTGCTCATTCAGATTTATACTATCTACTCAATCGGTCAGCTCCGTCTCTAATTTCATAGTCCGAGATCCCCTGTCCAAACAAACAAACGCGCTAACCGAGTAGATTCAAAGCAGCCGTGAATCACAGTGTTGATGGTTCGCAAATTCTCCTCCTCCCGCTTACCGCGGACTTCCCAATCAGGAAAACAAGGCAGATTCTAGTGTCGCAGCCCGTACATTTTTGACATACCGCCTCAATGTTCTTGGAGATGTTGCCAAATGCTGCAGAGCCGTAGCCCGGCCCGCGGCAATGAGGTTTAGCAGGTCCGGGCTTTGCGGTGAGGACTTTGATGGGGGAAGAAAAAAAAAGTTGAGGGGGTTTTGGTAGAAGGGTGGATGGGCTGAAAGGGGAAAGTGAGAAATTATGTGATGTGGGAATACGAGCCGTAGTACTATATCTTCGGACTGCCAATTGGTGTTGAGAAGCGACAAAAAAGAAGAAAAAAGTTGGAAAGCAACAGGAGGATTCCTTACCTTTTTGCTAGATAATTGAAATTTGCAAGGTCTCGTAGCTGCTTGAGAGGCTGAACATGAACAGATGAATCGTGGCATGTCGGCACATATTACTATAGTAGTCTTTGCGACGGTAGCCGTACCCCCATATCACTCACCTACTCCCTCAAAGGAGCGAGGAGTCATCGGTAGTCATTCACGCATTCAGAAGACAGACTTACACGCAGCGAAAATTCACCTTTCCTAATTGAGCTCGCCGTAAAGCCTCAAACCCCCAGCCACGTCAACATCCCGGAAATGACTGCAGCCCATTTCGCACGAGAGCATACATGTAGGATCTAATTGTTCCATTCCTCCATTGCTGAATCGTTTGCCTTGCTTGCCAAGGCCTTGACTCTAGTTGGTTGGCTGGCAATAGCTTCACAATTACGATGGCCTCCGTTTATCGGCTGTATGTTGGGTCGGCTATGTCACTGAGTCAACGCCGCAAAGTGATCAATTATAGAGAATTGTGAAAGTCTTGAAAGTCACGAGAGTGATTCATCCTGATACAACTGCATCCCAACCGCTGCGATGGATGAGTATTATTTACAAAGGCGCGCCCTTGAAGATTTCATGTATTGCTATTATGAGCATCTCGACTACATGCTAAAGTGGTTACCAGATGTAATGAATGAGACGGGGGGAGAAATGGGAAAGGGAAGTGCAAGAGGATAAGGATAACGGTCTTGCCGGTTTTGACGCCTTGCTTCCCCGCTGGATTGGCGGTATGTCCACGGCGGGCGGGCCGCCGATTGCGGAGTCGAGTCCGACGGACCTTATACGGCGCGTCCGCTCAGTCACGCCGACTGACACCAAAATGAACCAAAACCGCCATCGGAGGTTGCCGACAAATCTTTTCGGAAACATCAGAAAACTCACGGATGCAAAGGATGAGGGAAGATCTTAGACAGCACGTGTAGGTAAGCATGCTTAACGCAATTGCCACTTTTGATACGTAATGGGAGAGATCATCGCCAATCCATCAAGGTGCGACGGCTCCGCACTCCTGTACTATATTTATATACTACGTCTTTGACCTCACCTACGCTCCAAATGCCTTGTCATATCCAACCATGCACGACCTATACCGTGTAGAGCTTGTCCTCAACTTCTCCATGGCATCTTGCAGACCCTCCCGCGAGAGAGGAATCTCCTCCACCCACGATGAGATGCCCTTATCCGCCGCCAGCTGAAGCATCTCCAGCATCTCACGGCGGCTACCCAGATGCGACGCACCAATGAAAGATCCATTGCCCGTAAAGTCCTGGTTGCGGATCTCGATACCCTGCCCACCTGGCAAGCCCACCGAGTTCCAGCGTCCGTGAACATCCAGCATACTCAGGTACTTGCCCATCTCGAACCCATCAAAGGACGTGGCCGTGTTGATGATGAGGTCGAAGCTCATCTCGTGCGGCTTCTCCCAGCCTTCTTCCTGCGTCGCAATGAACCCGTCCGCGCCCATCTTCTTGGCGTCGGCCTCCTTGGCTCGTGAGCGCGAGATGGCCCAGGTTTCCGCGCCGAGGGCCTTGGCGAAGAGCACGCCGTAGTGGCCGAGACCGCCGATGCCGACGATGCCTACTTTCTTGCCGGGGCCGGCGCCGAAGCGCTTGAGGGGGCTGTAGACGGTGATGCCGGCACAGAGCATGGGCGCGGCATCTGTGCTCGCCATTTTGTCGGGGATAGGGAATACCCTGCATTTTGTGTCAGTACGATTTCATTTTATTTTTTTTTTTTTTCATCCCTGGTGAGTTTCACGTTGTACGTGCTCAGGGGAAACATACCAGTACTCGTGAATGCGCGTATGCGACGAGTAGCCGCCCTGGGTAATAAAGTCCGTACCCGGATACACAGACCCATACGCATCAATCTGGTGCTTGCAATACGTCTCATTGTCATTCTTGCACTGGCGGCACTCGAGGCACGACCAGACCTGGGCACCAACACCGACGCGCTGGCCGACCTTGGCAAGAGTAACTTTGGGACCGACGTTGAGGACTTTACCGACGACCTCGTGGCCGACGGCGAGGGGGTACGGGCAGTCACCCCAGTCGCCGCAGATTTTATGCCTGTCACTGGCGCAGACGCCGCAGCATTCAATCTCAATGTCAATGTCGTGGTCGGTCAGGGGACGAGGCGCCCATGAGTTTTTCTCAAACTCGGTCCACTTCTCGAGGCTGGGGGTTTGGAAACCCGTGAACTTTTCGGGGTAGGCCATGATGGTCAGGGGCGTTGGTGAAGGATATCAGGAAAGTTGATGGGAGAGATACGACAAGGAGAGAGAGAGAGAGAGAGAGAGAGAGAGAGAGAGAAACAGGTGGGAAGAGAATGAAGGAAGGGGAGAGAAGAAAAAAGCTGAAAAGGCTCTTTTGGGTGAAAGCTGCCACCTACCAACTAATCTACTCCATTACAAGAAAAGTCACGACCGGAGTGCCGTCCCCCACCAATGCCAATACTGGACGGCATCACAACGTGAGGGGGCAGTGTGGAGGGGCAACAAGGCGGCACGGGAATAGGTGGTGAGGTCCCATATTATCCATTCTCTCCCTCCACTTTAGCACCAAGTCCCAACGGTTATATGGGCTGGTGCTTCACTCGGCGGCGCACATGCCGCCTATCCCCGGCGATTCATCCGACGCCGTGCTACTTGTCGCGACGCCGTAGAAGGTCTTGATAAGCACTCAAATGCCTCTTGCTTAGACTTCTCGGGATGCTCAACCCGAAACCCGGAGTATCCAGCCCGACGAGCATGGTCTTACAAAATATGTTCTCAATGGAGTTGCGCTGCGGAGTATCATTGCTCCTGCAACCCGTAGTCTCTTCGGTGACCTCAAGACTCATCACCGAAAAGGGAAGAAAATAAAGAAAAAAAGACTAGTACTAACTGCTTAACCAGCTGGACCCTTCCGAGACTCCACATGCGCCCGTTCTAGCCTGAGCGTAGGCTTGGGAATGGACCGTCGGGACTTGTGGTTCTTGTCGGCTGATTATTCCACCAATCGCTGTGAGGGGTTGCCGACGAGGTGGTTTGTTCGTCGCTTGAGCTATGCGATGAAGTCGCGATGTATGTAACGACGAGTGTTGGTTTGGATGATGCTAATTAGGCCAATGGCTTGATAGAATGAAGGTGCGAATTCCACATATATCCAAGAGTGTTCCCCCAGCTATCATTGTCTCTTCTGCACCGTCTTCACCTGGCCCAGCCCAACGCCGGACAAGAAGCAAATTCTCATCGTCGCTCCCGCGTAGACCCAGGGCACATTACCAATGTCGCCCGCATTCCAATTCATCACATCATAGTAGATTTGCGGTCCCAGCTCCCACATGGAGAATAAATGCCCAAAGTCAGCCAACAAGAGCACGAACAGGACGGCCCGCCACACCCGGACGTCACCTGTCGAGCGCAGCACAATAGCCTCGTTGAGGGCGAAGAACAAGTACATATTGGCGAGCTGGGACATGGCCACCGATGTTGCTTTTGGTACCTCCTGCGTAGCGGACGCCGCGTCGAGGAGCTCCAGATAGCGCGCCTGGCGGAATTGGTTGAAGAAGGCGCCCGTCAAGGCGGATATCGGCTCGATGAGGAGGAAGAATAGGCGGTAGGCGAAGGGCATCTGGACGCCCGCCAGAACCTGCTGTTTCTGCTTGTTCTCTGCCATTTTCTGAGATCTCCCCGGCGTGATTGTTGAGATGTTGTAGTTTGTGTTGTCCGGTCTTGAGTTGCTGGATACTGTACAAATCCTTGCGTCGGCGGTGAGCCGTCAAGATGGATCAGCCGGCGAAGTGATCCACTTTCGTACCCTGGACTTTTCCCCGGACAATAAGATGGCGATATAATCAAGGACGTATTGACGATGAATTTCAGGCTACTAAGTCAAAGAATATCGTATTTCGCGGTGAAATATTAATGCCGGGCTGTGCTGACCAAGACGTGACCACACGCCGTAACGCTGGTAATGACACTGCTCTTCTCAAGAATGAACATTGATTTTATATAATGAAAGAAACTCATTGTATCATTAAGTTGGTATCAAACAAAATTAAACGCCCGAACAGACTAATCTAGTGTTACCTCAGCCTTCTTAGCCGAGTCCTGAATTTCTTTAATGTCCTTAGAGATACTCTGAATCGTCATAAGCTCCTTCTTGTGCTGGCAAGCCAGGACCGCAAGCGCTGACGACTTCCATAGAGGGACATCCGTACGAGACGCGCGGTTCAAGAAAACAGTGGTAATCCCGAATAACAAGGACAGCACCTGAATGGCTACAGGTCCCGCAAAATAATACCAACGGATAGAAACAAATGAAACAGTGGCCATCTTTTCTCCGCGCGCAGATTTGGAATTTGGCCCTGAGCGCACATAGTCCGTCATGCTGGCCGCCATCTTCTTGAACCGGTCCGCGATATCCACATCGCCAGATAAAGAGGCAGCCAGACCAGGATTCTTATTTTCGTAGTTTCCGTCTATCCACTTTGTGGTAAATGTCCCAGACTGGAACAAATTCTGAAGAGCTGCGATATCGCCCCAATCGATGGAAAGCTCGGGGATATTGTCGGGCGTAGACGCATTCATGATAAACTTACCCCAGGCAGCGTCTCCTTCAGGATCAAAGACCCAGGGTTTATCTTGTCCAAAATCGGCTTCTCGAGTTTTGTCGAACGTGAACTCTGTGCCATTTGATCGGGCTGCTTGATACTCGTATGCTGTGAGCGACAAAGAGCAGTCGGTGATGTTAACACCGTGAGAGCGGAAACTTGCATCAACGCTTGCCCTGTATATAGCAAATTTGGTAAGTTCCGGCGGAGTAGTATCAACCATTATGGTATCGGACGCCTTGCCAACTAATGCGGTAGCATTCATGTAGTAAGTAGTCGCACTGTCAGTGTCCACCGTCTCAGTTGTGATACCTAAGCCTCCGGGCGTCGTCATGTTGCACTGTGTAATAACCTCTCCCTTCAGCTTCACACAGTCTTTGGTACGCAAGGTCTCCTGAGTGATATCTTTACAGGCTGTCTTGAACCCGAGAGATATATACGTGCCATTCCAACGACACTCTGCGCTTGGGCAGTTGAAGTCTTGAATGTTTCCGATATCGTAAAGACCCTGGATGATAGCAGCCTGCATCCCTGGATCTTGTGGGACAGCCTCTGGAAGGAAATCGGTGAGCAAATATTTGATACTTTGGCTGGAGCCTGGAAGATGCTAACCTTGTCGATGATTGAACATTTCGTTCTTTAGGCCACGCCCATAGGAATGCGAATATCCAAAAGTTACCGAATCGTCTGCGGTAGGAACATATCGGTCCTCCAACGCGATAACCTGTTGCGCCAAAGGTGCGAAGGCCAGCCGCGAGATAGTGATGATAGCGCCCAAGGTAGCCAAGTTCCACTTCATTTTAGCGATAAAGAGCAGCGAACCCCAGGGGCCACGACTAGCCTCATCAAACTTTTCTAAATGGGATAGCTTTTGAGGTCGTTTCTTGAAATGAAGCCATTTAAGCTGGCCAATGAACTCGCTTACTCCATGCATCAGGGCTGCGGAGGAGAGTGTCGTCAGGATAGCTATGGTTGCGTTCAAGGAGATGGTATCACCCCAGTCGGAAAGAGGCTTGCCGTCCATTTTCACAAAGATGACGCCAATGAGGATGAGCAGGGCCAGACTAGCGGCAGACGTGAGGTATTCGAAAAGCCATTCCTTGGTAGAAATGAAGCTATAGCGTTTATATTTGAGTGGCAGCGAGGTTGAGCTTGGCGACTCCATGTCCTCGTCGTAGAAATTGGCAGCCTCATACCGCTGAGGACTCGCGCGGGGGGCGTTCCTATGCATGCTAGGTATCAAGACAATGGGTCATATAAAGTCCCAATAATCGAGTGCGTTAAAGATTATCGGAAATTGTCTTCGAGTGAACAACTCGGAGCTAGATTGCTGGATCTGAGCTACGGAGCATACGATTATATAGTCAACTACCCAAGAAGCCTTACCCCACGGCCTACTTACGATCTATTTCAGCCTCAAGCCCATGAGCTAGATTTTAACCAAGACCAAAAGGTCAGCTGCACGCCTAATGCGTATTTTCGGTGTGCAATCTGTACGTTAGGGCCGAGACATTGCAGTGCACTTTTTCAACCCGTGTCACTATTGATAGATGCAGCTAGTCAGACTATTAAACGCCACTAGGACTAGCCAGCAACTAAATCAATCAGCTTCAGCCTTGCCTCCCGATGAGGGGGGCCAGGCTTATCAAGTGAGGAATGAAATGATACATATGCCTTGATGAAGTATGACCGTATTATGGCTCCCGTCTCTTTTGCGTATACGATAAAACAATGAATTAATTTTCCCTTGTCCAGCTTTCTCCTCTATACTTCACTCTCTATGGATTGATATTCAACACAGAGGTAAACCTCACTTTCCGAGGTTATCTGACTGAACCAGGCTGAGCTTCAATCCGTGCCCGCATAGCTTGTGGAGATAGCTGCAGCTAACACACCATCTAATTCATCGCTAGACTTTAGAGTCGACAAGCAGATGTCGATCTATGCTGGTATGACCCAGTATTTGCCGCTCATACTATAGGTTATTGGCTCCATGAATAGCTAAGCCACCACATTAGGGCAGCCTCGCAAGCCAGTAGCCTTGTCTCACTCTCGTATCATGGACTGACCCCGCGGGGAATATTGGGCTGCTCTCTTCAAATTTCTTTTGAGATTTTGTTCGAGCATAGGGTCTAAGTTACGAAAATTCTTGTCAAAGATTAGTTGTTAGCTGTCTTGGCGTATCTAGATTGTGCTTCTCAAAATAAACTGATTATGATTCCCGATTTTGATTTGGAAAAATGCGTATTGATTTCACCTGAGATATAATTGGCATGTGTAGTGCATGGAGGTGCCCAACTTCTGATTCTAAATTAAGCCACCTTGGCGGACGCCTGCCGTGTTACCGCTCCCTCGGGTTAGGACAACACCATCCGTCTCTGCCACGTTCTGAAGTAGCTGCATGCACATTCAATACGAGAAATGCAGCAAGACTTATCACAATTAATGTAGATCTGCGGGAACGTCTTATCTTAGGCTTCTGCGCCGAAAAGTGCGAAGAATCCAGAGGTGAGTGTATAGATAATGTTATCGCAAATACTAGTAGTAATAGCTATTCGGTGACGCTACGAAGTTGTAGATAAATAATTTGTATTTAATGACCAAATGCAAGCTATAGACCTGCGGGGAAAATGAATTAGGACTCGATATCAAATCGTTCAAAACAAAGTCACAATATTTATCATCACTCTAGGATATTACTAGGCTTAGGAAACATGATAATTATACATATTTTAAATAAGATAAGCCTCCATGATAAGTATCATGCAAATAAAAATCTAAGCGTATTTAGAACTAATCTTGAAGTTGAGCATATTTTCGCGACCTTCCTTTAATTTCTAGAAACACCCAAGTTACACTGTTTCTTAATTCATGTTTCCATCTATTTTAACATATAGTCAGACTTCGTCTATGCACTTCGAGGTCCACTTAGAACACTCCCCGCTAATCCCCGCTTCGGTGCCAACCACCTGCATTTGCTTACAAGGATGGACAGCTGCAAAGGATTTGGCATTTAAAAAATGGCTTGCATTTTCGACTGTCCTGAAGATGAGATCACTCCCGCTGCATCGTATTATAGTCAAGGGTGCTGGGTTCAAGGCGCAAACTGCAGTCTTTGTCTGCCGGCGGTCAGCCGGGAGTCGACGAACCGGAAGGGATGAGAAATGAACAGACAGAGTTTTCACATTAATACGCAGTTTGCGCCTCCCTTTTCTTGACTGCTAGATGTCGACCACGAGCCTCTATCTAAGTGACCACTTTACAGTGTGACGTGCTGTCTTGTTGGATTCAGGATCACAAGCCCGACAACGACGTCAGCAGGCAGTGGCTTATCGCACGATAACAAATCGGCTGCAGGCGCTGCTAGTGAAGTATCAACGTGGCTTATAGCGCCTGGTAGTGCCGCGTGCCAGTGAGCCACCCGCCTACGGCCCCCGTGCGACCGTTAAAGCAAACCCGCCAAGCGCGAGTCAGACCAGCGAAAAAACCGGCGAAGCGGCGAAAGCCACCAAAGCCGTTGAAACCGCTTTCCGCAGGCTTTGCGCAGGATTCCCATACTAACCGTCTCAACGTACGCCGTCATTTCGTTCCATCCATCCCGTCCATCCATCCATCCACTCTTCCTAACCTTAACTCTATCCAAATTTTCTTCCGCTCTCTTTTCACCGCCCCCTTCTCGGCAAATTTTGTTTTTAGCCTGTCATATCATCTCAGCTTCTACATTCTAGTCTTAATTTTCGCCGTCACCTTCTTTTGGTTTTAATCTCCCGGGGTTTGGCTCCTGGATTGGACTTGGCCCCCCAATCGCCATTGTCGACCTCAATTAATCGCGACTTCCCTCGACGACACCGCTCTCTTTCCCCGAATCCGTTCTTTGACATCCTCTTCGCTTTCATTTCTTGCCTGACGCGACTCTATCGTAACCTTCACTCAAATCAACGATATCACGACCGACGAGGGAACCCTGTCTTTTTGGTTTCGATCAACAAACAACCAGACTTTGACCAGGGTTGGATAGGCGACTCGATTGTTTGGACACAGTTTACCAGCCGAACGTCACGAGCGATGCGCGTCTAGGCTTACGTTTCCGACCCTCAAGATTATATTCGTAACATCCATTACATCTTTCTTCCGGTTTGCGATTGCCAGCAGGGACACGGAGCGCAGCGCCATCGAGCGGGATTGAGGTGGACAACCCGGCGCTCCCCTGAGCCGCGGTCTACGTTGAAACAGACCCTTCACGACTTGCATATTAATCGACCGCATAATACAGGATGAGGAGGCCATCCGCAGCGGGCGAAACGTCGTTCGCCCAGAGAACAAACGCACACGGCGCAGTACACTTCGATTCTAATCACGCTTCTCGAAATCGGACGAGTATGGACCCAACGGAAGGTGCGCGGGACCACCACCTGAGGGCAGGCACGACCCATCATCGCCCCATGCGTAGCTTGAGCCTTTCCCTTCCGTGGCGACGACCCAAGATCATCCAAAAAGAACTGCCCAGTCTCCCGCAACAACTGAACGATGTCGCTATAGATGACGAGCCCGAACCAGAAGCAGAACCAGAAGCACACGTCAATGTCGGCCCCAGGGGATTGAGCCACGGGCACACTACTCACCACAACGCCAGCATCAAGGGCATGTTCAGGAGGGCCTCGGTTTCGCTACGAAGCATGGTTCATCGTCTGCCCACCGTGGCTGCTGGAGAGGAGGCCAACTTTGAGGAACAGTCAAGACCCCATCGTCCCACCACTTCACATATGCCTGGAAATCGCAATCCGCAACACACTGGTCTACGAACCTCACGCTCTTTCTATGGTCTCGAGTATACCAGAGAGCCCCTCCCGATGGCTCCACGGCCCACCTACACATCCCACCAAGCACCGAGGGCCCGTCTGGCTACTGAGCCTCCCATCGTTCCCTTTAATACTGGACATGCAGCCAAGGCTTCGGCGGCCCAGCAGAATGAGTATCTGGCGCAAGCGGGTCTTCAAAATCGATGGCTGCTGCACCATGCAGTCAGCGATGACAATAATGATGACGAGAGCGGTGTGGGTATTGCGGTGACCGTACCCGGTGCCAGGGAAGCACAGATCAGCAAAGTTGACTTTGTCACCAAACTACCAACCGAGCTCGCCATTCATGTCCTGGCCTATCTAGATGCTGCGGCGCTGGGCTATTCAAGCTTGGTGTCTCAGGACTGGAAGCAAATTGTGGCCAACCAACACATTTGGAGGGAAGCTTGTCTGCGAGAAACCACAAACACCTATGCCATGAGCGGCTCAGTCCGTTCGAATGTTGGTCTGGGAGTCCCCAGAAATCTCCCGGGCAGCAACTGGAAGCAAATCTACAAGATCAGAAAGGAGCTGGAACAAAGATGGAAAGAAGGCAAGGCTCGTCCTGTGTACCTGAATGGACACACGGACAGCATCTACTGCCTGCAATTTGACGAGTACGTCCAGCCATACCCTTCTCTTAGAGCCGTCCAAGCGGCATGCTAAACATTGAATAGGCACAAGATTATCACTGGCTCGCGCGACCGGACGATCCGTGTCTGGGACATGCATTCGCTGGATTGTCGTCTTGTTATTGGTCCGCCCGGCAGTGTCAACAACTCTGACATTCTCGTTGATAAGAGCGAGGAGCCAGTTCACTACGCAGCCGATTCGGAAGGGGGGAGGATCAACACGTCTATGCCTTCGCTGTTGTCATTTCCGGAATACCACAATGCTTCCATCTTGTGTCTTCAGTACGATGACAAGATTCTTGCCACCGGCTCGTCAGACTCGACATGCATTGTGTATGATATCAAGGCGGGCTACAAGCCGATTTTCCGACTTCGCCACCATACGGCGGCCATTCTCGATCTCGCCTTTGACGACAAGCACATTGTGACCTGTAGCAAGGACATTAGCATTTGCGTATGGGATCGGGAGACAGGAACGCTGCTCCGTCAGCTTCGCGGCCATACAGGTCCTGTCAATGCAGTGCAGATGCGAGGCAACACAATTGTATCTTGCTCGGGCGATTTCCGCGTTAAGTTGTGGAATATCGACACGGGCAAGAACATACGGGAGTTTGTCGGCCATACCAAAGGCCTTGCATGCTCCCAATTCTCCGAGGACGGCCGATACGTGGCATCGGCCGGCAACGACAAGACAATCCGCATCTGGGATGCCAACACCGGCGAGTGTCTCCGAAATATCCACGCCCACGAGGGCCTGGTGCGCAGTTTGCACATTGACAGCGTGAGCGGGCGCCTCGTGAGTGGCAGCTACGATACGGATATCAAGGTCTGGGATATGGAGACTGGGCGGCAGCTACTCGATTTCCCCCGATGGCACGCTAGTTGGGTGCTCAGCGCCAAGAGTGACTATAGACGGATTGTCAGCACGGGTCAAGATCCCAAAATCCTGATTATGGACTTTGGCGCTGAAGTGGAGGGGATTGAGATGCTGGAGAGCGATGATCTGGACCCAGCTCAGCAAGGCATTGCTTCTTCTAGCTAATCGCTACCCTTTGAGCGGCTGGAGACGCTGGTATACGAGTTGCGTTTTTCTATACGCAACAGTGATTGTTACCACCTTTATCATTATATTTGGGCATTTTCGACAACAGCAGGCGATATTGGACTCGTGTATACATTGCTTTTTCTTTCCTGTATATATTTTTATTGTTATTATTTGCTTCATTTGTTTTTGGACTGCTCTATTCTACCGCATGGCTTGTCTTTCAACGCTTATAGACAGCATCATATTTTATTACATCCACCACGTATATTATCAGTACGCTCCAACTTGCTTGCTTGCCTCTAATCATGGCACACGTCATCCCGCAATCTTACCAGTCAAATCAAAGTTTATCGAGGTGAGACACTGGCCATCTGAATCTCACCCGTGATGCGGAATGTTACCCTTCCATCAGCAAACGTGATTGGATGTGGTATTGCCCGGTGATCGCGCCGCAGGGTAGTATTCTACAGTGAGTAGGGTGTTTTTCGTGGCGACCAGTCAGCGCAGTCCAGTGTTTGTTCAAAGATGGACAAACGTTTCGAAACAAAATGGTGATTAAAATTTTGTGCGGCTACGGTCCATGGTAGACTGCAGCGACGAAAAGCAGAAGTGATCCTCCAAAGTCCCCGTGCCGCCGCCCCGTCAAACCGGGACCTACTCTGTCTGGGGTCGGAGAGCCTAGGGGCAGGATTACTTGGGAAGGGCCGACTGCAATTCGTCCCGGGGATTTTTTTTTTTTTTTTCTGTGGGGAGTGCCGGCCTTAAGGACCGGGGGGAGACATGGCCGAGGAAGATTATTATCTGGTGCAAGAAGAACATCGTGGTGCAAGCCTTGTCTGCATGCGAGTACGGCGGCCGATGAGCTGGTAATAATTAGGGCCGTCATGTTAGTTGTCATTCACAGTGATCGAGTTGATGCATGTCAGTGGTTTAGCGACCGGACACCGTGGCTCTGATCAGGAGACCACTTCTAACTATGGTGCGATAGACCCCGGAGCTGTGGGCCCGTAGCATCTACTTTTAGCATTTTCCTTTGCTTCTTGGATCTTGAATTTTCTGGTTCGGGATAGATGTGAATACGCTGGTAAAGTCCCTCATTTCAATCTTAATCTTAGCCAGCGTTGACAGGCTGTGTCCTATCTTGACCTGCAGTGCCATGCCGGCTGGACGGTGCCGCAAAGAGTATCTGTTAGTCTTTCTGGGGAGATAGCGATCGGCCTGTCTTCGTGGAAGGTGGTGTGGTTGAGCTTCTCAAGAAGGAAGTTGGGAATAGGTTTAAGGGGATTGCCAAGGCGGGGCGAAGAAAATGCAGACAAAATTCATCCTTCACCTCCCCACCGAAAATCCGGAGGTGGCATCACCAAAAATTCTGTCATCATCCCCATCTGCGGGGGATCCTCTACTCACTAGCTGGTGGGACTTCGGATTCTAAGGCCGTAGTCTTCTGACAAACAGTGTTTTAACCCTTCTCATTAAAATACCGTGTTGATTCGCGCGATATGTTCGGAAGGACGTTCATGAATGCAGAAGGTCCTGATGTTGGTTTCCCACAGGCGAATCTCGATATTCTGCTCATGACTGACCCCATCTTTTCGCGCAGAGTCAGTCAAGTGCCTGGCTCCGGTTGGTCATGAGGTTGGTGTCTTGCTGTGAAGCCCCATGACATGACAACAAAGAGACCAAATGACTCTAGGTCGCTTGTGGCTGCTAACTTTCGCTTCTGTCGCTCATTGTTGGCGCCGGCAATTCTATTGTCTGGCAGACAAATGCGCGCTAGATGAAGTCATGCCCCAAAGGGTAACATCTGACGTCGATTGACTATCTGTGAAACCATCACCGCCTAGATAGATGGCTCGGCGCCTCGTGAGAAGGGCTGCCAGCCAGTCGGGCGGTCGACCTGGGCTGGAGCCAAGTACGCGTAGCCTGGCAGTCGCTGGACCTCGCTGGACCTCGCTGGTAGTCCGACTATGCCGGGGTCCAAGGGCAACGAGATCGGCCCGTGCAGCTGCAAGGTACGGATGGGATACAATCCATTCGCAGCGGGGGCGCGTCCAGTGAAACGGCGCTAACATCAGCGCTACGAGGCTCCACCCCAAACGACATGCTGTGTCCCTTCGCAAGTTCAGACGTTCAGGATATTCAGGGTGTTCAAGGTGTTCCTGCCTAAAGCCCACTTGAGCCCACTAATAGCCTCTAGTCGCCTGCCTGAAGCATATCGGCTGTTGGCGAGAATGGCGATCCTTGCCGGATCTCGTCTCATCTGGGCCAAGGCTTTGACTCGCTTCTCCTTGACGCGCCACAGCTTTGAATTTCGTTTATCAGGGCGGGGGCGTCTTGCCCGAAAATCCGGGGGGATGGCTCTTGGGATCGAGTATGCCTAGATCCCCTAATTAGCGGTTATCCTCATGCTTGTGCGAGCATACCACCTGGATAGGTGGTCCTTGCTCGTACGAGTACGATCCGGCACTTGGCGAGTTGTTTCGGAAGGGAGGAGGTCGAATTTCAGTGACCAACTACCAGGGGCGCCTTATGTCAATGCATTCATGCCGGAGGCTGCGTTGAAGAACCGTTGGGCGTGGTAGGGCGCTGGAAGGCTCGTGGCATCGCAGATAGAGAGTGTTTGAAACGCCCTTCGGTCCTGGCGGCCAATTGTTTCACATTGTTTGCTGCCAGAGATCCACCTGGACCGGGGTGATCAAGGGTGGACAAGGATGGTGGTGTCGACTATGCCATTCCAGTGGCCCTCCAAGAAGACAGTCATGGAGCCAGTTGGGGTTGAATGGAGGAGAGTTGCTGGATCGTGTTTCTAGCTGCCGACCAGATGGAGCCTGAGTTTCCAGGAATACCGTCACCTTATTCAGTGTGAATCAGGCTGGGCAGTGAATCATGGTGGTACCTTCCTTACGGTGTCCAGACTGAGGCAACGGAGGTACCTCCAAAAAGTTGATGAAGGCAGGAGCCACCGAGGCCTCGCTCCTGCCTCTCTTGCGCGCACTTATTAAGACATGGCAGTCACGCCCGCGCATCACTCGTTCCTGCCTTTTCGCGTTCAGCACGTCTCGCTATTTTCTCCCTCTGTTTGAATTTTCATTTTGACCTTCACCATCACCTTCTCTTCTTCTTCTTTTTCTTCTTCGTCACGTTTGATAACACTGCTTGAAGCGCGTGGCATCAACGCTCCTTGATCAACCTCTTTCGACACTCCTTTGCTTCATCTGTCCTTACCTTTACTACGTTTCTTCACCTGATCTGCGGCGAGCTCGGCCTCTGCCCCAGTTTCTATACCGAGACATCTGGTAAGTGTGAGCGCGTCTGGTGATATGCGCGTGCCCCCCGGTGCAGATTCTGGATGTAACGCTGCTTCTTGCTTGATCAAGTTTGCCAGCATGTCTATCAGTGGAGAGAAACAAGTGTATCTCCCCAGAAATCATGGACTTTCCACGGCCCATGGGCCCCTTTCATTCTCGATGGTTACATGGGCATGAGCATGGGCCCGTGCCGCCGCTGGCCACCTTTCTCCCAATCGAGAAGTTGGCAGGGTTCGGGATCGGACGCATCTCCAGTAGCTTCGGCTCTTCTTCCTTTGCTTCTATGCACCCATTCATGATTCCTCCCTCAAAGAGTCCTCGTGGGGAACAACTGGCCCTGTCCATGCGCGTGATGACCTCCACAGCTGGAGCCTGTGGACGATGGGCGAGCATGAGACGGTCCACAACTTCGAGTTAGACGCCCGCTTCTTGCCCAGCTTGTCGTCATCAGCGCCGAGAGCTGCCCGGCCAGTGTTGCGGCAGCTTGATCACTGCTGTTACATTGCTCCTGGGAGCAATTACTCGACGTTTCCGTGGTGGCATTTCCCTATCCAGCACTGCATCACCTGTTATTCTGTCCCCTTACCCTGCCTCCCATTCACACTTCACATTCTTTTTAAGAACCCAGCCACCCTTCGTTTTCCCTTCCATACCTCACTTGGGCTTTTCATTCTCTCATTCATCGGTTCGACACAATACCTTCCTTTCTTTTTTCACCATTCAACAATAAGGAGCTGAGCCTACTCCTTCATCCACTCCTTTCATTGGTTTCGGTACAGACCCATCCCTTTTCAACCACACGTCAAATACAGCTTTCACATCTTCTCAACGCATGATGTTCTAACATATTTTTCAGTGTCAACACTTTTCGAATTCCCTGGTGGAAATCGCATAGCTGGTTCTACACCATGTTGGGTCTATCCACCATCACCAGCGCCACGCTGCTGGCGCTGAACCTCTTCACCCAAAACGTTGCGGCGGAGCCGTCCGCTACCCTCCAGACGAGGCAGGATAACGGCACCTCGGATTGGTGGTTTGCCAACATTGAGCGCACTGGTGCTGTTCCCTTCGGTGGCACTGGCTCTGAATACCCCATCTTCCGCAATGTGAAGGACTACGGCGCCGTCGGTGACGGCAACGCCGATGATACCGATGCCATCAACGAGGCTATCCAAGACGGCGGCAACCGCTGTGGTAAGGGATGTGACTCCACCACCATCACTCCCGCTCTCGTGTACTTCCCCGGCGGTACCTACAAGGTCTCTTCTCCTCTCATTCAGTACTACTACACCCACATGGTTGGTGACCTCAACGACATTCCTACGATCAAGTCTTCTGCCGATTTTGAGGGTATGGCCGTCATTGACGCCAACCCCTACAACGGAGAGAACAACTGGTTCACCAACCAGAACAACTTCTTCCGCCAGGTTCGCAACTTCAAGATTGATCTCACCGACCAGCCCATGACTGCCGGCACTGGTATTCACTGGCAGGTCGCTCAGGCCACCTCGTTGCAGAACATTGAGTTCTTCATGATTGAGGACGAAAGCGAGGAGAATGCTCAGCAGGGTATCTTCATGGAGAACGGATCCGGTGGCTTCATGACCGACCTCGTTTTCCACGGTGGCAAGTACGGTGCCTTCTTCGGCAGCCAGCAGTTCACCGCCCGCAACCTCGAGTTCAACAACTGCAACACTGCCATCTACCAGATCTGGAACTGGGTCTGGAACTACCACGGCCTGAACATCAAGAACTGCGGCATCGGTCTGGACCTGACTTCCGGCGAGACTAGTCAGACCGTCGGAACCGTCATCGTCCAGGACTCTACCTTTGCTGACACCCCCGTCGGTATCGCTACCATCTACGACACCGAGCAGACTGGCACCAACGGTACCATCATCATTGACAACGTCGACTTCTCCAGCGGTGTCCCTGCTGCCATCAAGAACACTGGCTCCGACGAGACCATCCTCGAGGGTAACCAGGTTGTTGCCTCTTTCCTCCAGGGCCGCGCCTACACTGGTGCCGACGGCGAGGTCGTCCAGGGCACCCGCGAGGCTCCCGCCAAGCCCGAGGCTCTTCTCGACGGTGATGGCAAGTTTGTTGTCCGCAGCAAGCCTCAGTACGCTGATGTCCCCGCTTCCAAGTTCATCTCTGTCAAGTCGAACGGCGCCAAGGGTGACGGTGAGGCCGACGACACTGAGGCTATCCAGACCACTCTCGACGGTCTGGCCGATGATGAGATCGCCTTCTTCCCTCACGGAGCTTACATCATCACTGACACCATTGTCGTCCCTCCCAGCGCTAAGCTTGTCGGTGAAATCTGGCCCCTGCTCATGGCTGGTGGCGAGGGCTTCCAGGACCAGAGCAGCCCCAAGGTGATGCTCCAGATGGGCAAGCCCGGCGACACTGGTAACCTTGAGATGTCTGACTTCATGATTGAGACCAAGGGACCCCAGCCTGGTGCTATTCTCATGGAGTGGAACGTTGAGTCCCAGTCCAAGGCTTCTGCTGGTCTGTGGGACGTCCACTTCCGCATTGGCGGTTCTGCCGGCACTGAGATGCAATTCGACACCTGCGCCAAGAACGAGAACGTTACCACCGAGCCCGACCCGAAGTGCTTCGGTGCCTTCATGCTCATGCACGTCACCAAGGAGTCCAGCATCTACATGGAGAACACCTGGCTCTGGGTCGCTGACCACGAGCTTGACTCTGACGCCAAGCCCCAGCAGATCAACATCTACAACGGCCGTGGTATCTTGATCGAGTCCACCAAGGGTGCTTGGCTCTACGGCACTGCCTCTGAGCACAACGTCCTCTACAACTACCACCTCGAGGCTGCTCAGAACGTCTACATGACCGTCATCCAGACCGAGACCGCCTACATGCAGGCTAACCCTGACGCTACTGTGCCCTTCGATGTCAACCCTGACTACTACGACCCTGACTTCTCGAACTGCGACGGTGAGGGCTGCGCTAAGACCTGGGGTCTCCGTGTCATTGATTCGAGCGACATCTTCTTCTACGGAGGTGGCATGTACAGCTTCTTCGAGAACTACAACCAGGACTGCCTTGACACTGAGGACTGCCAGCAGCACATGGTCGACATTATCGACTCAGACATTCACATGTACGGTGTCAACACCAAGGCCAGTGTCAACGTGATCTCTTCCAACGGCGAGGGCCTAATGACCCATCTCCCCGACAACGAGAGCACCTTCTGCGCTGCCCTGGCTTTCTGGGAGCCCGCTTCAGGTGGCGGCGGCGGCGGCGGTAACGCTACCGAGACCATCTAGATTAGTAGTTGATGATGATTCTGGGAATCTACACATAGTCTTTTCACAACGTATATATACTCTCACGGCCGAGAATAAAGGAAACTCGGCTCTGTACTTGTTCTTTCTTCATGACTTTCTTTCACCTCTTTCATCTCTGTTTGGCAAGTTTCCAATATCAAATGCGGGCGTTAACAAGAACGCACCGGAAATCGAATACAAAGGCATAAAAACGGGACAACATGGTCCATCAGTAGACGACAGTCAGATGACGTCTCAGACTGGTTAACCATGACAAGGCGGGCTACTCGAAGGTTGCTCGCCACAGATAGTCAAAATGTGAAATTGAAAAATTACCTGAAAGATTCTCGCGTTTACTTTCCCAGCGCGATGTCATGTCTATGGATGGCGCATATGTTCCTAGGCAACTTTGTTTGAAGTCGTCGACGAATTCGGTGGGCCGTAATGGGTACCGCAAGCCCGCCCGTCCATTTCAACTTCAAAAGTGTATGTCAATGCTAGAGGTTTGTATTCATTGGCGATGGAGAAAAAAATAAATGGACCATTTGTGCGTTGTACGTAAGTAAAGAGCTCGACCATCTCGATGCAGGGGCTTATAATGCAAAGAGCAAAGAAAAAAGGTCGAGGTTCTCTTTGTCGCCACCCATTCCTTACCATGGAAACTAAAATGTCCAATGGCGAATGATTGAAAGAAGAAGTAAACCCAATATTCCCAATTGAGAATACAACCACGGAGTAACGACGTTGAATATATTCATGAATATAACCCGGGGTAGGTAGCTGAGAACATTCGCCACTACACCGTTGGGAATTTCGATGTTCGATCGCGAATCGTCATGGGGCAAAGGCAATTTTCCCCATGCAACAAGATTCACGACACGTCCTTGGCGCATCCCTTCTGAAATGTTTCGCAAGCTGACAATGCATTCGCCTCCAGTGAGAGCTGGCGGAGGCAGCTCCGTCTACATGCTATAAAAAGTAAGAACAGAAAAAAAAAAAAAAAAAAAAAAAAAAAAAGAGAGATTCCGATTGTCAGGATGCGACCGAATCGACCAGGGATGCCTCAAGGTTTCTCGTAAAAAGAAAAAGCGGGGACATGTCCAATGATGAGAGAGAGAAGCGAGTAGTTGAAGCAGGTGTAGGTAGGATATGAACCTACAGTATGAGACGAGCTAAGATCAAGGATTAGACTGGGAAATGGCGGGTATCGGGGTTAGTGGTCATGGTAAGTTTGATCAGGTTGGAGGGAGGGACGGAGAAATGGGTGGATGGGTGCAGTTTGGAGGGATGGAAGGACAGAAGCACCTAGCTGAGGGTTCAGGTATAAGAAGAAAGACAATAATCGTCGCGCGTACGTCAGGTATTGATTATTAGAGTCCCGAGTCCATAGTGGTGCCCACTACCTTACTACTACTACTACTACTACTCGATCAAGTAAATAGTAGAGCACTACTAGGCAAGTATTACTACAAGTATTATACTTACTTAAGTTAGTAGTAGGACGAGTAAGGTAGTACATAGTCGCCCGAAGAGCTCCGCACCGGATTTGGCTCATCGACTTTTGATTGGCTGCGCTACCGTCACTATATTCAACGTCGCTTAAGGCCGTGTCGTCCGCTTGTCAATACTGAAAGTCCCATATCAATCCAGGGTTGTTTCACTATAGTGCAAATTCTCTTCGATGAAAGTTTGAAAGAGCCCACCACTCCATGTAGAATAGACGCTGCTTATTGATAGTACCACCTAACATGTTGGAAAGGTACTACTTAGTTAGGAGGTAGGGCTGGGTAAGCAACAACTGGTCTGTTACGTGGAACCCCTATCTAAGGTTCCTTGCCGATCTAAACCTGCACCTAGACTGGATCGCAGATGCGATCTGTCTACAAGCATTTTTTTGTACCCATACCCGTAGACACGTCATTCCAAAAGGACGAAGAAGAAGAATAAGAAGAAGAAAATCAGTGTTGTCTGCCGAGGCTCTCAACTGATATCGTATATTCTAAGCGTTTGTTTGAATGGATGAAGAATGCGCTGCATACCCCCTTGAAAGTCCTGTGGCGATTTGCTATAATCATAATGTGAGCTCGAGAAGTCGTGTGTGATTTGTGTCTGGCACTCCAACAGGTAAGACGGGCGCTAAAACCAAGCAGACTTGTCCCTGATAAGCGGATTCGCACCTTCGCCCCAATGTTGTGGTCGTGCTATCCGGGCCAGGTTAGAGCTCCAGCTCCATTGCTGTCCACCAGACGAATCTTCACTCGATTGTGGTTCACTAACTCGTGATCCTTGTTTCTTGGTCTTTGATGACCGTCCAATGTCCCCAAGACTTCGCCTCCTGCGACTAACCCGAGCCAAGCCTGGCCATCGAGATCCGCCGGCCCTGGGGGAACAATCAAACCACCATGGGTGGTTCTAGTGAGACTGACAAGTCTTTTTTCAAAGCCTGTCGTGCCTGTCGTAGAAAAAGGACACGAGTAAGTCGACCGCCCCGTCCTCTCACCCCCGTGCTTGCTGTGGCTCCTTCATTCAAATCCTCTCCTCCCATCTGAGGACAATCCCCACTTGAAAACATCCCAGTGACGGCTACTCTAAGCATTCATCCACATTATTTGTCCAAAATATGCACAATGGCAGTTAATACTGACTGCTTACCACCCTCTCTCTATTACTAGTGCGATGGTCAGCGCCCATGCCAGCGCTGTCAACAGTGGAGCACAGAGTGCCTTTACGAACAGCGCCCCAGGGAGACCAAATCCAGGCTCCGGGACGAGCGAGCCGAGCTGCAGAGCTATCAGAGGGCGGCCAATACCGTGCTTCATGCCCTGGCGTCCGGGCAGAAATCTGAAGCCGCTCTCGAGTCTCTGTGGCGTCAGGAGTCGGTTTACCAGACAGCTCTGAAGCTGAATCGAACTGAGCGGCACGCTCCCATTGATGAACATGAATCTCCCGAGGACGATTATGAGGAAGAGGAGGATTTGGGAGGCGATGAAAGTGACGTAAAGGAGGAAGAACACAAGAAGATGCAGCATGACGAGCAACTCGAAAAGGGGCACGCCTCGACCCCCTCCTCACCCGAAGATTATCGACCTTCAGAAGCAGCAGCGCTAAGCGACACGACCGAGCGTCAAGACGGACGAATAATTCCACGGAATCGACCACGAGCCGAAAAGATTCAAGTTTCAGAGCACTTTGAGGCTCAAAAAGCCACTCGCAGAGCCTCACAGTACAGCAATTGTTCATCCTCCCCTCCCTTAATCAGACGGGAAAAAGCTCCGGATTCGGCGTGTTCTATCACTTTGAACACAGCCGGACTTCGGTTGGGCGAGTCTTCCGAGGGGAGCCCAGTTGCCAGCATCTGGAATGGCCCCGACCTGCAAATTCTGCCTTTTGAGCTCGTTCAGAAGCTGTTCAGTGTCTTTGGTCGGCAATACATACCATTCCCTACGATACAAAGACACCTCTTCATGCGCGATTTTCATCAAGGAAGTCGCGACTATTGCTCTTCGGCTCTGCTAAGATCAATATTATGCCTGGCATGCCGCGTTGTGGGCGGCTACGACGCCAGCACATCTTTCTACACGGCTCTTGGGGATAGCTTGTATGCCGAAACAAATCTTCTTCTCGCATCAACCAACCCCATCGAATACTGTGTCCCAGACGCTCAAGCTCTCTCCAACCTCTCCCTACATCAGTTAGGACTCGGAGAATACGCAGATGCGCAAAGTTTGGCGGATGAAAGTGTCAGAAGAATCGATATTGCTTATCGGCGCCAAAATTGTGAGGACCAGGACATGCCGAAGCACACCAAGACCGCCCTATTCGGGGCTGTATCATTTGCCCGGTAGTAGCTGACCGTTGTGCCTCTTTCAAACATGGAAGCAGGAAGCTAATCAGTCGGGGTCCTTCACAGGATGGTTCGTCTTCTAGTTGAATACTTGTCCACTTCGGCCTCTTTGAATAGTTTCGATACGAAGAAGCCATTTAGCTCGAAGACAGTGGGCAATGTGCCGAGTCAGGCGGATGCACATGTTGAACAGCGTATGTATAGGTCAGATCGATGAGTGGTGCACTGATAGCTGACTGGTGAAACCAGTATTGGCCTCCTCAGGCCTGGCGGAAGCGAATCCACTGCCTGAGGATTGCAGACACGCTCCTTCGTTCACGGCCGAGCTGACAGGCTGGGTATACAGCTTCACCTGCCGGTCTCAGGTTGTGGACAAGAACCTGCCGAGACAGTTGCGAGATACTTACCGAGCGTGTTTGTCATGGTACCAGACTGTAATGGACAACACTCATAACGAGGACTTGGCTGGTCCTTTGGTTCAGTAAGAGAAAGCTTATCGGGCTTCCCCTTTCCTGCACATCATGTCAATCCTAAACACCGCCGTGGCCACCGAACCATTGCTAGGTTTTGGCTTGAAGCAATAAATGTGTGTGCTTGTGGACTGACTTCTGGGGCAGCTTGTATTACCATTTCTGCCTCCTTGCGCTTTTCCGACCCTATCGATATGTCCCGAATACCAACTTGGATATCTCCCCTAAAGAGATATGTGCCGAGTCCGGGGCCGCTATACTAGCCCTCGCCAAGTCATGCTACGACCTAGGGACACACCACTTGTCCTGTTTCGTGCCGCTCTTCGTTCACGCCGTCGGACTTCTAGACATTGACGACAACCATCTCCGAAACCGACCTCGCGCGGCGGGATCGATGGATAGTATTATGTTTCAGCAACCTAGCCCTTTCTCGGACGGGACAGCTTTGTTGGCTTCACCGCTTCCATCGCCAAGCGTTGGTTTTCTAGTCGAGCGAGTCGTTGCTTTATTGGAGGTGATGGGTAATATCTACCCTTGCGCTCGGGCATCCAGAGCGGAATTGCAACGCCTCCTGGATAATCGGGAGGAAATGGTAATGGATGACTTGGAATAGAACAAGAGACGGGAAAAAGACAAGGGGAACAAAGAAGGGAAGCAATGGCAGTGTGATTGATGCCTTGTTGTGGTACGGCAGGAACGTATCAAGTGCACCACCTTCCAATAGTTCACAGTGCGGCTTGGCTTGTCTCTGAGTCGTGATAGGGCGAGCAGTTCATCCTCCACGGTCAAGGTAGGCACGCGTGAACGGAGCTGGGAAAGTACGATGCAAGGTACGACATAATGACAACAGACGACTTTGACGACGAGCGGATTCTATGATCGGGAGCAAGCGTTGTATTCATTTATACCATAATGCGTTCAGAAGGAAAACGAGAGGAAAATTTCAAGTCGGACTAGTTATATGGCGCAGATATCTAAGTCTGCGAGGACAGGTAGGGAGGAAAAGGAGTTTGAGGGGTAGTAATTATACCAATGATCCAAGCAGTCCAACAGCCCGGATTTTTTTTGCAAATCCAACACCAACTCCAGCATGAACCAACATTCATTAAGAGTATTCTTCTCTGCTTACTTGGGTTATGCCTCCCAAGGCTTCATAGACTTTTGGGTTGTGGCTAGGTGACGGCAACTATGTCGGTGACCTTGGCGCCATATCGCCCGTAAGGTTCATGTGCATGATCGCGTCCGCTTCCCAAGAGTCATCGTCGTCTTTCAGGTCCAGGGGCTCCCTGCCATCCACTCCAGGTAATCGGATTTGCGGGGTTGCAAGACCCTCCCCTGATCCTCTCGCCGACGCCGGCCCCACCCCAGGCGGAGGCTGACTGGGATTCCCGAATCGCGCATATTCTGCAGAAGTATAGGTGTTGTTGCCCTGTTCTTGATTCTGATTGTTATGACTCTGTTCAGGGCCTAGGTCTGGGGCAGGCCCATCGGTAAGTTGGTAGCCAGTAGGGGTCTTCTGGTCGTCCGGCATGCCCATGGGGCTCTCTGTCGGCGTCATATCTGCAATGCGATCCTGCTGTTGCTCGAACTCTTCGTGCTCCATAATCTTGGGCGGCTCATCGACATTTCTTAGGCTTGAGGCGCCAGCCGGCCCAACCGAGCTCCGTGCGCTGATCATAGAGTGCCGGTTCAAGGCCGGATCATCTCTACTATCAAGCCCGCCATCACCTTCAAGTGCTTCTGGGTCGAGCTCCCGGATGGCAAATTGCGCAACTGTGCGAATCTTGCGAGTCACCCAACCAGCGAGCAGCTTGCCACGCTGCTTCTCTCCGAGACGGGACCGAGGGAATTCTCCCATGTTGACAAAGGCGACAATGTCGACAATGATCTGGTGCTCATTCAGAATGGCATTGACAATGACAGGCACAAGGGATGCCAGGTACTGTTTGCGGTTGACTTCGACCAAGACGACCACAAGACCGCCAGCTTGGAAAACGGCACTACACATCATTAGCTTAAGATTATCTGTTTCGATCTGATACTGCACTTACCAGCCACCTGTAACAACATTACGATGGCAGCGCTCCACTGAGTACTCAATGTCCATTGGGAAGTGGCTCAGTCCATTAATCTCGAACGTCTCGCCAATGCTTCCCAGAACAAAGAGGACTTGCATATCGACCTGAGCACCACCAGGGCCAATCGGTCGGCTAATGTTGTGCAAGAATCCCAAGTCACCCGTGCGTACGTATTGAACGCTGGGGTCACCGTCGATCGTGCGCCCATCGAATCGCTCAGCATCAAAGGCATCCTTCGAGCCGTAGAATGACTTGACGCACGCCTCAGAATCCACCCAAATCTCACCATACTCGCCCTCATGACAATGCTCCCGCGTTTCCGGGTTCACAATGGCGATTTGTGTAGAGACGGGTACCATGCCAGAGTCTTGCACCAGCAGAGCGAATGGATCCGATTCGGGATCAACAGGCATGATCAGACCACGACGAAGAGCTCTAATGTCCAGCCATAGCTCGATTGGCTCGATGCACATGTATGAACGCGAAGCAATCATCGGGTTCAGAACATGAGAGTATACGGTGTTGATGGCAGTCCTATCCAGTCCCGCTGCTGCAAAGTGTAGCCTGACCTTCTGGAAGACGTCAACCCGAGGCCGGCTATCCGCCGTGATCATCATGTTCTTCAACTCGTGAAGAGTGAAACCCTTGGCCTGCATGGAAGCCATGGCGTGATCTAACATTTGAGGTGTAGCATATGTGTCCTTGACCTTGTATCTTGACAAGGTGACAAAGAGTGACATTGGGTTCTGAGCAAATTCAACAGGCGATAGGAGGTAGGTGGGTGTTCCGATGTAGATGCCCATGAGGCATGAGTGAATGAAGCCAAGGCCGATCGTGCTACGAACGCACCCAAGGACAGGACGTGAGCTCGTCATTTGGCAAGTCTCCTTCTGAACCTTGCACATGCCCATAATAGTGTCATGGCCAAGCTGAACAGCGATTCGACGCTGATCAGGGGTCCAATATGTCCAAACGATGACGGGGTAACCTGGACGAATCCACGCGGGATCAATTGTGAGCCCCAGATCCCGCATGCCGCTGCTCTGTTTGGGTGGTTTGGAGGTATTGTAGGTGCTTGGAATGGCAATCTTTAGGACCTGCGCCGATTGCTTGATGTGGCTAGAGACTGGCTTGGACTTGAGCAAATGATCGACTTCGTGATTCAAGAGGACAGCCTTGACTTTGTAGTCGGCGACGATGTGAAGATAGGCGGGTACATCCTCATTAAGGCGATTTTGGTCCAAAGGCGACATGGGGATGACCACAGCACCCAGATTGATACAGGCGTGGACAGCGAACACAAAGTCCTCAGAATGGGTGTACATGAGGATAAGATGGTCGCCAGGGCGGACCTTGACCTTATTCTTCAAGTACATTGCGACAGAGGAGACCCTGGTATCAAACTTCTTCCATGTAATTCCTTTGCCCTCGCGTCCCCGGCCGTCGATCGTACAATACGATAGCTCTTCAGGCTGTCGAGCCACGCGCCACTGGATAAGATCCGTGATGCAAGCGAAATTGTTGAGAGGAGTGGATGTACGGTCATCAATCACCACCTCGCGTCTGTCGATACCTGAATATTGCTTATCGGCTGGACTCAGGATGTCCGCTCTCGAATCAGATGCCAACGGCGACCAAATCCCTCCCATAGGATCAATGCCAACAGGAAGGTTCAACACGGCGTGCTCCACGCCAAACCTGACATGGACACAAGGCAGGTTGCCGAGGTCGAACTCTCGACGGCACAGCATGTTGCCAATCTCGCGACGGCCATTCTTCAGAACTCGAGGCAAGGTGTTGGGGGCCGTGATCATGACGCAGTATAGCCGTAGATGATGTTCTTGTACCAAAATCTCCATGCACCGCTCGGCAAGCGAATCGCATAAAGCCAGATCAGGCTGTGTCGGCGGGCCTCCTGAAGTGAGCGGTGCCGTGGAAGCGGCGGGCGATTCGACGACCACGACAGGCAGATGCTCCTCATTGACGAAGACATCAAACGCTGAACAGTCATAAATCTTCTGGATGTTCTTGACGATGCTGATCACGATGTGCTGAACGAAGAAGTGCCTGTACTCAGCAATCTCGTGTCCATGTTCCACCCACTCTACCCTTTGCCGAATCCGATCTTCGTAAAGCCCAAGGATGAAAATCTTGCCCTGAATGACGGTACCTAGGAGACCAGTGCGAAGGAATTCAGGCTCTACAGGCGTCGGGGTGGGATCGCCTGGGTCGAATTTATATGGACGAGCGTGGAATATGATCTCTGTGTTCTTGGGTTGAGCCCAGAATCCCCCTGAAAGAGACGGTGAGTCGACCCAGATCTCGCCAACTGAATGGGGAGAGGCTAGCAATCCGGTCTCAGGGTCGACGATGGCCAGAGTTGCATCGGGTATAGGGTATCCAAAGGCGCCCACGCGGACGGCACTAGGTTCACTGGAAGCCTTCTTCTTGGCCTCTTCACCAACCGCGAGCACAATAACCTCGTTCGTTTTGAGCGCCTCTCGATCCAGGAGGACCTCGTTCACTTCCGTCTTGGACCTATGCTCTGTAGTCGTTTTGGTTCCCCCGAGAAGGCTTCCGAACCCGTTGGATGGTGCTGCGCTGTCGTCCTTAGTATCCTCATCGTCTTCTTCCGACTCGCCCTCGGAACCAACATCAAGCTTCAGGGGCACACCCATGCGTTCTTCGCCACCAAGCCAGTCGCGGATGCTAATCACCATGCCTCCATGTTCGGGGAGACATAGCATTGGCGCGACCACATCCCGCGCCTTGGCGTTTCTTAGTGGCCGGAACCACCTGTCGGCCAGTACCTCGTGGAACTCGCTGTCCACCGTCAAGGTATCGATCAGGCAAAGTTTCACGGCCTGGAAATTGGGCTCCATTCCCTTCTTGAAGTTTCTTGTCGTCATCGGATCCTGCAAGTAATTGTACACCGCGCGCTTCAACCCGGGGTAGTCGGCTACCATGACCGTCGCCTTGTACTTGGTGATTAGATTGGCGTACAATCCAGGCTGATCCACAGCTTTACTGTCGAACCAAACTGTCGTGTGCCCACCGTACACAGTCATGAGGACGCTAAGAATCATTCCAATGCCCTGCCGGGGATCGAGGTAGGACAACAGGATCTGGCTACTTGCGCCCCCGCCAATGAGCTTGCCATTCTTGTCACGCAGGGACGGATTGAACGTGTCACCCTGCCCCTGGCGCGGGACGGTGGCTATCACAGCGCTGAGGCACGCCATTTGGTGCATGATCGTTCGGTGGCTGAGAACCACACCACGCAGGTCGCCGGTGGGAGCGCGGGAAAATTCAATATAGGCGAGGTCGGGCACGGACAAAGGCGGAACTTCTTCCTTTTTCTTGGGGTGGTAGCTACCAAACTCGTTCGTCTTCCACCACTCCACACCCTTGGGCCAGGTGAGCTTTTGAGTCGTGATATCTCGCTGGAAAGCCTTGAGATTGTTGTCGGTGGTGAGGGCCAAATGCGCTTGTGTCGAGGTCAGAATAAAGTTTAGGCGCTGGTAGTCCTGCAAGTCATTAATAGGAACCGCCACGACTCCAGCAATAAAGCAGCCCATTAATGCAATAGCAAAGTCAATAATCTCAGAGTCGCGGTAGACCAGGGCCACACGATCACCCCGATAGAGTGAGCTCTTGTCCCTGATCACCTGTGCGACCTTTTCAGCCCTGGAAGCAAGCTTATCCCATGTTATCGACGATATCTCCTTTCCTTTGTTATCGAGGACCCAGTAAGCAGGCACCTTGGCATGAATCTTAGCACGGTATCGCAAAACGGCAGCAATATTGTCGAATTTCGACATTGGCGTATCGGTATCATGCGGGTCGTAAATGGCAAACGGCACTTCCCGAGGCTCCAGCGGCCTCATGTACTCCAGTGCTTCTGGAGGAGGTAGATCGTTTGCGGTGAGCATCGGAGGCGCCATCGCAGCCGTTGGAGAGAAAGCATCGTTGATAGAGTATCGTTGTGGCGCTCCAAACTCGGGGTATTCTTGCGGCTGGTTCTGATCATAGTGTCCCTCGCCAGCAAAGTCGGAGAAGAAGCCCTGAGAGTCCATAAGAGTGCCCGTTCGTCCGTCATAGGCATATGGGGGTTGTTGTTGGGCTTGTTGGTTTGGATAATCTCCGTGCTGTTCTGGTCGGAAGGCGTAGTCTCCGGAGACCATGGTGTCGCTCCGGGACATGCCATCGTTCGAGCCGGGGGTGAGGAACAGTGAATCGCGCTGTGAAATCACTGGACGTTCTGCAACCGGGCCTCCAGGACGTAGCAGTCCAGCTGGGTTCATTTCAGGAGAATCGCCCATCGGTGGGCCGCCATAAGACGAGTTCGGACGGTATGCGGCTGAGACAGGACGGCCTGTACCCATCAAGTCACTACCCATGGAGGCGTGAGCGGCGGCCCGGTGGCCATCGGACGGTTGATATTGGTCGGCATCGGGATCGTGAATGCGAAGGCCGCCTCGTTGTTCCTGTTGCGGCGGGGGGGCGCCATACTGGGCTAGCAATTGCGCTCGTCTCTTTTGGTAGCTAGGAGGGGGTCGTCAGCACGTCGCATAAGATGTTTGATACCCAAAACGCTCACCCTTTTTCAGTAATATCCCCTTCCTATAGCTCGTTGTTAGCAGATGTTCAAATGGCTGATTTAATACGTGGAAGCTGAGAGCCAAGACTGATGGTATTCGGTAGATGGGTGGGGGAGGAGGCCACCGAGTCAGGCAGATCCAACAAAAGTAACGTACATCTAGATCCCGTTGGAGCTCGTCGAGCCTGTCCTGCAGCTCGGGACTGAAGTCAGCCATGACGAGCGGCAGCTTCCACCGATGCAGTGAGAGAGCCTCGGTGCCGTGGGTAGCGGAAGAATGCTAAGCGAGCGACGATGTGATATGACAATGGAGGGGAGATGTTTTAGAATCGGGGGATCGCATTAGTACGAGAAGGTATTAGGACCTGCAAACGGAGTTGGAAGTCTGCTGCTAATCCCAGGCCAGGCTCTTCGAGGTTGCAAGGCTCCACTTGCACTCCGAGTCCCGTTTGGGCTAATAGGTACCTTAGTGCCTGTGATATGCCAAAACGGGCCTATTATTAGTGCCTGTAGCACTGTTGAGGACTTGGGGGACCGCTGTAATGCTACTGGTCGAGCAGTGCCCTCCCCAGACTCCCGGCTTCAGGGCCTCCAACCTCTGTCGCTCAGGGCAGCGTAGGACAGTAACAGCAAGGTACAGCGCTAGGAGCACCCCGACTTGGCGCCCGATTAGTGGTTCCTCCACGCTAACTTACGTCACACTCTACGAGCTGCGATACAAGGAAACGATCTGTCTTTCTCGCGGCAATTGAACGGCTGAATCTTGACATTTGAGCACGCGACATCAATGCTCAACGACCTCATTGAAATCAACGCCGCATTGACAGAGCATAAAGAATGCTGTGTGATGAGCTCAAATAGGTCATTCATAAATTAACGAGTAATGACAAGCTGATTTCAACGCAGCAGTCCTCGGATATCGGGGTCCAGCTGCAACCGTCTAAATACGAACTTCACTTATCAATAGCGAATACGAGCTTGGGAGCTGCAAAGGTATTGTCTACATTCAGGAAGGCACGCGGGAAATCGTAATCCCACTTTCCGACTTTCACCCTGAGCCTTTGTTCTTGCTTCATGCGATTCGGAAGAACCTCTTGTGCCCTTAGCATTTCTTTGCCTTAGATACCATCCGTGAATACACCTCCACTAGATCAATCAAGAGACATTATTCAGTGACGTCGCCTTTTCCACCTCTACTTTGTCTTCCAGATTGCTTCCTAGTCAGAGGACTTTGAAGAGCCGTCCATATGGATTTCTGGGATAGAACGGCAATGGAAGGCAGTATCGACATCCTGTGAAGGAATTCTTGCCATCATGCCACTGGGGCGGTTTCTGCCCTCCATGGCCTCTACCTCATCACTCAGGTCCAGGGGAACTCCGCGTAGGCTTGGTCTGCTCGCCGCCTGCAAGAACCACGGCTAGACGAGTCCCTCGATGTATTGGGGTAGGTTGAAGGGCTAATTGGTGATTTGCAACAATGGACATCTTTTTCCATCTTCTTCAAATGGTGAAGACGCATTACACGGACCTGTTCTGGTACACACATGTCGAAGAACCTATGCTTGAGCTCTTCTGAAACTCGAACATGTTCACGCTGTCAATGGCAACAACAGTTCAGCCTCGAAGCTGACTTGAACGTCTTTTGTAACGCTGAGTACATAAAGGACAAAGAAACTAGTTGTCCGCGTTCGCCATTCTCTCGTTCTCGGGCAACAAGGGTCACGACCATTCACCAATCCATCTATGCCTTTGTTTTCAAGTTCGCCAATTGTACTTGACAAGGTTCATTCATCAGACATTGTCCGTTATCCTGAAGAACAATTATCTTAGCATTTGCAAGGGCCATGGCTCTCAAGTATATAGCCCTTCACGTTCCCGCTCCTCTTGGACTGAATCTTGATCATCACTACAGCACCTACCCATCCAAGCACATAAATCAATTCGAATCCCCAAGTTGATTTTCCTTTGTGCCCCGCTAACCCGACTTCAGGATTTCAACTAACAGACAGCAACCATGGCAGACCTTTCTTTCAGCCTCGAGACGGAGCAGTTGGAACAGGTCTACCCTCAGTTGCCACCTGCTACGACCACTGCTGACGTTGATTCTAACGTGGAAGACTTCCAGGCTGATTTTGATCTTGATTCAACTTATTTTGACCTTTTTGGCGAGTCACCTACCGATGGATCGCTACCTTGCCCAGGCCTAACGAACGAGGACTTTGCATTTTTCGATTCAACCCTCGAAGCCAACACTGGGGAGGCATCCATCGATGCCCAAGATCTCTTTTCTCAGCCCATTCCTCTTGCCGAGTGGTCGTCACTCGAGACATGCACAGCTCCTCAGGACCTTACCAACGCCGACCTTGCATTCTTCGACACCGTGGAAGTCAATGCTGGCGCGGCCTGCAGCACTGCCCAAGATCCCTCGTCTCAACTCCTTCTGCCGGTACCTATGGAGCCACCGGTACAAACATTGGCTTTGCCAGACCTGGACGCTAGCTCTTCAAGCTACCCAGACCCTACTCTCGCGACATTGCCAATCCCACCTTACGGTGCCAGCAACGTTGAAGACCCAGCCGCTCTGCCTGCTGCTCAGAAGAACGACAAGACTATCCCTGCTCGTTTGGATAATCTTCCTGCTCCACCTGTTGGTATGGATAATGTCATCTTCTCCCAAAAGCGAGGCAAATGGGTCTTGAGCCTTGGTCCGGTTCCCCCTGAGGACTTTCATCATTCACCTACCCTAGGCGGGTACTACATCCCTCTAGGCTCAACAGTCTCTCATTCAGTCTCTCATCCAATCGTTCCCCCCTCTCGAAAGACAGGTAAGAAGACAAAGTGGACAGCGCCGGCACTTCCGCCACCAGCTCCATACCAGGGCCAGCCCAAAGTGCTATACAACCGAAATCAGAGGAGGGCCGACCATCCTTTCACAGACCCTGACAATATCTACGGTAATGTGGGAGACGTTCCTGAGCCTTGGGGCAACGATGGATATGGAGCTCCTTTGTTCACCTACAACGAGGAGGGGAGGCTCAAAGGGCGAATGACCGCTGGCCGAATTCGTCAATACATTGATGGTTTCGAGGACTCTGATCCATTCGTGATTTGGGTCCAGCACCATCCTTCACAGTGCACTGAGCGAACGAGTGAGCACAAATGTTTGTGGGAAGCCTGCCCAAAGAAGAACGGCAAGTTCTCTCCTGGTGACTACCAAGTTTCATTTGATGAGTACTCTGTCAAGACTTCGGACGGATCCCGGGATCCCTTCAAGGTTGCTGGGTCCATGCATCTCTACTGCTTTGAACAGTGCTTTGACCCTGTCCTCTACTACCTGCGCGGCAAGCTCCAGCCTGACGCGCGAGACCTGCCTCGTGAGGAGAGGAACCCCATGTCTCTGACCATCCCCCCTTGCCCGACCATGATCAAGGAGGCCTTCCGCCCATGGATGAAGAAAGCCAAGGAGGGTCTGGCCTCGGATGGTGTTCTCAAGCAGCCGCGCGCGCACGAGGATACTCTATACCGATCGTTCTACCGCCTCGCCCGCAAATATGAAGTCCCAGCCCGACGAAAGCGACGCGATCAAAGCAATGCAGGCAAAACGAATGACAAGAAGACGACTGTGGATGTTGTTGAGGGAAATCTGAAGGTTCTTTGTGATCGTGCAACGGCCAAAGCGCGCGAGCGTGATGCGAAGATTGATAACAACGCTGACAACTACTTCCAGGTCGACATGCTCGCATGGGAAGCCCCTTCTTCGCTAGAGACCCTCCTTGGTAAGGACTCTATTGAACAGCCTTTGCCTTCGCCTCCTGCCTCTCCCGTGAGAAGGTCTGGCCGAAAGCGACGTCGCCCTAGCTACGACGAGGATGAGGACGAGGAGAGTGATGAGGAGCCTAATAAGCGACAGCGCCGCACCTCCCCTCGTGACCCACCTCGTCGAACATCTCCCCGTCGCACATCTCCTCGCACATCTCCTCGCATATCTCCTCGTCGAGCATCGGATGCTGCACCTGTTGAAGGCCGAACGGCCCAAGGCGGTATTCTTGCTCTCCCCCAACCCACTTAGGGACTGACTACTTTCACAGGATCGATATTGAGTGACTCGAAGGTGAGCTTGTAAGCTCTTACTTCTTCAGTGCTGGTCGCTGAAGTTGGTAGGTGTGCTACAATGTGCCGTATGCTGTCATCTTGATTCCCCTTTCCTATCAAAAGATCCTCCCTCTACATCCTCTTCTCATGGTCTGCTGAAAGTTCAGGGGCATGTGCTAACCATCTTCTTTTCTTATTTCTCTTTCTTCCTCTTTTCTTTCATGTCTGGAGTCTATAGGTCTAGCGCGGTGTGGATGGGCAAAAGTGATCACGGCGTTTTGGATCTTTTCATTTTTCTCGAATACTGACTTTCCCACAGCGAGCGCGTTTAGAAATTTTCTTTGAAATCAATAAATACCCCTAATACCCCTAATACCCCCAGGTTGATCTATCCCTCTGTAAATGTGACCTTTAAATGTTAGACCTGGGTATGAAAACATGTCATGAATATCATGAATTGGTAAGTTGGAGATTTGGCCAGGCTACACAAGATGTTGCTTCCATGCCTGTCGCACCCAGGAACCAAAGCCGGATATCCGGGGTAGACTGGAGTCCCCGAGATGTGTAAGACGCGTTACCGCACGACTAGCAGTAATAGCTGCAGCCAAAGACCAACTCTCCTTACAACCGCCTCTTTCATTTGCTATAGCGTTAACACAACAGCAAATTAACAGTAGTGTTTCTATGTACGTGTTACACACATGGTATCGTACACAGGGCGGACGTTGCATACAGAAAGCGGGCGCAACACTAGTCCAGATCCCCCATAATCGGGCGTGATCTGGCGTTGGAATGCGCCTTGGAAGCGCGGTGTGCGAGAAAAAAGACCCAGAGGCGCAAGGTGCGTTGAGTGGTGGATGCAGGCAGGGGACGATGAAGCGGCGTCGCCGAAGGAGGGAGGGGGTTCCTTGTGTCGTCCCGCCCGAGTCCAGTTTGGACGGACGGGGACATGGTAAAAGTTTGAGATGTACGAATTAGGTATGTGAGTTTTGAAGGATAGGTTAATATCTTTCTCTTTCCATGAGACTTGGAATTGGCCTTGGACTTGGACTGGCTTGGCACTTCTCTTAGTATGAGCTTGGTCGAGTGGGCCGAAACGAAACATACCATCATCGTACTAAGAAGTATAATTATAAGTATATTCATTGGAGAAGGCAATCTCGCATCGGCAAACTGGCGGGGGCCCGATTCCTGATTTGCTGGACTCGAATCGGAGTCGAGACGCGGCAAAGTATAAAGTACTTTCTTCCTCTCTCTCTCTCTCTCTCTCTTTCTTCCCGAAAGTAAGCCAGTAGGACCCAACTATAATGTGCCATCCCAACAGCATCTAAAGTGGTTTAGCGAGTGCCGACGGGTTTGGTGCGACGAAGCAGACCTCGCGATTTCCGTCCCAACTGTTCTTTGTCTGCCTCACCTGAAACCGATCATTGTGCATGCTCAGATCGTACCAACCGTGCACGTAATATTACTCGTACACGTACACGTACACGCGACACATCGACCATCCCACGTTACCGTTACGGACAAGCCGGTATTGGATGCAGGACAGAATTTGGAGACTCACCGATCTGCGAACGTCCAATCCGGGCTCCGGCTCCGACCAAGCAAGGACACACACAACCCACCCAAGAAAGAACCACTTCCTCTGCAACCCTTCCCAGCGATTGGGTGTGTTTTTGGAAGATTCCCATCAACTCGGAGACGACGTTGATCGACAGAGGACGCTTCAGCCTCAGCCTCAACCTCTCAGCCTCACCCACCACCGCGCATAACTTGTCACTTTCGAGTCGGGTCCAACTGGGGACTCGAATTGGATTCGATTCGGCTCGATCCTCTCTCAGCCGTGCGCCGCTTCCGATTGTCGCAGGATTCAAGACATTTTTTTCCCCTTCCATCCAAAACAATCTGTCCGAGTCATCACGTGCTCACTTACGATTCTCTGAACTCTATCTTTGTTTCCTTTCATTACTCGCGTTGTTCATCTGTGGGAACAAGGACGAATTGACGGGGCGGGCCATCGCCATTTCTTCTTTTGCGCCCTCTTTTGAATTGGTTCGTCCGAGGGTTGATTGGACATTGCTCTGGCACGCGCGAAAGTGTATAGTTGGGCTGGGACACCTGCGCCGCATCGTCTGTCATCGCGTTTCCGTCTCGTGGTGTCTGGCGCATTCAGTTTCTTTCAACTTCAACATCGCCAGCGCCAGACCTGGTCCTCAACTAAGTAGCAGCCAGCGATCCACTTTGCGACACGCCCGGCGCATGTGAGCAGCCTCCTTGGTATTGTGCGGCATCATGGCCGATGAAGGAAAGGGGGCGACGAATGCCACGTCCAATGCAGCCTTGCAAGTGATTATCTTGGTAAGTTTGCTTTCTTGTCGTTTCTCTTTGTCGTTCTCGTGGGTTGTTCCGTGCTCGATGAGGTGAATGTGACAGCTCACACTCGCTCACCTGTCGATGACTTGGTGAGGAGGATCGCGATCGAGAAATAGAGCGGCTTCCGCGCCATGATGATGATGATGATAATGATGATGAAATAATTCAATTACCTAAGTCACTTATGGATTTTGCGTCGCTTCAGGCAAGAGCGCTTGGCTGAGGATGTTCCTGCCTCGAACACTCAGTCATGGCTTTGGCGCCTGCTTCATTTGATCCTCAGGCAGACTCTGTCAAGCCCAGATTGCTCCTCCTCTTCCTCCTCTTCTTCACCATCATCACCACTAATGTGAGCTTCATGGCAAGACAACTGACGACCTCAACAGGGCGCTGGCGGTGGCCCCGATGAATCTAACACAACGGCCTTCCTAGTGCGTTCCGTCGCCCAGGACTGGCGCAAGGCATCCATCATCGCCGTGGATGCCGGCGTTCATCTGTCCGCCATCACTCGCCTCATCAAAGAATCTCTGCCTTCACCGCCGCCTCCTCCACCATATACGCTAACTTCTGGTCCCTTTGCTGGCCTCACACTGCCACACAAGACCGCTGAGGCCAATGCCGGCTATGTGACCAGCTCACTCGTTGAAGCCTATCTCATCACTCATCCTCACATGGACCACATTGCGGGCTTCGTCATCAACACTGCAGGTCCTCCAGGCGCGCGTCCAAAGAAGCTCGCTGGTCTCCCGGGCACGATTCACGCTTTCAAAACGCACATATTCAATAATGTTATCTGGCCAAATCTGAGTGATGAGAACAACGGCGCCGGCCTGGTCACCTACCTACGTCTCGTGGAAGGCGGTAGCCCGGCGCTGGGTGATGGCCCAGGCAAGGGGTTCTCTGAGGTCTGTGATGGCCTGCTCGTCAAGATTTGGGGGGTGAGCCATGGTCACTGTATCGAGAAGCATAGCCATCGTGGTTCGGCGTCCAGCGCGTCCGGTTTGTTGTCTGGCGGAGAACCTTCCGCTGCTGCCGCTGCTGCCGCGGCAAACCAACATCAGCCTGTTCGCCGAGAAACCATTGCGCATATTCAACAGACGGCCCCACGGCGCCAAAGCCTTCTGAATCATGCAACTTTCGGGAGCAGTGGCGGTGTCGGATCGCCGCATGGTGGAGGCGCTACGAGTGAGCAGGACAAATACTGTGTGTACGACTCCAGTGCCTACTTCATACAGGCGCAGGAACAAAACCGCGAAGTGCTCATATTCGGCGATGTTGAGCCCGACAGCCTCTCGCTCAGTCCCCGCAACCAGGTCATCTGGCAGGAGGCTGCGCCCAAAATTGTCTCCGGCTCGCTCGCTGCCATTTTCATTGAATGTAGCTACGACGACAGCCGCAGCAACGACCGCTTGTTTGGTCACCTCAAGCCTATCTTTGTCATTGAGGAGATGCGCGCTCTAGCTTCAGAAGTGGCAGCTGTGCGCAAAAGCCGCGGTGACTCGGCCGCCACGCTCAGCCTGGGTTCGCAAGACTCTACTAAGAAGCGCAAGCGTAGCGACACAGGCGGCGGCTATCGCAAGCAATCAGCCGTCAGCGAGGATCTCATGGCAACCGACAGTGATGCTGTTTCGCCAAAGACGAGCCGTGTCGCCGAGGACGATGTGCCAACGGGTCAAATGCATCCACCACCGAGCAACGTGAGCAGTAAGACTGCTGGACGGGGCCAGCCGAGAATGGAGGGTTCGCACACGCCTCAGACGATGACGCCGACGCGGGAGCTATCGTTCCGGGAACCAGCAGAAGTTGCCTTATCCGACAACCCAGAGCTTGACGCCTGTCAGGGCCAGTTGGAGGGCTTGAAAGTGGTCATCATTCACGTCAAGGAGAAACTTGCTGATGAGGACGACATTGGCGAGACAATCTTACAAGATCTACAGGAGCATGACAAGGAGGCGCCCTTAGGGTGTGATTTTACGATTGCGCGCTCCGGACAGGACTTTTACTTCTAAGTCTTGATCCTAATGCACCTCATGGATGAAATTGGAATTTATAGGAGTTTTGGAACGGCACCGCTTGGAACTTTTACGCCCTTTTCTTAAGTAAGTTCGACGTTCTCGACTTATCATACGTTGTGAAATGCAATCAGACTGTAGTATCTGGATTGTTGAGGGTCCCCGGTTGTCCATAGCGAAAAAAAGGGATCTGGATGGCTTTGTCTATATGTTATGCCTAGATTAGAATGAGAAATGACATATTTCGCGCCTGGATCGCGAACGACGAATATATATACTTCTGTCTACATCTCTTCATCTAATTTTATGTTATACCATTGGCTCGTGTGGCATTCTCTAGCTGGTTGAGCCATTGGTCTTGAGCTTCTCGTAGCCCTCATCGCCGCCCACGTCCTTGTTAAAGTCAGGCCTCAGCAGCTCAAAAGCTTCAGTGGTTCGGCCGTAGGAGATGCCACCGAGACGACTGATAGGTCGGAGAACCTAGATAGGGTGCGTTAGCATCATCATGCTTGATTGTGGAACATTGCATCTTCGATTGGAGACATGTAAAGAAGGAGACAAAGAAATTGGAACGGGACAAGGGGTTTTGACATACCGCTGGGTCGATAATATTCTTGTCCTCGTTCAGAGCGTCTTCCCTCGCCCAGAATCTCACCCCCTCCAGAATAGCCACCGTGCCCGTCTTCTTCCCCGGTGTAGCCCGGCTCTCATACTCTTTCAGCATGTCCACTTTGGCCTCGACACTAAATACCGCCTCCTTCACACGCGCACACTTAACCTCCTCGCAATCATAGGTAGGCGTCAACCCACTAACATCCCATTCCGAAGCGCCATAGGGTGCGTTGACAGCCGCGGCGTTGGCAGCTTCGACGAAGCCCTCTGAGATGATGTTGATGACGCACTCCCCTGTATCGCGCAGGTTGGCAAGGGAGTCTTTGGCCGATCCTGGGTTCATGGCGCTAGCGAAGCCTACGGCGAACAGAGGGGGGTCATGATTAAGAACGTTGAAGTAGCTAAAGGGAGCCAGGTTGGTCGTCTTGCCATCCGGGGAGCGAGTGCTCAGGAAGGCGATAGGGCGGGGAACGATGGATGAAATGAGCAGTTTGTAGTTGAAGCCCGCGGGACGACCGTCTTGGTAAGGGTTTATCAAAACGTGCTCCTTTTGCTCAACGTTATCTCCTTTCTGGTCATGAAGACGGTTGGCCCCGTCGCCAAAGGTCCAGTCCGGGTCTGGTGTTTTGGTGTAATGGAAGCTAGAACTGGTGTCCCATTCTGGACGAGAGGCTTCGGCCTTTTTGAAGTCTGGGTGAGGGTTGCGCTGGATGCTGTCGGACATGGTGAAGTGGCGGATGGTGCTTAGAGGGATGAGACGAGGGGTGAGTGAGGTGGTTCTTGTAAAAGCACGAGACAACACTGACATGAGGAAAGCAATGAAGGTTGATTTGTAAGATAAAAGGATATCAATGAGAATGAGAGATGACAAAGACAAGTGCATGCAAGGACCTCGGTAGTTGTGAAGTTGGATTAGTGATGAGGTGGAGACGGGCTACTACTAACTAAATGTATGATGTGATCCGATCTGGTATGAGATCCACGGTTGGCATGATAGCCTTCCAGAAATCCGGTAGAATACCGCAGTGTTACTAGGACAAGTGAATGGATCATGACAATGTAGCATCTACTACTAAGTCACCTTATTGCTACGAATTAGACTTATATTCGACCTTTCCCAGACTGAGCGGATAATTCCAGGGTTAGGGTTAGGGTTATTCGTCTATCCCAGGATATACTAGCAAGAATACACAACAGTTGGCAAAGAGAATAGAACGGAAACATAGATTCATTATAAAAACAAATGTATCTTAAGTTATTAAGAAATTTATTCGATCTTTTGAAATACTCATTATTAATTCATAAGCTTTGTACATTTCTTAGAGAATACACAGTTGGAGCCTTACGGCAGGCAAAAGCGAGACTCACTGGGGTCATGACGGCGTGACTGTTCGGCATGACCCCACGCCAGATAAAGATGAAAAGTTACGTACCTTCAACCCATGCAACAGCCTGAGGGGAAGGCGGAAAAAAAAAAAGAGAAACCTGACTTCGAAAAAAAAAAAGTCAGGGTCCACAGCGGGAACAACTTGCAGCTTCGACCACCAAATCCACGCGACAAGATGCAACCAAAAGTATAGAAGCCTCCACTCATCCACCTCTTCGTCTTCTTCCTCCCTCTCGCCAATGGAACCATGGCGACTCCAAAGACTGAGGTTCTCCTATCGATCTCTTCGCTCCGCTAGATCACAAACCTTCCGCTGTGCCCTCACTACGCTGTCGCGAAGCGCACCTCTACTCTCGACTCGACCATCACCACCACCACCACCATCCCGAACCGAAACTCGTCTCTTCTCCTCGACAAAACAGCTTCGATCCCGGGGCACGAAGCACCTCAAGACCGCAGGCGGAAGCAAGGAACCATCCACAATGACCACCTACACACAGCTAGCCACCGTCCCCTCGGCCGACTCCTCTAATACCTCCATCTACGTCCACCACGACAGGTGCCATTACGTCTTTGGTCGCGTTGCAGAGGGCGTACAGCGCGACTTTAACAGCCGCAGGATCGCCTTTTCCGGCGTTTCCCAGATTTTCTTATCCGGCTGTGCAGGGTGGGACCAGGTCGGCGGGCTGACTGGTTTCTTGCTCACCATTTCGGGAGCCATCAACTCTACCGTGGATAGCCTTAAGAAAGAAAAAAAGCACAATGGTAAGAACTGGGGGGATTTGCTTGACAATGGTGTCGGCGTTCACGCCGCCGATAACTTTAGTCATATTCTTGCCGCCCAGCGGACCGTCATATATCGCCAGCCCATTCGAATACATATAAACGAACTTCGTGACGATCCGAGAGCAGCTGAGCCGGCGACCAACGAGCCAGACTGGGAGGATGGTATTATTAGAGTTTGGAAGGTCCCGACGGTTCGCCAACGCTCCAGCAGCCCCCGCAAACGCCGTCGGATGAGCCCCAATGGCGACGAGGTAGAGACAGAGGTGGGCGAGGAGGCGGGCATGCAAACATCGCCTCCGTCAGACGAGCAATTCAAAGAGGCGCAGGCGCTCTCGGATCCTGAAGTTGCGCAGGTCATTGTCAAGGAGCTCTTGTGGGGTAAAGGCAATAAGGGGCCTACGCTGGTGGAGGAGAAGATTGCCAATCTCAAGCCTACCGACACGGCATTTTGCATGGAGAACGGGCTGATGAAGATGTATAAGGGCCCTATTCCCGAGTCAGGGGAGGAGGTTCCCAACCCTGACGACACAGTATGGATCATGGAAAAGAAGCCGGGTCCTGGCGATGAAAGGAGGACATGGGACCTGCGGCATATCCCTCTGCCCCCTACCAGTTACAGCCAAACGTCAATGAGCTACGTTGTCAAAGCCTACGACCGGAGAGGCAAGTTTGATCGTGCTGCCGCTGATGCACTAGGCGTCGACAGGCTGGATTTCAAGCACTTGATCAATGGAGAGCAAGTCAAGGGTAAAGACGGTTCCATCATCACTCCTGACATGGTTATGGGAGACAGAATCCCCGGCAGAGGCTTTGCTGTTGCTGACATAGCCGGGCCCGACTTTATCGAGTCCTTTATGCAGCGGCCTGAATGGGGCAACGAGGAGATCATGGCTCATGTCGTCGTCATGTACTGGATTCTGGGCCCCGGCTTGTCAAGCCATCCGCAGATTCAGAAGTTCATGCAGGATCGTCCGGACATTCGTCATGTTATCTGCGCCCCGGATACTTGCCCCCAGATGATTATCAACTCTGGCCCCTCGGAGCTACAGATGAAATGCCGCCGCATCGACCCAGACCGCTTCCCCATCCCCTACTATGACAACGCCGTCAAGGTGCCCGCGCCTCCATCGGACTCCCACATTCAGTTTGGCCGCGCCGGCAGGAAACTCCAGCTCATGCCGAGATTGCATTACGATGACGCCGCTGCTTTGCCGTTCCCCGATCTTGTCACCCCCTTTAACTCTGTTTCCAGCGACATTGTAGCTCTAGCTGAAGAAGCCAAGGCGAAAGCAACGGACCCGGCATTCCTTGGTCAAATAGAGCAGGATGAAAAGGACATACCCAACCGCGATGCTGAAATCATCTGTCTCGGCACTGGATCTTCCCTTCCCTCCAAGTACCGCAACGTCTCCGGCACGCTGATCCGCGTCCCTGGCATCGGGAACTATCTCCTCGATTGCGGCGAGGGAACATTGTGCCAGATCCGCCGTCTTTATGGACCCGAGGGAACGGCGCAGATCTTGCGAGACTTGAAGTGCGTCGTAATCAGCCACATTCACGCTGACCATCACCTTGGCGCCATCTCCGTCTTCAAGTCATGGTACGAGCAGGCTCTCAAGGACGACAATCCTGCTAACCTCGCTGTGTCTTGCATCATCCCATGGCGTGTCATGATTCAAGATCAAGCCCAGGTTGAGGACTTTGGTTACCACCGTCTGCGTTTCCCCAACTGTCAGAATGGTGCCAGGGACCATGCCACAGCGGAGCATCTTACCGACGACGGCCTCGGTGGCACGTTTGGTCTCAACGCCATCAGGCGTGTCAACGTCCCACATTGCTGGCAGGCCAAAGGCACCGAAATCGAACTCACATCGGGTCTTCGCATAGCCTACTCCGGCGACTGCCGCCCTTCCTCCGACTTTGCCGCCGCCTTCCGCGGCACACACCTCCTCGTCCACGAATCCACCTTTGCCGACGACCTCCTCTCCGACGCCAAAGCCAAAATGCACAGCACCATGTCCGAAGCGCTCGGCGTGGCTCGAGACATGCAGGCCCGTCGTGTCCTGCTAACGCACTTTTCCCAGCGGTACGTGAAGCGGGAATCTCTGAAATGGGATGCGGCGCTGGGGAGTAATGGCGTTGGGGGAGGAGTTGGGGAGGATATGGCGGTGTTGCTGGCGTTGGATTTGATGACGGTCAAGTTGGGGGAGTTTCGGCAAGCGGCGTGTTATATGCCTGCGATAGAGGCGTTGATGGATCATTTGAGCAATGCGGACAAGTCGGAGGACTGAACTCGATTCTCTTGTTGAAGAGGAGACTCTGTATATATGTAAAAGATACCACTCATAAGTCATAAAGACAATCATCATGTAAAGGATAGAAAGGGAGATCTAGAGAATTCATCATTTCTAAAGAAAATCATCCAGTCATCAATCGTTAAAAAGCATCAGGTTCTCCCGTCAAGCCAGCGTCTTCTTCCCCTCATACTCCCAAGCCGCTCGAAACACATCATTCAACGTCATCAACTTCTTATCTCCCGCACCCTCTCCCACCCAGCGCATCTCTAACCTCTGATCACTGCTATCCCATTTATTGTACTGACCCCCGCCGACGGGAACGAGAGTCCAGCATCCAACATGCCGCTGAGGGGGAGCTGGAGAAATCGGAGAAGGGGCACCATTCGTGATGTGTAACGGCAGCGCCTTCTTCCCCGCCGTTGGAGAATGACGATGCGGGGAGTCGGATTCGTCACTATACCACAGGACTCTCTTTGTCGTCTTCCCAGCTGTTGGTGATATAGGAGGAGGGATTGGCTGTTTCTGTTCTGGTGCATCGTTGTGCTGGTTTGTATCGTTTTCTCGCGCCCTCGGTTGCTGCTGCTCTTGCTTCTGCGCTGGCACTGGGCTTGGAGGGAATTGGGACACAGGGGACAGTGTACGTGCAGTCTTATCAGAGTCGCGCAGGATATCTTCAAAGGTGATGTCGTCCTGGGCTAGACCGGATGGGATACGCTCAGGGGTCCTTCGAGGTTTCCCAGGGATCAGTGGCGATGGTATTTCATAGCGAGAGTGGACATCCTGCTTGGGGTGACCATTCAGGGGCGATGATGATGGGTCCTTTGAGATGGAGATGTCGTTTTCTGAATCGTTCGTCCTGGCTGGACACTCCTCGCTCTGTTGCTGTGCTCCAATGCGTAGCGGTGCGGGGACGAGTAACGCTGAAGGGCATGTCGAACGATCATGCTTACTGACAGAATGACCCCCTTTATCCGAAGCTGTCGGTATCCCACGATCTCCCATAAGCTCAGTACTCTCAAGATCAGTATTCTCCAGCTCAGCCCTTTCTTCCCTCTCCAAAGGCGAAGGCGAGCGTCTTCCCACCACCGCCTCCCTCTCAAACTCATCAAAAGAACTATTAGTCGGTGTCCCAATCGGCACAGCCAACTCCACGCTCAATCGCCGTCCCTCTCCTTTACTTTCATCTTCCTCCTCCTCATCATCATCTCCCCGTCCCTCCTTCAACCTCGCCTCCCTTTCCAACACCCCCTCCACCAAATCAAACGCCAACCTCCCCGCCGCAACCCCCCAATCATAATACCCTTCCCCCTGCCCTTGCCTCGCTCTAGCCCTCCATATCCCCATCCACACCTCAAAAACCCTATGCAACGCCGGCGGAGGTCTCTTCCTCTCCCTATCAATCTCATCCACCGTCCTCGGCCCGTTCCTCCCCAGGCAGAAATTCCTAGCTTCACCTACAAACAACTGCCTCAGCGCATCCCTATCCCCCAGCGGAACGGGTTTCTTCCTACGCAGAATCGTGTCTTTTAGGTCTTTGAGAGTTCCGCCGTGTCGTTGTTGCAGTTCGTGACGCGCGAGGATGGAGGCTAGAATACCGGCGCTGAAGATGGGGGAGCGGCCAATGAGGGCGACTATACAAGCTGCGCAGCGGTTGGGAACGAAGTACTTCAGCTCCGGATTGTGAGCGCGGTCGTCCTTGAGCTGTTTAGCTTCCGAGGGTGACAATTTCATAAAGTTGAAGTTCAGAGCATCGAGTTTATCAAGCCAAGCCCGTATCGAACCCATAGCTTCATCGTCAGCGTCCCTGCCATCCCGTAATATACCCCGATACGCGTCACTCCTAAACAAACACTCCTCAATCAACGGCACAGCCAACGCCGCCACCAGCTCCGGCTTCAACCTCCCATGCGCAAAACAAAGAGGAAGATCCCCAAACGGCCTAACAACCCCATCATCGCCCTCGCCACGCAACAATTCCGGGTCAAGTCTCTCAACGGCAGCTTGCTGCTGCCACAACCAGTCGTGGGTGGAAGATAAAGGACCGGAGTTGCCGTCGTAGTTTCCCGGGAGGAGGTTGAGCAGTTTCTTGAGCGTCTCTGGTTTCACGGCTGCTAGTTTTGTCTCGTGGCGGGAGGGAGAGTCGTAGAGGAATGGGTATCTGTGGCCGGGGAGGATGGCTTCGATCTGTGATTCTCCTTCTCGGGGGGTTGCTTCTTGGAGGAGGGAGGAGCGGGAGAACAGGGTTCGTCGTATTCGTGATACTGCTTCTCTCATGACTGGTCGGCGCCTTCATCAGCAACAAGGGTTTAAACTTTGATAAATATCGAACATTGACTATTGTTTCGAAGAAGAGAGATAGAGAGGACATTGTTGGAAAACAGTGTTATATGTCTGTTTCCTGGTGTGATGTTCCTATGACCCGCAAAACTGACATGTCATTAGCAACAGGTCGGTGTAAACGCCGCTCAACAACATACCTCATACTTGTGACCCTATCACTCGTGTCTGTAATAAACATAAGTTTGATTCAACATCCCCTGTCAAAATCACCAAAGCTTGCAAGAGGAAGCACCTGGGTTGGAAGAGCCCCGCGTCCGGGGCGAACAGTGACGTCCGTTTATTAAACTGCGTTGGAAGCCCAGAAACAGAAAGTCCAACTTCTGTCCCCTCTCCAATCTTCCCACCACCGTCCATAAACCCAAACCGACACTTTTGTAGCTGTAAACCGCTGTCTCTCTTACTCTCACTCTCCACACTCCTCCCCTCAAGGAAAAAATCTCGATGAACAAACGAACAGAACGAAGTGTGCAAAGAAACGGCGTCCCGTGCCGCTAACAATACAAGTGTTTCACACGCTGTACCTGGGTCTTTGCTTTTTCTTGGGGATTCCAAACCCCAACACCAAGCGGCGCCAGTAACCCCCCTCTCCCCCTCAGTTATAAAATCCCTGATAACCCGAAAAACTCCGTCGTTATGCTAATGTGATTTCGTCAAAAAAAAGAATGCGTTATACTAAGTTCATTGAAAGGTCTGCTCATGATTTGTATTGGGGGGTCTGACCACCCCTCATCATCCTTTCGAGGCGAATCTTGGCTGCTTCCGTGCCATCGTCATTGTAGGCCATTTCTTTAAACCAGTCATGGTTGAGGGCGTCTTTGGCAGTGATTCGCTGGTGCGGGTCGTAGACGAAGATCTTCTTGAGCAGATCTCGGAAGTTCTTCATGAAGGTGTTGGATTGCGGAATCACATCCTAGGCATTGTCAGTCTTTGCTACCACAGCCGAGTCAAATAGACTTACATCAAGATGCTTCATGGCCTTGACGAAGCGGCGAGATCCTCTTGTGGTCTCCGCATTGGGGTAGTCCAACTTAAGACGCTTGAAGTATCTAGAGTCTGTTAGCAATGTTCTCAGTATCCGCGTACCGAAGCAAAATCTTACTTAGAGGCGCTGTTAGAGTTTCTACCGTTGGCCTTATTGACACTCTGTACTAGGTGAGTGTCAATCCGCTTGCCAACGACAGCTTCCATCATGGCCAAATGCTCCAAGTTGTCGTGTGTCTGGAAAAGAGCATCCCCTGTGAAGAACTCGACGAGGATGCATCCAATGCTCCAGATATCGCATGGGAACGACCAGCCGAGCCCAAGTATAATCTCGGGCGCTCGGTAATGCCGCGTTGATACAACGGAAGAGTGATATTCATCCTCGAAGGTAGCGGATCCAAAGTCGATCAGGCGAATTTCCGTATCAAGGAGAACACGACGCTGTGTTGCACTTCGGTTGATGGTCGTTGAGGAGGACGGTATCCTCCGGTTGTAAGTAAAGGTTTGGTATTGGTTATCACAAAGGAGAATATTTTCCGGCTTGAGATCTGTGTGAATCAAGTTCAGATCATGCAGGACTGGAACAAATTAGCTCAGTTGCAATCCATCAGGAGATCATTTTGGACGTACAAGCAACGCTGGTAAACAGCTGACGGGCAAAGCTTTGGATTTGGCTGTTAGGAAAAGGCACAAAGCCATTGCCCTTCAAAAAGTCAAAGACGCTCTGGCCAAGGAGGTCCATTACTATGCAGATATGGCCACGATAGTCGAAGCAATCGCGCAGGTGGATGCAGCGATTTCGGTTTTCCTCGTCGTTGGCTTTGAGGGTCGCTAAGACTCGAAGTTCTATCCTAGAGGCATCGCGATATTTTTGTACGGATCGAATGATTTTGACAGCGACGGCTTTGCTGCGCCGGCGATCATGGGCTTGCACCACCTTGCCAAAGGTTCCTTGGCCAAGCAAACGATTGATTTGATCTGAGTTGGGTCAGTAAAAGCTTCCATGATGATGGTTACAAAAGGCACCTACATCTCTCGGTGAGCGGAGCATCGGGAACGACAATGTAGTGGCCATCATCATCGTCAACCTTGATGTTCTTCTGGTGAGGAGGCTATATCCAGTAGGTTAGTTTACACTTTGACATGATTCAATGACGATTAGTATGGTAAACTTACATCGACAACAGTACGGACTTCAACCTCAGCAGCCTTCTTGGGAGGTAAGGGAGGCGGCTTGTAGATGAGGCAGCGGTTTCCGAGGAGATCCGTATCCCTCCGCTTGGCCTCATTGGCAACCTGCTGGCGAGTACGTTTCCTCTTGAGAGGCAGGGTCGAGTCATCGTATTGACCGTTTGATGACAGCGATGTAGGAGCCGTAGTGTTCAGGGCTGAATTTGTACGGTCGCTGGATATCGTAGAGCCAGCAGGCGTATTTGTGTGGGAGCCCACGTATTGAACATGGTACCCATTGCCCTGATTTGTGCTGAGGTCATCGTCTCGTCTCCTCTTTTTGGTGGGCGGCGGGCGAGTGGCACTGCCAATATGCGTGTTGCCATTCGCCGTGTGATTGACGTGGTTATTGACAGCACTGGCAGGATTGTTAATGGCCGCGTTATGGCCGTTGACGATTTTTCGACTCGTGTTAGCCTCGGGTTCCGGGCTATCATCGTCAATAACAATAATCTCATTGGGCAGACCGTTGCGATAAAAGTCTCCCCAATCGGGCCCGTGGGAGCGACGACGCTTCTTGGCGGGCTGCTCTGCCATGTCGGAAGGGTAATGGTCGTCGTGCTGGGATTGAGGATTATACGACGACGATGGCGGTGGCCTCGGCGGCCGGTCGGGCTCGCGATTGTGCTCGGGATTCACGTGGTGAGCGTGGGGAGGAGGACGGGGCGCTGATGTCCGGCGGGCTACGCCATCCGCGGGCGAGGCGTAGCCTGCGGGAGTAGCAGGCTGAGGCTGAGGCTGGTGGTGGTAGGAAGAGTAGGGCAAATGTCGAGCAGCAGCGGTGGATGAAGCCGGGGAGGCCACAGCAGTCGAAGCGATGGCACCGTTAATGGCGGTGGTATTGCCGTTGGTATTTGTCGTCGTCGTTGTCGATGGCGAAGCGTGATGAGCGGCGTTGTTGGCAGCAGCGAGTCGATAATTGTTGGTATTAGCACTGGTGCTGGCAGTAGTGGTGCTGGTACTAGCAGCAGCAGTAGCGGAGACTGCGGGCCGGTGGCTCTGGTGATGTGAGGGCGGGTACGACGGGTGAGGATGCGTCTGGGTAGAATGAGGATGAGGGTAGTGATGAGGATGGTATCTGGGGAGCGTGGCCACGGCCGTCGTAGGCGTCGACATTCCTCTGAGTTGCCCTGAAGCCAGGGAGTTGTCAGACCGTGGTGTTGAGGCCAGGACGAGAGAGAGGTTGAATTGGGGCCAGGACGAGACAAGTCGAGAGACGAGACGATGGCGAGTCGGGGAAACCAGCGAAACCGACCTGGGCTTGGCTGGGCCCGTCAAGTCTTAGTCTCTTGAGCCTGGCTGGCTGGCTGTGGGAGAGAGAGAGAGAATGTGGGTGTGGATTCATCAGTGGGTGGGCGACCTGCGGCGGCGGCGTCGTTGTTGTCGTCGGTGGCCACTGGCCAGGGCTAGTAACACCGCTTACTGTCTGTGCTAGAACCGAAGAATACAGGGCTTGCTGGCAGTTGGTTGCTGGGCGCTACAGGCCGTCACAGGTATTGCATTCAGTGCTGGGGTCACTAGAACATTCCCCTCATCCAGCGCTGAGCCGCTGGAAGTTGGGGCTACAACTAGCACCATTACTGGCTGTTACTGGGGCAGCACCGGTGGAAGGAAGTGGAGCCGGTCCAGACGCACCCCCCAAAGCCCTCCAAGCCCTGTAGCGATCCACTAACGTGACGTGAAATGGTCCAAACTGAATGGAACGCAGGGCGGAGGCAGCGAAGCCGGACTTTTTACTCGTACAAGTCAGTACGTACTCTCACCTTTTTTCCTCCCACTAGACAGGTTAAAAAAAACACAGCAATGTCCCGGGAAGGGAGATGAAAATGCGGTCAGAAAGGACAATGATCCGTGCTGTTGAAAAAGGAATCCTTAAACGTGTAAGGTATGTACGGTGTTGGAAGCAAGCAGTTGGGAGGGCAGCCAGCCCGTGAATGACTTGAACCTTAGGTAGGTCGCCCCGAGAGTTTAAGGGCCCCAACTTGAAGTGATGCAGGTCCGTTCAACCAACCCCTTTCAAGTTCCTCACTACAAAGCCAATCGGTCCAGCGTCAGAAGAGCAAAACAACGGGCAGGGCAGAAGCAGGGCACGGCAGGGCGGGGGAGGCTTCACAGGACTTCCACATCCTATCTAGTAGCCCAGCGGAAGTACCATACTCGTAGCATTGCCGTCCGTGGGCGTTTGTGGTGGTGTGCCAGGCTTTGTGGTGGGAGCACGCACGCTGGGCTTGCTTCACATCACAAACCTGAGGGTCTGTGAGGTACACTGGCAGTCACCCAGGACCCAGAGAACCACCTTATCGAACGCTTCACTACGTTATCTACTAAGACAACAAGACCGGTCATTTGTCTTTGTTGAATAACGTAAACAAACTGGTGCAGAATCCCCCATCTTGGTTAGCCTAGTCCATTACAAGCATCAAGATATGCTGAGCCCATTCTTCGTCCTTGAAAGAAGAGGGCAGCAATTTAAAGTTTTCGCACCACTGCTGCTACTACTTGTAGTATATTCCTTGAGCTCATGGAAGTTGCCTCTAGCATGGTGTACGTTACGAGTGAGTGCGTAAACGTTCTTGGTAAGGTCCTGTTAATTAATCGCTAGGCGCTGCTCGTGTCCGCTAACACCATTCCACTTTCCCTGTGCCCTGTGCCCTGTGCCTCCTCCAGTTTCTAGGCCTCTCTCCAGGCGCATCCCCGCTAAAACGTCACTGCCATCGTCACTCCAGCGCTCGCTCCATTCTATCCCTTTGACGGCCGTAAGACTCTAAGCATGGAATATGCCCCAACTTTGGGAGTATATTTAGATACATATTTAGCTGTTTATTGAGATGTACGTCTGGATGTATATTCAAATGCTTATTTAGATTATACGTCTGTATATTCTTATTTCAGTTTCTACTTGCAAGCAAAAGAATTCCATTGTTGCTCATAGCTGGCATTGGAGGTGCCTGTTGCTTCGTGCTAGGCCACCTCCCAGGCACACGCTAAAAAGGCTCCTAAGGCTCAGTCTAGCCTAGGTCATCTAAGGTATCCGTATCTAGTAGGGTCACTAAGGTACGAGTCGCTACCATTGAACCTTGCTTCTGATATCTCCAAAAAACGTGTTGAATTTAAAAGAATTACATGACCGCGAAGCAGAATCACCCCAAGAAACGACTCATTCGTAATTCCGGTTTCAGCATCAGAATGGCTTTCAGACGAGATCAAGCGTATACGATGAGGATATGCGAGACGGACTGGGTTCGCTGCTCCGTACCTTACTTTGTACTGAAACGGACGTGTTAGACTCCGGCTTCTTCTGGAGGGCTGCAACTGCACGGTCCATCTGTCTATCGCTGCTTTCGCTCCTTTCATCATTTTCTGCTGCCCACCCCTCAAGAGTCAAGACCCAACCAATCTATGCGGCCCGTGAAGATTCACTGGCTGCATTAGCTTTTGCCTCCTCTCATGGACCATACATACATGTGTGTACGGTAATACGATCCAGCGTCATCTGGCCCTTTTCTTGCCCCTCCCTTGTGGCACGCGTCTATCTACTGCCCAGAGTACTACGCGACTAGCGCTGCATCAGGTGAGATAAGTAATAGTGGCCCTTCTCCAACGTGAACGAACGGACGACGGGAGAAAATCTACTAGCATTCTGGGAATGGGTAGTTGTCCGCCGCGTGATGCTCAGATCAGATCCCGTCGCTTAGTAGTAGTTAAGTCTGTGCTTCTTGTGGCGGAGGGATCAGGTCCCCTACTCCCAGCATGGTAAAATAGCAACGACATCTCGTACTGCTTAGAGCAGCTGCACGTTTCTTCCTCATGTAAGAACACGGGCCAGATAAATCGCCTCCCCTCCTGCTAGATGGGTTCTGGTTTCACACATTATTAGTACCTTAAAGGAAGCCGGCCTTTGACGTTGCAGTCCAATGCCGCCTCCTCCGCTAATCTACCCACCCATCACCACTACACTACTACTACTAGTACCTTGCTATTACCACGCTTCTACTCACTGCATCTACCACTGGTAACACTCATAACAGATGCAATAAGTATGTACGAGGATGAATATGCATGCCTGCACCATACACCCAACTGCGAGAATCGAAGAGCCCCTCCTTTCCCTTCTGCATGTCCGGAGTTTACCTGTATTGCACATTCCCCTCTCTTTTCCTCCTCAGCAACGAAGCAAGCGGAGCGGAGCAAAGAGCACGTTGCGCGTCTGTAGGCTCGTCGGACAACACTTCAATCATCCAATTCTCAACCGATGTTCCCTCAAACTCGCCCTGCCCTGCCCAACTTTTCCTGCAAAAGCCCACTCATTCTGCAAGGTCGCACAAGGGGCCACGCGGTTTGCGACGAGCGGTCTTGGTGATGATATATGACTTCGTACATAAAGAGCCTTATCACCGCTTTCTGTATTGCAAGGTGCGCCAGCAAATCCCAGGATTTCACACGCGGCCGAGGGGAGGGGGGACCCAAGCAACAGCCGGGGATGGACCCTTGATTGTTTGGCTGGGAAGTGTGGGCTCCTGGCCAATGTTCCATTTCGAGGGTCTTTGCCGCCCGCGAATGCTCCTTTGGCCTGGGCCACGTCCATCCATCATATCACAAACGGTAGCGGCGGTGGCCACTGCACAGCGATGCTTTGGTGGCCCGGCCTGAGCTGGAGAAGAGAACCCTGGTGGTGTGTGTGTGCCTTATGTAATGGTGAAGGACCAGGACGTTGAACCCCATGATGAAATCATGCTCCACTGGGATCTTCGACTCTCCAACCATGGCCCCTCGGATGATGCCATCTGATCCCGCCCCATCGACCTCAGCTGTATTATACCGTGTCCAGTCGGATATAGACGATCGAGGAAGTTGTTAATGAGGAAGCTGGACCTCAATGATGCTGAGGCTCTGTCTACGCGCTGATTGGGCAGTCGTCTTATATCATCTCGTGCTTCTTCTACGCCGCTCCTTTTGGTAATCATTTGGTGGAGCCGAGTAGGTTCCCGTCTGACTACCTGTGCTATTATTAATAGTCAGAAGCTCGCTTCACAGCTTTCAAGACTTCCGTCTGAGAGTGAATCCATGTTGATTAAAGTAATGATATCGCAGGCGGCTAGAACCGTGGTCGCTTAGGTAGGTGTAGGATCACCACAGTACCAGGCGTTGATTTCTGCATATGCGCCTTCTCATAAGAGGTCCATAAAAGCAACAGGGACCTTCAACCTTGTGGCCTATTTAATGGCTTCAATTGTACAGCGAGGTAACGCCAAAAGCAACAGTTCAGCCACTTGCTCTAACAGCACCTGTGGGAACGACACATGAGATGCCATCTGTTGCTTCGGGATCCCTCAGAAGGGTTACACAGCCCACGGTTTAGAAAGACAGATCCAAAACGTATGATAATCAGAAAATAAACATGAATATTTCATCAGTGCTTGAATCAAACAAGTCTTCATTTGATATAGAAGCCGCTCTGGCTGTATCTTGTCAAGTGGAGCTTGGAGCGATTCACAGTGGGGCCACCCAGATCCCATCACGTGATCGCTACTCTGCCTCCCGCCGTCACCAAAGTCGACCAGATCATCACGAAAGAACGGGCCCCCAACCATTAGCCCGGGCAGCAGGCAAACCCAAAAAAATACGACACCATACCATACCATACCTATACAATCTCCATCATCACGCCCCTCCTCACCAGAGCTCCGAATAACAGTCCATCTTCTGAAGAAATCAAACTTTGTGTTCCCCTTCAAGATGTGGATCGTCAACTGGTTCTATGATGTGCTGTCCTCGCTGGGGCTCCTCAACAAGCACGCCAAGCTGCTCTTCCTCGGCCTCGACAATGCTGGCAAGACGACGCTGCTGCACATGCTGAAGAATGATCGTGTTGCTATCTTGCAGCCTACCCTTCACCCTACGTCCGAGGAGCTCGCCATTGGCAATGTTCGCTTTACCACATTCGATCTTGGCGGTCACCAGCAGGGTATGTTCCTTTCGCTTTGTTGCCCCCCGAATCCGCGACGGCGGGGCACTCGTCCTTGACGAAACAATACGCTCTTGTTGTTTGATGATTGAGGAGGATGGTTTAAAAGCTGACATATGATGGATAGCCCGCCGTATTTGGAGGGATTACTTCCCCGAGGTCAACGGCGTAGTCTTCATCGTCGACGCCAAAGACCACGAGCGCTTCCCCGAGGTCAAGGCCGAGCTCGACGCCCTCCTATCCATGGAAGAGCTCTCCAAGGTGCCCTTTGTCGTCCTCGGCAACAAGATCGACCACCCGGACGCCGTCTCCGAGGACGAGATCCGCCATCAGCTCGGCCTGTACCAGACGACCGGCAAGGGGAAGGTCCAGCTGGAGGGGATCCGCCCCATCGAGGTGTTCATGTGCTCTGTGGTCATGCGCCAAGGGTACGGTGAGGGTATAAGGTGGCTCTCGCAGTACGTCTAAGAGGGGCCTGGGAAGATGGGTTGGCTTAGCGTATATGGGAGAGTTGGAAATTGGAATCTTAGGGGAAGAGAGAAGATTGGTTTGGGGAGGGCGGTGAAAGGGGATAGAGCTGCTGTGAGATAGGGAGGGAGTCATGAGCGAGAGGGCAAAGACTTCAGCGAGAATGGCAGCAGACGAACGAGACGATTGTAAACGGCTTCATGGCCACACCTTTTTAATCCATAAATATGACATGGTTTTTTCTATTGATACCACCTTTGGAGTTCGGTCATCGTGTCAGGTACGTCGGTCTATATGGGATGCTTTGGGTACGGTTGAGGCCGAGCTTCCGTCGAGCCAGTGATCTCCGCCGTGCCAGCTGGGTATTCAATAGCGCAACCATAGTAATCAAGCTGTCCAATTTACTGATCAGCTCGAGCATTATACAATGACCATGGGTTGTTCTGGTCTCGGAGCTCTGCTGTGCATCTCTCAGTATTTGACTTCTATATCCTGCAGAGCTGGCTATATCGAGCTTTCTAGTCTAAGTCTGTAGAAGATCTAACCTCCGATTCTAGCTCTAGTCCAAAGAGGTCTATAACTCTCTCGAAGCTGCCTATGCCTTTTGCGCCCCGCTTCTGTATTCAGAGTGTCCTTTGGTCATTCCAGGCCGGACCCAGGCCTCCATCGAAGCGCACTATGCTCAGATTCATATATACAGTTGAATGATTGGCAAGCATCTCTCGGGTACAGTCTGCGAGACTTATAGACCGCGGTTGAAAACCACCTTGCCATCTACGCCGCCCTTGCCGTGGAACTCAGGCTCAAGCTGGTCGGCGCTGATAGCTTGTTGCTGAGGGAAGACAGCCAATGCCAACGGCAGTGCAACGAATGATGTTGCAGCAATCAACCCCAGGTTAAGACCAACCGGGAGTACCGTTCTGAGCTTAGGTCGCGACTTCAGGAGGTTCTTGTACCACTGCTGCTTGGTCTCAATGTAGTAAAGCCCCAGCGCCGGCAGAATCATGATAGGACTGCTGTTGAAGACTCGGCTGGCGGCCGTCTCGTACACGGCGAGCTTGGCTGCCTTCTGACTCTTGCCCAACGATGGCACATCATTTTCTGACTTGCCCTCTGCCTTCAATTTCTCCTTCTCGGCATCGGAGAGCACAGGGCGCACATCGATACCCGTCACAATCTCGCCACGGCGCATGAGGTAAGCATTCAGAGCACCAGCTGAAGCAACAGCCGCGAAAGGTACCAGTCGCTTGAGGATATTCCGGGCGGCATCCGAGACTTTGAGTTTGGGAACGGCAGAGTTGAGGCCGAGCGCGACACCGCAGGATGCGCTCACGGCGACGGCATAGGATTTGGCCATGTCTGCGGTCGTCATGGGGGAGGACTTGTTGGCATTGGCGTTGTTGATGGCGACGTTGAGACTTTGGTTGGTGACTTGCCAGCCTACAATGCCTGTTGTGGTGAGGCCGGGTTGGAGCATGCCGGCTGTGACGACCAAGTTGGACAGCACGAAGCACGACATTCGGAAGGGCAGAAAGACAGGCTCGCCAGTGTCTATAACAATGTCAATATGCCATTCTCTTGTCTCTTGGTTGATTTCCAGCGGCATGCGTACCTGCGTGTAGAGTCGAGTCGACAATTTTCTTTGCCCGCCACAGCTCCGGAGTCATATCCTCAATCTTGCCCGTCTTGTACTCCGTAACCAGCTGCTTCGCATTCTCCAAACCAGTCTTCCCAGCCAAAAGCGTACTCGGATCCGTAATACCAATGGCATGCTTCACCCGTCCCATGTACGTCGAGAGGTCGTACTGAGACGAGGGCATCTCGCGATTGCCCGGTAGCGAGGACGACATGGTGGGCTAGAATGATCCGCGGAGGGCTTGACCGATGCACAAAAGGGGGGAAAGGTGAACAGGAGAGCCCAGGCGCAATATGAGTGCGTTGCGCAACTTGAGGCCGGCTTGTAGCGGCGCTCTGGGCGGGCGTCGGGGTCCAATTGGTTGTTGTAGTGCGGGCGGTGAGTTGGGAAGGTGGTGGTGGTATTCGCGTGTGGTTTCTCGGGATAAGGAAAAAAGGCGATGATAAGCGGCGCACCGATCTCGGCAAGTCGGGGTTTCAGTTCCCCACATTTGACTACCGTTTGCCGTGCTCACCCTATGATCTCTACGATATTAGATATTATTGAATTGCTCGTGGCATATTTGGGACAACTTTAAAATCTCGTCATTGAAGATACCTAAGCTTAATATGCGTGGAGTATTACTTTTCTACTTTTTCTTGTGAAGGTTTCATGAGTAAAAGTGGTTTGATTGTGAAGAAAAACGATAAGTTAACGAGATGCATTCGAAAAGGGAAACAACATGGAAAAAAAAAACCAATGGAACCACTACTGATTTCATTTCAAAAACAAATCGAGAAACATCCATGAAGTCTGATATTGCAAAATCCGGCCCTACGAAGCTGGAGTTCACAGGAGAGATTTCTTGCGTCATAAATTTTATCGAGCAGATGAAGTATCTATCATAAGAAGGAATAGCATAGCACATTAGTGAATATATGACACTTTGATGATTTTCAGTCCTGGTGTTAAGAGTTACTTCGGGTCTTTAGAGGGCTGACCTTGACCGAGTTGAGCTTCTCTGATTATCAAGGCTACCCTTAGCCTAAAGCAAACAATCATTCAGAAGCACTTAGTCCTGGCTCACCTTGAACTCACCTGAGGCAGGCATGAGGAAGGTGCTCCCCTGCGCGGTTGCCCGCTGCTGCACTTTCCCGCTTCCTCTTCTTCGTCACCCCAGCCTCACGCTCTTCCTCTCCCTCTTTCCCTCTCCCCCTCTTCTCTCTTCTGTGACTAGTATTGCTCCAGACCCTCACTTCTACGTTGACCTCCACTGCTCACCTTGCTTGAGGTTGTGATCAACACTTCCAGCTAGAAGTAAGAGTTGCCGTCCTGCTGCGCGATTGAACTTTAACGACGAACGAAAGGGATATCGAGAGATTGCGCGGTCTAAATCCCGATCCAACATACAAAGTGGTACAATGATGAGCCTCTACTTACCTTCGACTTGATGGTGCAATACTGATATTCACACTAGCATCGAGCGAGAAGATAGCACCATCCACCAAGATGGAGAAGACCATCGTAAGCGGCCGACAAGGCATCATGATACCAGGTCACGGCTCCGTTAAAGGCCCGGTGTCGCTCGACCAGAGGTACTTTATGCGAGGATCTACGCCTACTTTGACCTCTACTGTCGACAACGAAGCCTCCACGAAAACTAAGAAGGAGAAGAATATCGCAAGCGGCCGACAAGACATCATGATACGAGGCTACGGCTTCGTTAAGGGCCCTGTGTCGCATGACTGCAGATGGTTTGTGCCCTCATCTACCTCGCCCACTACTGTTGTCAACGAAGCCTCCCCGGCCTGCGGGCCCAACCAGCACGAAGAATCGAAAGCTTGTGAGCAATCGCCGGGCGAGTGGGAACAGCATTGCTTGCCGCAGACCATGCAGTCATTGACTCTCCAGACGAAAGAGCATGGGGGCAAGCCTGGGCTGGATAATTATTCAACCCAAAATGATGAGCTGAGACGTGGCCATGAATTGGACGACGAGTGGAGCAGAGACAGTATGCTCGAGTTGGAAGAGGACAACTGCAACGATTCACCGAAGACGAGCCAAGATCCCAACTCCCCGAAAACTAGCCAGGAATTTCCATGGTATCAACAAAACGACTCTCTCGAACCACATCAGGAGGGCCAATGGGGTGATGACCCAACCAAAACTGGGATGAACAAGCTCGACACCGTCATTGTGGCCGACTGGCTGGCCAGTGTGGTGGGCCATTCGACAGAAGATCCTATACCTAGTTTCTCATCAGACCCGGCGGTCCATCTGCAGGATATTGACCCGTCGTCGGGAAAGCTTATTGATGCGGTCGACTACCCAGAGACCTACGTTGGTCCACTGGATCTACACGAGGCTGGATTTGCTTGGAAGAAAGAGAACATGACAGCAGCTCGCGCAATGAAGGATGAACAAGATCGGAAAGATGCGGAAGAAGAGAGAAGACTGAGGACCAAGGCGAACGGCTCACTGATGACTTATGAGTCCGAGCCCGAATGGCCACAGGCTGACTGCGTTGTTCGACCTATAGAGCGCGTACACTTCCCGCAGATTGCCGAAATAATCCAGCTCGAGGCTCGCGAGAAGCGTTGTCCACAGGTTTTGGAGTCGAAGAAGGTCCAGGAACGAGACATTGAGAGGATGTATCATGTTTGTCGGAATAATTTGCGACCTTTTGTTGTCGCATGTCTGGAGGAGGAAGATTTTCTTGATCGTTCCAAATGGCCAACAGGATCCAACAAGCAATACTTGGAGTCCGTCAAGTTTAAGAATTCTCAGCCCAAAGAGGCATCAATTGTGGTCGGATTCGCCTTTGTAACGGAGCCCCGAATCGGCCTACTCAACTCGCCATGCCCCGGGTCCCGCTTCTCAGGGCAGATCAAGCTGGTTGTCCATCCTGAGCATCGCAACAAGCTCTATGGATCGGCACTCCTGGACAGAATCCTGATGTCAGTTGCACCATACCACCGCAGCCTGGTCGACTACGACTGGAAGTGTGAGAACCCAGCCATGATATACGACGAATCATCGGCGACGCTGAACCGGCGACAATATGCCCAAGTATTCATCGAAAACCTGACTACAGGACGGAGCGATTCGCGACAGCAACTGAAAGAGCACCTTCTTGACAAGTTCGACTTCAAGAAGGTTGCTTGTCTGAAAAAAGCGATACGAACTGACAAGGGCGCCCGTAGCGAGTGGCTGGACCTGGAGATGTGGCAGCTGACGACTCACTCTACGATAATCGACGACCCGCCAAATGAGTATCTCAAGCGCAAATAATGCTGAAGGAGCAACAGACTCGCAAGACACGAGGCTGTTTGATGCTTGGAACAAGGAATATGAAATCCTTGGAAATAGTGAATCTGTTATAGGACCGTTGGGGTTAAAGGAGAGTTTTAGTGCGAGGTGGAAGAGCATTTGAAGGTTGAAAATGTGGGGTGAAAGGTCGGACAGTTGGAATGAACCCATGTGGGATAATTGATGGTGGGGTGGATTGGCAGGCTGCTACCAGGCGCTTTGGACATGGACTTCCTCAGTCACGTCCATCTAGGTCAGATAATTACGTTCTTCATTTCACAGCACGATTGAAATAAGTCTCGGCAAATTCAAACAGGTGATTGCCAGCTGCCACCAAACCAGTGTAGAAACCAGGTCCCAAGGCAACCTCCATCGGAGCCTTCAAACTACCCAAAGCCGGACTACAAGCGACCGAAACAGTGTCTTTTCTTTCAAATTTACTGCCATCCAAGTCAATCTGGTCAGGGTTTGAAGCCACCAGCCTAGACCAAGCGGGAACATGCTCTCCATTTTGAGGAAAGCTCGTCTGAAGGACAAGGAGATGCGGATACTGATGCTGTAAGCAAGCCAGCTGAGGAGCGCCCTCCTGCCATGGAAGCTTGGGCATGAACGTGACTGATAACTATTTCTTGAGTAGAGGACTTGACAATGCTGGGAAAACAACCATAGTCAAGAAAATCATGAACGAGGATGTCAATACGGTGAGCCCTACTCTGGGCTTCATCATCAAAACCATCGACTACGAGGGGTGAGATGGCATTCCTCAGAACTATAAGAAACACCTCTATAGCTAATCACACTTCAGGTACAAGCTAAACATCTGTACGTGGCCTTATTAGACAGCTTGCTGAGAGAATCTCTCGGAGAGCGCTGACACTGCTGAGTAGGGGATGTGGGCGGACAAAAGACGCTACGCTCATATTGGAGAAATTACTTTGAGAAGACAGACGCATTGATCTGGGTCGTGGACGCTACGGACAGGCTACGAATTGAGGACTGCCGGGACGAGCTTCATGGATTGCTTCAAGAAGAGGTATGAGACGAGGCCGCTCTGTTTGGTAGTTCTTCACTGACGAGGATGCAAAGCGACTTTCGGGTGCGAGTCTGCTCGTGTTTGCCAACAAGACGGATGTAGAGGGATGTATGGATGAGAAGGAGATTCTGACGGTAAGTGGAACGCGAGCCTGGATCATGGGAGAGCAACACGCTGACCATGTTTTTCTACGGGTTTAGGCGCTAGAGCTGGAGTCGATACGAACACATCGGTGGCATGTTCTGCGGTGTAGCGCTATGACGGGGACGAATCTGAAGGAGGGATTGGCTTGGGTTGTCGAAGATGCTAAGAGGAGACTATTCCTCTATTAGAAATGATAGGAGGGAGTAGTGATCAAGATGGGAGTTGCGAAGTTGCGGGATATCAATAGAAAAGAGTGGAAACTTGACCCCGCTGCTGTTGTCTTTTCTTTATGAAATTCAGTGTTGATCACGGACTTGCTAGACTTGACATCATTGTGGATGAGAATTGACCGGACAACGAAGTCAAAACAACAGACACATCAAGATTCGGGCACAAGCGGCAGCGCAAACAGGGCAACAATCGTTGGGGGAGAAGCAGCCTAGTTAATCTGGAGATAAACCAAGCGATGTTTGGTGATGCATGACACTGCTAGAGGGTTTTTGTGATACCGTTGGACAGGTGGTTGTGTCCATTACTCTGGCGACGCGGGGGATATAGAGTTTGGGACTATAATATCACGAGGTGGACGCGTATAATGCATTCCAGATGTAAACAAAGAAAGTTGTGGGGGGGAACCTTTGGGCACACCCATTAGCTTAGCTGGGAAATCAAAAGAAAGTCGGAAAAGAGCCGGGATGGCTCATTGGAAGTAATGGAAGGCTTCATGATTTTTGATGATTAACAGCGATGATGGACCAACATGTTGGCGCGTAGAATTTCGAAACGTCAGAGGTTAACTTGACTTGAGATGATGTTGGGTTGGGTTACAGCATAATATGCCGGCGTGGTCTTAGCGTTCCTTGTCTGTTGTAACTTAGTTGTAAGAGGGCTGTCGCGACAGATGGACAAGCAGGGGTTAAAGGGTACGTACTATTACTGCTAGGTTAGTTGTATCTCGTAGTACGAGTTTGGGTGAAAATACGTATAGAATGATTATCCGTGCGGGAGGCCGACGGAAGACAAGCAAGACATCATCACCGCATTCCTCATCCCACCAACTCCACTCGTTCGAGGGGTGTTCTACCAATTTGTTCCGTTGATGTAGGATCATCAGTTCCATTCACACAATTTCTATCTAACCGTCAAACCCGTCAACTTTGTCCAACGAACACTGGGCCTACTACTGTCCGAAACCCGCAGTCGAAAACCGAAACCATCACAAACGCTCTACGCGTGTCATGTCCAGCAGCAATGTCCGACGAAGTGTCCCAGTTCCTCGAGTCCGTCGAGCGCCTCCGAGGCCAGCAAATTGAGGAGGATGAGGTTCGCGCTCGTGAGCTGGAGGAATACCTTGCCGCCAAACGGGAGAGGCAGGCTAGGAGAGAAGGTAAGCTAAGAGTTGTGACGGAGAGAGAGGGAGAATAGAAGATTCCCAAACTTTGTTGCTTCGTTGCTGTGGTGCTCGCGTTGGGCATTGCACAACAAGAAGTTTGCCTTTTTACATTTACTTTTACTTACTTTTGTCTCGTCGCCTCGACATGTCGGCTGCCGAGTTTCTGCAAAGTGACACCTACGCGGGCAGCTAGGCTGCACTGTCAAGTCGCTCGCAGCTGTCCATCACTTCACTTTTTTTCTCCTTTCTGCGCTTACCTAGCCATCTCTGTTTTGCTTGGAAGCTGAACTGACTTTGAACCTCTCGCCTCTAGAACGCGCCAGGTCCATCTCCCCTCAGAAATCTTCGCCCGCCAACACTCCCTCCCCGCGATCAAGCCGTCAAAGCGCCCGTTTGGCCGAAGGTGTCAGGCTCGAGTCTCCTGCTTCTGCCACCCACGACTACAATCGCGATTCATCTGCTACTCCTGAGCCCGAGAGCTTCTCCTCGTCATCGCCCACTAAGGAGAACCAAGCCCCTGCTGACCCAGATGTCGATGCCGATTCCGATTCAAAAATGAGTGGTACATCTACACCTCCTTCGCGGTCCTCAGGCCTATCATGGCAGAGGAGGCCAACTTCTCGCGGTGGCACACGGCCATTGAGCATGGTTGCGGCCCAGAATGCGACCCAGCGGTCGCTTGCTGGGTCGCAGGAGCCGCATTCCGCCACTGATACAAGCTTCTCCAGAGATCAGATCGCCCAGAACTTGCTATCCAAAGACCCTGCTTGGTTCCGCCAGACGGCTGACCGAGGCCAGGGCTCGGCTGCCTACCGGAAGAACCAAGTTGAGGATGAGGAACGCTCAGATATGGACTCCGCTCGCGCTCAGCTTCCTGGCATGGGGGATTCTGCTAGGGACAGGTCCCCATCGGTTGCGAGTAACAGCACGTCTACATCTGCGAATCGGGGCTCGTTGGCATCTCCTATGCCCTTGCAACCGCCTCGATTCGATGGGGAGGATACGCTACCTGAAGACAAGGAGAGCCCAACCAAGTCCGTCTCTGGCAAAACATCACCAGTGCGATCCACGTCCCCAACCAAAGGCATGGGTGGCTTCGTGCAGAGTGCCATGATGAAGCGATCTGACAGTGTCAAGAGGTGGAGTGTGCAGAGCCCGCCGGGCATGGCGCGCGCGGACTCTGTCTCTTCGAACCGCAATAGCCGTCCCCTCAGCTTCGCTCGCCAGGGTTCCAACACCAAAACCCCTGGGTCTAGCAGACCAGCCTCGCAGCAGGGAGATAGAGACTCTGGCGAAGACACCACGCCCAAGGCCGCAGGTGCTGCCCCGCCTCAAGACCGCAAGATGAGCGAAAGTTCAGAACCAGGCTCCATTCCCACCAGCCCATCAAAGACCATGGACCCCCGACGATGGAGTCCCACAAAGTCTAGCTGGCTCGACAATGCCTTGAAGAAACCTGAGTCTCCCAAGCCACAGACAAGCCCTCATTCTCCAGCTGTACCTGCCTGGAAGGCCGAACTCAACAAGACCAAGGCTAGCAACTCTAGTCAACACGGACGTGCCGAATCCTCCTCACACAAGCACCAGGTCAGCATCGGTGGACTTATGAGATCTACGCCTATGGGTGCGGGGGTCAAATCAAACACCACCAATCTAGGAGGCATCTACTCTCCGCCGAAGAGGGGCAACCGACCCAGCTTGGGGCCGGGGGCCAGCTTTTCCAAGGATGCTACGGAAGAATCCCACGACTCTGAGGACCACCACAACGAGGAAGAAACAGCGGAAGAGAAGCACGAGGAAGAGCATCCTACCCCTGAGAAAGCCGAGGAACCACAAGAACCACCAAAACCCGCGTCTCCTGCTTCCCCTCAAGTGGCTAAGCCCAAGCCGGAAACACCTCCGAAAAAGGACTTCCGTGCCAACTTGAGGCAACGACCTGCTGACTCTGGTTCGGGCAAGTCCGCAGAACCCGAATTCAAGAATGCTCTGGGCAATTTGCGCCGCACAAAGACTCAGAACTACGTCGCACCGGACGAGTTGAAGAACAACATTCTTCGAGGCAAAGCCGCGCTCAATGTCACTGGCGGGCCAGTGAAGACGGAGCGAGTGGACGAGTTCAAGGAGGCCATCTTGAAGAAGAAGGATGATTTCAAGAAAGCCCAAGATGAAGGGAAAGGGGTTACGAGGACCTCCAACTCCACGGCCAACAACCCTGTACCTGAAGGTCTCGCTCGGAGGGCAGAGCTAGGAAAGTCTGCTCCCGCTAGAAGAGATACCGTGACCGAATCTCAACCTCCCATCTTGCCTAGGAAACCTAGCACACCCAATGCTGCGTCCGCGCCGAAGGAGGCGTCCAGTCCTTCAGTCTCATCACCGAAGCCTACGCCTACTGAAGCTCCTTCAGCCAAGAGTCCACCAACCCCTGCTGCTAAGCCTACACGTGTATCGACAGAACCCGACGTGTCTTCCCCCAGCTCAGAGCCCCGTCCGTTGCCTACCTTGACAAAGGAGACTAGCGCACCATCCAAGCTCCAGGGACGCATAGGTGGAGGCAAGCTTGCGGACCGTTTCAACCCCGCACTGGCTGGGATTCTAGCACGAGGACCTCCTGGGATGGCGACAGAAGGCGGCAAGGGACCATCATCGTCTGGCGGGACCACCAGTGGCGGTGATTCCAGCGATAAGCCTGGCCCTCAGTTGACGCACATGACAAAAGGCCGAGCGCGCGGCCCTAGAAGGAAAGCGCCCACGGCCACACCAGCCGCGCAACAGCCAGTGTCATCACCAGCAAAGGAAGAAGAGCCTGTCAAACAACCCGAAGCCAGGGCTTTACCCGGTCCTCCCACTAAGCCAAGTCCTATGTCGCCGCCACCGGCCGAGAAGACAGCTGAAAGCCCAAAGGCACCTGGCAGTTCTGAGGGGGCAAATGGCACTGCACCTCTATCGATTCAGGAGCAGGTTGCCGCAAGGGCTGCTTTAAGGGGAGGGAGGCCCTTGCCTTCCAGGGGAAGCGTCGACGAGTCCACAGATGGCAAGGCTACAGAATCGCCCAAATTCCCCGTTCGAAGGCGACCAACAAGTCCCGAAAAGCCGAGTTTCGAGCCCACTTCACCTATCAAACCCCACAAGACCGGAGGCGATGTGTCACAACCGGGTTCTCCAAAGAAACTTGATGTGAAGCGCATGTCACGGTTCCTGGATGATAGCTCCATCGATACCAAGCCTGAAGCTACCCCTGAACCGTTGAGGCTTAGCCCTCAGAAGACAGGGTCAAGGTCGCCTGTGAGACGACCTCTGCCAGAGCCTGGGTCCTCTCCTACGAAAGCTGGCACTGAATCTACTTTCGCAGCTGATAGCGCAGCCCCGAGGAATGCCGGTGATGAGAGCAAATCGCCTCCTCCAGCTGCGAAGCCATCATTCGACTACCTCAACAGGGGTTCAAGACCCGGAACACCTGGTAGTCCACCAAAGCCTTCGAGTCGACCGCTCCCAGTGCCTTCTGCTGATGGCGCCAAATCACCTCCTCCAGCCGACTCACCCACCAAACAGTCCAGTGATCTTTCCACGCTGTTGACGGATTTCTTCGGATCTGAGCGGCCAAAGCGGGACTATAAGGTAGATCCGGCCGAGCTGCTGGCATCGCGACCAGAGCCTCTTGGTAAGGTCAAGACTCTGAGCTGCCAGATGTTCCAGATCACAGGTGACGGGAAGAAGGTCCCGGTGCAGGCTTACTACGAAAAGACCCTGTTCGAGCAGGAAATGTACATCTGTAATCACAAATTTGAGACGGAGGCCGGGTGGAAGACTTTGAATGTGTACTTTTGGGTTGGCGACGAGGTCCCCGAGTCAACGGCTGAGGACGCGAAGCTCTTTGCCCAGCGCGAGGCCAAATTCCAAGGCGGCAATCTCGTCAATATGCTACAGGGGCGGGAGACTAGTGAGTTCCTGCAAGCCCTGGGGGGCGCCGTTGTATGCAGGAGAGGCTCCAGCAACAAGTTCGACTCCTTGGCCTCAAGCATGCTCTGCGGCAGACGGCATCTTGGGGAGGTGGTCTTTGACGAGATGGACTTTGATCCCCTGAATCTCTGCACTGGATTCCCTTACCTCATTGCTGAAGGCGGCAAGTGTTACATGTGGAAGGGCAAAGGAAGCGGCATCGACGAAATAAGCTGCGCCAAGCTGATCGGGCTGGACCTGTCGCTGACGGGCGAGCTTATCGAGTACGAGGAAGGGGATGAGCCGGAGTCATTCTGGGACATGTTTTCAACAAAAGCGAAGCCGCATTCTGCTGGCCATTGGAAACTGAAACCGAATTACGCCAAGTACGGGAGCAGGCTTTTCTGCTCCGACGCAGACTCGCGACAGCAGGTACGTTGCAAACCTCACCATCACACACCCCCCTCCAAGACCGCTTGAGGAAACTGACATGCTTTGTAGATCTTTGAAATCAGCCCATTCAACCAAAGCGACCTCTCCCCCTCCAGCATCTACGTCCTCGACGCCTTCTTCGAAATGTACATTGTCGTCGGCTTCCGCGCCCAGTCCCAATTCGCCTCCTTCCAAAACGCCCTCAACTTTGCCCAGGAATACGCCATCCTCGCCGCCGGCATGGAAGATCGCCCCTTTGTCCCCGTCTCTAGCGTTGTGCTGGAAGGTGTGCCGAGGGATCTTAAGCGTGTGTTCCGCAAATGGTCCGATGAGCGCAGTCCTACCGTCACAAAGGAGAAGGCTGGGTTGAAGAGGGGGAGGAGTTTGAGGGTTGTGCCGCTGACGCAGGCGCTGCAGGCGCTGAGTGAGTGAACCTGGGGAATGTGAGATGTGTCTATTACTTTAACGGTTGTTGTAATGAAATTAATGTTAGAATTTTCTTTTTTTCTTATCATATGCATACGGGTTTCTGTTTTGGGGAGGGGAGGTGGGAGGAGTCCAGATGGGTTGGAGTGGTTAAAGAAAAGGGGGAAGTGGGAGGAAGTTCTGGCGCTGCTTCATGATCATATACAACCTAACGCATATAATGTAACAACTATAAATCAAGCTCTGCAATCTTATTCCGACGTGTTTTGTGTTTATAACGGATCACAATATCGGCTACGATTAACAGCGAAATTAGTAATGGCATTTTTCGTTTCCAAAACCGATGTATTCAATTCCCAAGAATGAAATTCTAGCCACATTCGTGTTCAATCATCCACTTATACGCCTTTGTCAGTATTGCTTTCTCTTCACTTCGTCTTCTTTTCATCTATGGGGTATCAATATCAACCCTCCTCGGAACAAAGTCTGACCATACTCATAACAATAACAAGTTTCCCCAGCACAAGGAGTCCTCTTTTTCATCCCTCGTATATACCTTGAAATTTTCCTTCTTTCTCTTCATAAACGTGTATCATGGTCTTTATGCTCTTGGTGTAATAATGTCTCGTGTCTTTTCGTTCTATAACCAACGGATTGTAGCAAGTTGCTGGAGGGCTTAGAGGGCGCCGACGGTGGTTTCCACGCCTGATGCTTTGACGGCGTGGTCAGGTTCCCGCGAGTTGGCGGGGACGACCATGGGCCGTCCCTGGGCCTTTTCAGAGAGAGATACGAGCTCCTTGAGCATGACTTCGCGGGTGTTACGGGTGAGTTCGTCGACGTCGGCTGCGGTTAAGCCCTTGGTGGGGATAGGATCCAGGACTGCAATTCGCACCATGACGTTAATATGATCGCCCTTCTTTCATTTTATATTAAGCAAGTTGGAAATGAACTTACCCTTGACAGGGATTTTGCCTGCGTTGAAAACAAACCCCTTATGGTATAGAACATGGCTATAGTTGGAGACGACAACAGGCACAATCGGTACACCAGCCTCGACCGCAAGATGGAAAGCTCCCTTCTTGAAGGGGAGAAGCGTAGGCTCCTTGGTGTAGCTCCTAGTTCCCTCGGGAAACATGTAAACGCTCTGGCGCTTGGCGCGAATCTCGTTGGCGGCACCCTTCATAGCCTCGCGAGCGTCCTTTGAGTTCTTGCGGTCGATAAAGATAGTGCCGCTGAGAGCCATGAACCAGCCCAGGATAGGCACCTTCTTGAGGTCAGATTTGGCAGTGACGCTGCAATACGGCGGGAACATGGTGCCGAGCATGAGGACGTCCAGCTCAGTCTGGTGGTTGCCGATGAAGATGGCGGGGCGGGTAGTTCCGAGGATGTTCTTGGGGTCGTCGGTGACGAATTCGACGCCGGCGGTGAGCTTCATAGCAAGGTGATAGAAGCGTCCGGTTGCCCATTGCGAAATTTGTTGTTTTCCGGCTATGGTGAGGATGATAGAGGCAAGGACGCCGTACATGGAGGCAATCGCAAGGGTCATGTAGTGGGCGAGGCTGCGAGCGCCGAAGGCGGCGCGGGGTACGACGAAGGACAGCATGTAGAGGCCGACGGTGAGTGCGATGTAGCCTCCAAAGAAGTAGAGGAAGAAACCCGAGATAGACATGTTTGATAAGGCGGTTTAGCGCGCGGGATGAAGCTGGTGACGATGTTAGAGGCGACGTAAGTAGTGAGGAAGATGCCGAGGTCGCGGAGTAGTAGCGGGGTGCGAGAGAGGTTAGGGAATATCGGTCGTGAGTTGGAGACGTTCAGGCCATGCTAGACTAAGAGGAAAAGAAAAGACTAGGAATAGAGAAAGAAGGTAAGAAGTATCATAGACGATGTCCCGCGGGAGGTAGGCGATCAAGATTGAAGTTGAGTGTTAACGGGAGAGAAATATCGGTGCCTCAATCGTTGAAAATTAGTGGGAGGTACTCGTAGTAGGTAATGCTTGAATTACGACTGGAGGCAGGAGCCAGGCCATGTCATTACCCCAAAGATGCTCCTGCCCTGCTCCTGCCCTGCTGCATGTGGTGGTACCTTTTTGGTAGTATTGGTGGTGGGCGGTGAAGGGCCCGCCGACCCCGCCTTCCTCAGGAAACGTGAAGTGTTCCTAGTAGGTACTAGTAGTGCTGGATCCAGTGCCGAACATGTGCCAACATGCGCTGTGCCTGTGGCGTGCACATGTCAAAGCGGTTATACTCTGTGCTAGGAGACGAACCAGGTACACCCACTGCCAATAGCAATAGCAGTGCTACTACCTTGTCTAGTAGTAGTGTTTCTTCAACGTCCCGAGCATAGTGCCTCTACAAAGTGCAAACATTACAAAGATAGGTTACCTGGAGTAAACAGGCTACAGTACACAATTTCTCAAGTTGATGCCTCTCAACATGTTCCAGATGTTCCCAATTAGGCACGTTTCCATACCTGGAACAAACGGCAGGTTCGACTGTGAGTCCAGGGCCCAGCAGCACCTGCCTTGACTTATACGTAGGTACCTTATTGGAGGCGGCCAGTAAATAGCGGCGGTCATCACGTGCAGCGCCTGTTGGCGTCATTCCCCAAGCTGTGCCTAAGGTGCCTAAGATAATGGTAGCTTAGCTGAGCCGATCCGATGCGACATCGCAGACCCAACCTTGAGAGCCACCCAATCCTCCGACCATTGACTGAATGATTGATTGCGTCGTCTCTTTTGCACTTTCGTTTCTGCCTTTCCCAATCCTGCCCTCGCCCGAGTCAACCTGACACCCGCCAACCGATATAATACACCGATTGGTTGAACAAGTACAACTGTCGCTTCGATACCCGCCGCTATCAAAGTGCGACTACGCCGGCTGCTCGAAACAACAACGCCGTTGAGCACCGGCAACTCGATGCGCACACGTCTTGTCTTTTCTTTAAGATTATAATGCTCTTCTGTCGCTGATCAGACGGCGACTCATTCTACTCATCATGACGTCCAATAGACGAGACCACACCCCGTCCATCTCCATTCCTCTCGCCGCCAGCGCCAGCACTCTCCCCGAACTACCCCCCATCGACGCCCTCTTCCTGATCGACTTTGACGTCAAGAAGGGTTACACCATTGCCTGGCAGCGCACAGCCCCTGGAGTCGAGGTGGACGGGCGAGTCGAGTACAAGTCGCTGCCGTCAGGTCTACATACTGTCTCCGAGGACCTCATTTACTTCGTTCACGATGGCGCGCACGCCGGGCTCAGCGCATTCGTCAATATACCCTGCGATGAAGAGGAATCCAGGAACGCCCGTATGATTGCTGTTGGTGTCTTGGTACCGCTGAGTTACGGGAGACTAGGGCGAGCTTGGAGGCATGCAGAGGGACTTAAGGAACTTGCTACGTAAGTCTGCTTACAACCCAAACATGCACTGGGTTCTGGTCTATCGCGAGATGCTAACAGCTACTCTAATAGAAAAATTGCCAAAGACCGCGCAGACACTAGCCTGTTAGAAAAGTATTGGAGTGTGCACAAGGCCCCAGATGCTGCCGAGCCGCCGCCGGTTACGGGTGAAACCCCCGTTTCCACGCCCGCCGTGACCTTCTCGGAGCCTCAGCCCAAAGAGCCTCGCAAGGGGCACACCAGAAACCGTTCGGCTTCGGACGGTGCCTCTCTGGCCCCAGCTGAACACAAACTCTCTCCCTTTCACCCTGCTTGGAGTTTGACAAGGCTGTTGGATAAGTTCGGTCCGCTTATATTCCCCATCCACCGCGCCGCTCTTTTACGCCAGCGTATCTTAATATCATGTCATGCTCCTGTCCATGAAGTCTGCGACTTTGGTATGTATACTGTATGTCCTTTGCATTTGAGCGTAAAGCTAACTCAGTCTAGTATACAATCTGTCTGTTCTGTCAAATATACCCCTTTCATTATCCAATGTCCTGCCCGAACAGTCTCCGACCCGCCGTCTGAGGCCCCTATTTACCATTGGCGTCCATGATGTGCCCTTCCTTATGGAAGATTACGAAGCTTCAAAGCGTAAAGATCGAGGGGAAGAAGCCGTCGAGGAGGACGACGAGGCTGGTTCAGGTTGGATTGCCTGCACAACGGATAGTATCCTCGCTATGAAAGACACTCTCTGGGATATGCTCATCACCATGCCCCCGGAGCACTCAACTCACGCCAAGGATAAGGTGTGGCCGGTTGTTGAATGCCCACGCGGCACGCCAGTTAAAGCCACCAGGCGTGATCTCCGCCGGTTCAATACCCTTCGCAGCGGCCTTGCCCGCCTTGCATCCTCAACATCATCATCCACTGCCCCGCGTCCAAACTCTCACAGGTCAGAAACCGATGGCGCTCAGTCCTTAAGCAAAAGCGCAGCGACCCAACACGCCGATGATTCGTTTGATAGAGTCACCGAACCCCTGAGTTGGACAGCCCTCGCCTACAACGGCTACATGTGGTGGGCCAGCGCCGGCGAACAGCTCCGTTCAGAAGAACAAGAAGAATTCTCTCGCGACACTGCTCTCCTCGCGGACCTCACTCCAGCTCCTCGTACGCCCATGTCCCTCTCACAAGCATCCTCCCGCGCCGATCCGCTCGCCGAGTCCCTATCCTCCCTCGCAGCCCATCGCTCCTCCGCCTCGGCACCCGCCGATGACAACGAAGCCCGTCTGGAGCTCGCCGTCATCGCTTACTTCCACCGCCTCACCACTCAAATGCTCTCCATACTCTCTGACCTCGTCGAAGCCGCCGACGAGGCGTACCCAACCTACACCGACGACGAACCCACAGAGGAAGAGGACGAGGCGCTCCTCAGCGACGAAGGCAGCGTAGGTCCACCCGTGACGCTCGACAGTCGCGCCATGGAGAATATGGGTCTGGATGTATGGAGTGCGGCCGACGCGACGTTTTTGCAGGATCTTATCCGGATTTACTTTGGCCGCTCAGTGAAGATTGAGGGTAAAGGTGTGGAAGTGTGCGGTGTGCGTGTTTGTTAAAAGGGGGGGAATGAGTATTTGTTTCGATGTTCATAGCGTACTGATTGGTGCTGGTTCATACATATATATACTAACCTTAGAGAGAGCTAGATAAGCAGTGAAAGAATCTAGTGCGTTACCGCGTCCAATTACTGTATGTCTCCTAGCACCTAAGCAGATGAACTATAACAGTCATCTTAATCACATCATGGCCTAGCAAATATGAACTTCAGCTGTAGTATTTTCCCGCTCAGAGAGAGATCTATCTGCTGCCAACCCGCTCCCCTCTCTCTCCAAGAGAAAACAAACATCAACCACAGACTACCAAAATTAAACGACCAGAATTCGTATGCCCTCCATACACAGCCCTTCCAAACTCCCAAAGTATTTTGCCCTTCTTCCCTTTGTCCTCCCTCATGCTAACCCTGGCAAACATTAAAGACCACCGAAAAAAAGGGGGAAGGGGGAAACGCTGTTCCTTGAAAAAATCATCGATACGATCATCAACCGTCCATCATGATGAGATAATCACGCTGCGTACATGATAGTACTTCTCGCTCCTTTAGCCCCTTTTTTTTGAAACTGGAAACAACAACATGCAATTTTGCGTAGTTTTACGTTTCTACGCTTTTCTTTTTTCGTAATGTACTAAAAGTTGTTGTGACGCCACACACATACATATTATGCAATGAGAGAGAGCCTACGACTCGTCCTCAGTGTCCGTGTTGGTGGCGCTGGTATCCTCCTCCTCGTCATCTGTCCCGCTCTCCTCATCTGAGTCATCGTCGTCGTCCTTCCGCCTGCGACGGGGAGGGGGAGCTTGACCGCCCTTAAGGGCCTGCATCTGTCCGGCGATAGAATCTGGGGAGAATGTTAGTATCCTTGTGCAATATGTGTGAGGATGACTTCTCGGTTTGGACTTACCCTCCTCTGGCTCGCTAATCTCGTCCTCAGCTGTGATCTCGGCTGCCTTGGTAGCCTCCTCCACGACCAATGTCACGTCCATCCTGGTATCGAAGCCAACATACGAATCGCAAATGACGTGCAGAACAAAAGTGTAGTGTCCCGCTTGTGGCGGTGCGGCGAACTGGCCCTTAAGAGTCTGCATGGCGAATGTGGGCTTGCCCTGCTCGTCAAAGATGGGCTGGTCGAACTGTGAGAAGGTGAAGGGAGGAACGGCCATTTTTCCTTGCTTGCTATCGCTAAGGAAGGCAGACCATTTCGGTGGCTGTTCTCGGGCGTAATGGGGAGCAAAGGCGAGAGGAGGCAGAACCTTCTTCTCGTCAACGGTGATTGGCTTTCCATCGGGGCCCTTGACGGTCTTCTTGCGGCCGGTGATGGCATCAAGGTCATCTTCAGCGGGGTCGATATCTTCAAGATCTAACTCATCAACTGCGGGGACCTTGGGAGTACCGGGAGGGATGAAACGACCCTTGATCACCAGGCTCACAAGAGATGAGGGGATGATGACACGCTCGCCAGTGACTTTGAAGAAAGCCTTGTCAACGCGGAGGAACGGCATCTGTTGACCAACGCTGAGAGCAGTCTTGTACTGCTGGTCAGTCAGAAGACCCTTGCCTACAGCCTGTTGTCTGCGTACAGCGTCCGGCTGGTCGAGGAACTGCTGAACGGTCTTGTGCTTGCGCGAATCGCCCTCAACGGCCGCGACAATATCCCGGTTGAAGTGCGGCAGCTGAAGCAACGGTGAGTCATTGGGCGCAATGGCCTGGACCAGACGCTGGTTGATCTCGAAGGAGGCGAGAATAGGGCGGATGTTCCCCAGGGCCAGGGCGATCGCTTGGAAAGACTGGCGAAGGGCACGGGCGATGGGGGCAACCTCGTACTTGGCCTTGGTCAAGCTCTGGTCTTCCACTTCGACGCGGCCGAGATAGGCCCACAGAAGAGCAAGCGCTTTCCGACGAGGGCCATTCTCAAGATCCTCGAGTCTTTCCTTATCCTTCTCGGTGAAGCCACAAGCATAGCCGGAGCCCTTAGCGTCGTTCGTCTTGGCCATAATGCGGGACTCAATCTTGGAGAGACCGGAGTCGGCCTGGTCATCCTTGAAGAGGTTTTCGTATTCTTTCCCGATGCTGAGGGAGTGAACAATGCCGGAAGCGTCCAGGTTCTCGTCGTAGTGGCGGAAGAGGTTGTTGGCGCTCTCCATCAGCACACCCTCCTTGGACCTGCGCTTCGAGCCGTACCACCAGGATCCGACGAGGTAAGGCAGCAGGACACCCAACAGCAAAGTGTACATGAGAATGACGTATTTGTCATTGCCGTCCGACACGATAAACTTGGGCAGGGCGATACCGATGCTGAAACTCTGCTTGCCGTCGGGGTGGCCATACTGGATGTAGTTGTTGCGGACCTCCTCATCCGTCAGGGCCTGGTACGCCTTGGTGAGCTCGACATAGTGGTCGTTGAGCGTCTCGAGCGTCTCGTTCTTCTCCGGGTCGGGCTTCACTTTGTCCGGGTGAAACTTGAGGGACAAGCGCTTGTAGTGTCTTTTGATTTGCCTCTCATCGGCGGACTGGGTTCAAGTCAGCAAGACCACATCTGAGCGGGGCAGCCCCAGGCAAAGAACAGGAATGAAGGTAGGTGGGAGGAGGGGCCTTACGTCTGCGATGCCGAGGATATCGTAGGGGTTCCAGATCTTAGCCGTCGACGGCGCCGTCACCATAATCAGGTAGACCATACCGGCCATGACGGCCCAGCCCATCATAGCAACGAGCGCACGCTTCACCCTCCATTGCTTCCTATCGTCCGCTGAGCGCAGGGACGAGATCACATCGGCGTGCTGGGGCTTGTAGTCGGTCTCTATGCGAGGGGCGAGGTTTGTATCGTCCTTGGACGGGCGAAGGAGCGTATAGGTCAACGGCAGGGTAACCAGAGCCGCGGCCGTCAAGATGAAGAAGGGGAAGAATTGTCCCTGTTGCGCAGAAGAAAAACATGTCAGTGGGCCTTGTGTTTCTCCAGACGACCCGTTAAGGGTCTGAACAGGGAAGTTTCGATTTGACTAACCTCTTCATCGTACGAGTACTCTGAGCTCATGTTGGCGGTTGAGGGAGCTCAACCCTCGTCGCGAAAGAAACAAAGAAGGGAATACAGACCAAAAAACGGCAACGACAGTCGAGAGTCAAAAAAATGAGTGCGTAAACCTTGAACCTTTTGGGAAGGGCGAGATTTTAAATGTGCCGCCAGAGTTTAGAGATGCGACTCGACTCGTTTGTACAATGGAGGTTTGGTTTAGGCCGATATGGCCAGCCAGCAAGTGGTGAATGTGGCCCTGGGCAGAAAGTTCAAAGTGTCCTGAAGGGACCCCAGTGGAGGCATGTGATTGGTCGCCCGTTGGATGTGCACCTCCTTCCCCCACCGACGTCAGAGAGACTTTGCGCCACGGTGTCACTTCCCTAAGTTCACTGGCACTTTGCCAGGGAAGGTACGTAGCTGATCCGTACTTTCCTCGTACTGAACCGCACTGCACCGTACCGTACCTGCCTCTTTCCGCCCACCACCATTGGCAAAGAAGGTGCGTACCTTACGAGTAAGGTAAACCTGTTCTTTCTTTGTCTTACATGAGACGAACCATTCACAGAAAATCCCTTAACTAAGGCACGATGTTAATCATTCTTATACCAGATACCGTATATACCCGTCATTCTACATCTATGTATGTATGCCTGCAGTCGCCGCTCCAAACAACCCCAGTCCAGCATGTCGCTTTATGATAAACATAGGAGAACTTTTATAATACCAGCTTTGGCTCTTCAAACTCATCGCTTTCATCCTCCAGCGCAGTCATCCCCAAACCCTTCTCATCACCCATAACAGTGTTATCCTCAAAGTCCGTGTCTTCCTCTGTAGTCATCCCCGTGCCCTGCTCGTCAACCAGCAGGCTCCTCAAGTCCTCCTCGCTGAGAATGTTGTGCAGCGTCCGGTCTCTAACCCAAGGACGAGTTTCACGACGGCCTTGCTCTACCAGTCTCTCCTGTTTCAGCCTGTTCGCAATGAACTTGAGCTTCGGGAACGCGCTCTGCTGCCCCTCGTGGATCATCCTCGCCAGCCGCTGTGGGTCCGGGTCCGTCAGGATGAAGTAAAAGTCGGAGGGGATCGACTTGGGCCAGATGGTGACAGTGCCGCTGAACTGCTGCAGCCAGAGCTGACTCCAGTCCTGACCGAGTGGTCGTGGGAGCAGCTCAGCATGGCGAATGAATCGTAACCACTTGTTCATGTCGAGCTTTAGATAATGCTCGAACGCTGACATGAGGTAGCCACCCCGCCATCCTCGTCCCTTGCGATGGGTGACGGGGTGCCCCACAGAACCCCTAGATGAGAAGAAGAAAAGGTTGATGTGCGGGTTGACCTGGCTGACGATGGTGAAGTTGACGTTGAAGTGGGTGTTCAGAGCCTTGATAGGGATATCCGTCCGCAAGCTACCATCCTTCCACTTGTGTCCAAAAGAGTAGGGAACTAGGGTGCCGTCTCGAGTCTTCATCATGAGTACCACCGGGTTCAGAATACCAGGAACCGCAGCCGAGGCCAAAACCGCCGACCATATCACACAGTCGGGGCTAGTGAGATAGTTGCATAGAATAGTCGGAGAATGGGGATCGGCCGGAACACAACTGACGTTCAAGATACGCCCAGTCCGCTCGTAAGCCTCTCGGAACGTCATAGACCCCCGAGTCCACCAACTGCATCGATCAGCCCAGTCGACAGAGTCAAATCGAGCACCCGTCTTCCACCATCGTGGCAGCCACGTCTTGATCCCCTCGCGGCAGGCATTGATCTTTACCGACAAGGCCGGAACCAACAGCTTATCAAGCTCCTCATTCGTTCTCGTAGCCACCAGAGCCGCAACCAAGGCGCCTCCACTGGTACCAGTAATAACATCCGGCAGTAGATTCTCATCGAGAAGCGCTCTCAGAACGCCAATGTGGTAGTAGGCAAACGCGGCTCCTCCAGACAGACACAGCGCTGTGCGCCCAAAGTTGGCGTTGACGTGCTTGAACAGCACACGCTTGTCGTCCTGATTGAGCTGTTTAGTCTTGAGCAGAAAGTTCAGACTCTTGTCCACTGTTTCCCTCCGTAAGTAACTGCCAACCAGTCCAGTAAATAACTAGTTCATGCAAACTTACCTTCATCGATAAAGTTCTGCACCAGGTTCTTCGTCCCATAGTACGTCTGACTATACAGCCTTGCATTCTCCACGCCAACAAAATTATTCTTGACGCAGGCCTCAACCAAAGCCCTCAGCTCATCCACCGTCTTGCCCCCATCCCCAGCATTGCTTCCCTTCTCCCGCTCAATAGACTCAGCCTTGAGCCTCGTCCTACGCATCTGATCCCAAACCCGCCTCACCGTCCGCGAGTCGTAGTATGCAAAGTCATTCTCCTCCCGCCACGTCTGCCGCCCCAAATGCGCATCCAGCTCCTTTGCAGCCGCTACCCAATCCTTGTAGTTCGACGTCTGCCGCATGTTGCTCCGCAGCTGCTGCCGTTTTCCGCGCCATGTGAAGAAATGCTCGTAGACCCAGATGTACCACCGCGTCGATAGGTATGCTAGCCCCAGCCCTGCCATCCATGCCACTACAAAGAATAGCAGCGGCCATTTGAAGAGTAGATAGAAATACCCTTCTCTCGTCTCGTCCTTTGTACGTGTTCCCAATAGGCCCTCTACAGCTCCCTTGGCGCGCTTCTTCCGCTTCTTTGAGCCTCGTTTGTTTCGATACACGGACGAGTTGACGGGCGCCCAGTCGTTCTGCGCAGTAATAAACGTCGGCGTCGTAGGGATATTCAACGGCTCGACCCCATTGCCACTAACTGGCGGCGGCGAAGAAGCAGCAGCGGCGACCGCATCAATATCGTCCTCTAACCCGCTTCCGACCTGCGAGTTCCGCTTCGTCAGCGCAGGCGAGCTACTCCGCAACGGTGACTTCAAGCTCGAATGTTCATCGACAGGGCTCTGCAAAGGATCCGGTGCTTGTAGTGCGCGCTCAAAAGCTTTGAGGTCCTCGTCTGATAGGAACTCGACATCGACGTCGGGAAGCAGCGAAGCGTCGAAGGCATCGGGAGGAAAACCGTAGTTCTTTCTATCGAAGAGCGAGAAAGACGAATGTCTCCTCTGCTGCGTCTGTTGCTGGTGTTTCGACATGATAGGCGACAGAAGAGCAATGATCAAGGCTCGTAATGGTAAATCGCGCCCATGGCAGGAAGACTCCCAACAAGGAGAAAATGTAGGCACAGTGTTCGTGTACAGAACCAAAAACAAAAACAAACTTCAAACAAGTTTTTGCTCTTTTCTTTTTCACACCGTTAGTCACGCCACGAAGGAAACGGTTCGTTTACCAACAGTCACAGTTACTGGGTACGAAAGTATGTACGAAGGTGTGATGTGTTGCCGGGGATGGTTTGCGCGTGTCGGGATGACGTATGGATCCTGGGCGGATTTCGTTGGGGGGTGGTTCAGTTCCCAGTTCAATGCAGTTCAGTGGGGGTTCCTTTTCAGCTGAAGATCCCAACGCTGAATGCGCACAGCCATCTTAAGTAATGCATACCTAATTAACACCAACACCCTTTTTAACCTCACATAGCACAGTGGGGCTATCAAGTTGCAAGTTACAAGCCGGGACTCGCTACCATCTTTATTCTTTCATGGTCATTTTCAAAGACGTCAGAAATGATTATTCAAACTCATAGTAAAAGAGGAAATATCAATAGAGCACATTGACAGCCCAGTCTAAGCTCGTTGGAGGCACTCTAGATCCACCGATTCTTGGCCTTAACACGACAAAACCCTTGGCCAGCCTGCCGAGGTATTAAACAGCCCAACAATTACATGCGAGTCTTATCAGCGCCATGTGAGAGGTTTCATTCCTGAAAAAGTGTGATGGGATGCGTTTAGCATAGTTCCTACACATGAATAGACAATCCTACTTGTCTCCGTCATCTTGCAATCCGAGTACTAAGCTGTGTAAAAGCAACACCTCACTAAGTCATTCACTCATCACGCAATGTGAAATTATGGTCATGAATATTTCATAATTAGGTTGGTTTCCTAATATCTATGGACCTGGTCATACTACATAAAACGCCGAATGGGACCCTTAGATGTCCCAATGCCCACTGAAGTTCGAGTGAATGCTGAGCAATATACTCCAAGCAAATGTGTACCAACAATCCAAAAACCCCCGAGATACTAATGCTGAAGGCGGGTTATATACTGTGCATTGTTCCATCCAAATATGTAAGTGGCTTCGTGGTGGAATATAGCACCAAAAGAATAGAACTAGATCGTGAAAGAAAGATCAGGAAGTTGCGCCATCAGATGAAAATGGTACGTTGCGCCGTTCCATGCCATGGGAACCAACTCGGTCGCCGCCAGAGTCGGAAAAACGATATAAATGCGAAGAAAATAAATAAATAAAAAAGTAAGAAAAAAGCAAAGGTCGTAAGAGATGTGTTTAGATGGAGATGACGTAGTTGCCTTGGTCTTTCTTGCCAGCCATCAGCAGTCCAAGTTCCTTCATCCGCTCCGCCCCGCGGCCCGGCTGCGTTTTGCGCTCAGGTTTGTGTCCACGACGAGCGCGGCTGCAGTATTTCTGGTAGAACTTCTCCTTGCGACGCTGGCGCTTCCTCTCAAGACCCTTGACAATGTCAATAGCACCACGAAGATGGACGTCATCCTCGTGATCAACCACGGCCTTCGTGCCCCGGCAATGCTTTCCCATAACGAACATGGCTCCAGGTCTGGGGAGAGACTTGGTTGTCGTCAGATTGGGGCGGGCAGCCAAGTTGAACTTGACGTGGTTGCCCTGGCGGGGTGAGCCGAGAGGAGTGGACACATGCTTGGGCGCAGGAGACCTCATGCGTCGTGGTGAGTGCCGGTCGAAGAGAGGCTTGGGAGAGCGTCCTCGTGGTTTAGGCGCGGGTGATGCGTGACGCTTAGGAGGCGGAGAATGGTACTTTCGTGGTGAAGCCTGTGTGCTCTTGCGTCGTCGACGAGAGCGATCTTGATCGTGATGCAAATCCTCCATCTGTCCGGGCAAAAACTCATCGTCATCACTGTCATGGTGAACAGGATTGTAAATATCCTCATCACCCTCATCCTCAGGCTCCGAAGCAGGGAAGCTTGGGTCGATATCCTGCGGGATGATGCGCAGCTTCTGGTTGCGTCGATTGGCCAAGCAAGTGAGGTAGGCCTCCTCGAGGGGACGATCCTCATCCAGAGTACCACAGACAAAGTCGGTGCTATCGGGGAGATCTGGGGCCTGCTGTGGCTTGATGCGTTGCATCTTGGAGCGACGGGGGCTACTTGTGGAAGTGGCAGATGAGTCCGAGTGTTGCTCTTGGAGGGAAGGTCGACGAATCATAGGAACACTGGAAGGACCGCGGACGGCAGGGCTCTTGCTAAGAGTCCACATGACCATGTTACCATTCTCCTCTACGTCCGACTCGTCGGACGAGGCAAAACCGGTCTCCTCGTCGGTGTGATAACCATCGGAGAGGGCGAAGTCATCCTCTTCCTCGTCATCGTCCTCTTCATCATCTTCATCCTCATCCTCATCCTCGTCCTCGTCTTCGTCATCTTCGTCATCTTCATCGTCGTCGTCATCAACGGCGTCCTCATCCTCGTCTTCATCCTCAAGATCGGCCTCTTCCTCGGCTTCCTTGGCCAAGCGCCTGATGGTGTTCTCCTTGGTCAGGGTGTCATTAATGGTAAGCTTGCATTTGGCAGTCGAGCTATCGTGACGGATCCAGTCGTCCTCACGCGAGAGTTCACACGCAAACTCGTGGAATTGTGAGCCGTCTGTGGCCATATCATTCGAGTTGGCACGCAGATACTTGGGGCGTGTTGCGCCATCCTTGCTAGAAAGCTTCTTGGAGTTGCTGGACGAACGTGGCGTGGCAGGCGAGATTCTCCGGGGAGTAGAGGGAGATTCCGCCTTCTTCATCTTAGGCGACCTGGGAGGCGGAGTAGCCTTGCGAGTAGGCAGGTTCTGCGTGGAGGCGGGCTTCGCCTGGCAGGCAAACTTGATGCAAGGCCGGCGAGGGACCTCTTGGGTAGAAGCGGTCTGCACGGGCTGGGCGCGAGTAGCAGGTTCCTCCGAGGTTGGCTTCACTGTTGCGCATGCGAACTGAATCGATCGCTTGCGTCCAGCTGGATGAGCCTGTTGGTTCAAGCCGGTTTGGTCCGAGTCGTAGGTCCTCTTGTCTGATGCCGGCAGATTCGATGTAATAAGCGAAGCAGGCTTTGGCTGCGCGGCAACGCGCTGGAACTGCGGCATAACCGTGGCAGGTGGAGGGGGGCTTGGTGTGTTGGTTCGCGCCGGGCTGGTAAAGCCGGTGTCGCTCGTAAGATCGGCGGTCGAAGCCAGGCTAAGGTTGCTGGCCATTGATCTCCGTCTGCTCAAATCAGGGAGCTGAGGCTCTTCTTGGGCGTCGTTGTCAGGCACGCCCATAATAGCCTTGGTCAAGAGCGAAGTGTGCTCGCTGGGACGTCGTACAGGAGTCTTGGAGAAGCGTTGGGGACTTGTAGGGGGGTGGCGTAATTCAGGAGGCTCATCAACATCGTCCATGTCCTCCGAACTCGAAGCAGCCCATGAGGGCGCTTTCCACGTTATTATCTGTGTTCCAGTCATGGTAGATGGTGTGGTTGTTCTTGTGGTAGACAGGCACGTGAAAATAGGTCCTGTATCGCTATTGCGGAAGTTGAAGTAGATCGAACTCGTTCTTCAAGCAGTCTTGCTGATAAAGGTAGAGGCGTAGAAGGTGCGTATAGATGCGCAATATCGAAAAGGCTGATCCTAGTAACTGCGGATCGAATCACTACTCGGGTAGCAAATAAGGTTGTTTCGCCGGAGATCTCTTCAGGTTTCAAAACCAAACGAGGCGGCTAGTCTATTGTCCCAGAGGACCGTATTGCTATAAAAGGTCGACAGACATCGTGTGGTGAATTGTTGGAGTTTCAGGAATTGTAGCGGTGGGTTGAATATGACGAAGCGTCCAACGGAAGATGTCGAAACAAGGGAGAGGCAGTCTTGTCTTTGAAATGCGGCGCGAAGGATTGCGAAAGCGTGGTGGAAAATCAGGGTCTCACTGGTCTTTGCCGCAGGGGGGCACAGCAACGGGAAAACACTGCTTCGTCAAAGGTCGGCAAAAGCGTGGAAAGTGCCGGGTGCCCTCGGAAAGCCGGTCAGCCAGACGGGATGGATCGTGGGTCGTGGCAGAGTTGCTTGGCGCGGTGAATGACGTTCGCTGAGGCCAGAAAGGGTCGGTGGCAAAGTAAGGCGTGTCGAGGTGTCGACGCCGAAACTGAATTTGATGTCTCAAACAAGACAAGCCAGACTCAGAACTCAAATTTAAGCCCGTTGATCTGGCTGTGTCTTTGACCTTAAATGGACAAAAGAGGGTTTAAAGTCTGCTCCGCCGCGAAGACAAAGCCAGCGTTGAGGGTGTTGAGCTGGCTAGCCTTGCTGAGATGCAACAACAACAACCTGAGCAAAAGGCTGAGGAACAACGCCTTTGTCAAAGACGAGAAGAAGGGGCGAGATCCAGGACAATGGGGGTATTTGAGAAGCAGATGCTCCGGAGGGGATCCCTTATTATGTTGCACCCAAGCCAAGCCGCCCGTCGGCCAGTCAGTGAGTGAGTGAGTGGCAGCCAGTGTTTTTTTCGCAGGGCAGGGCAAAGGCGGGCATTGAAAGTGGGCACTTGAGCTGTGGGCTCGAAAGTGGGTGAGGGTGGACGGGTGGGAATTGCTGGCGCTGGTTGGGAAAGTACGGTAATACTCGTACGGATTGTATGAGGGATATTTAGTAGGGGCAGTCGGACAGTGGGGACAGTGGGACAGTGGGACAGTGCGGGAGAAGGTGCGACCGACATGTACATACGCCAACCTGCATCCGGCGCTGGCGTCGCTCCTGCCACTGGTGCAATTACCTACTCGTGCCGCTGCTGCTACTGGTTCAGGGCTTTGGCTTTAGTGGGTTCAGCGAGTGTATTACTCGTACAGGACAGCGCTGGACAGCACTTGCCTTAGCCCTGAATAATACATATAATAGCGGAATGTGCAATTGTGCAGTGCCAAGCCTTCCAAGTGCCAAGCGCTTCTCGCGGTGGAAGGAAAAGTCGACCTTGACCCACTCAACCCCCTTCCCGACTCAGAAACATTCTGCAGGCTCTACTGCGGGCTGCCGCCCAGCCAGCCATTCACTGGTGGACGTTGTCACAAAGGGCAAGAACGAGGGACCCCTTCGACCGCTGGACGGGCTAGTAATTACTCGTACAGCATGCACTGGCTGCACAACTGGCATTACACCAGCACCACAACGAGGTTGAAGGTCACCTTGCTCGGTTTGGTGCGGGTGGAACTGAGACAGCGTCACACTCAATGCACCTTATGCATCTTATGCGCCTTACGCACCTTCAGCATCTCAAGGGTCACATACCCGAAAGATGAGTTCATAGCGGATACATAACGAGGCACATATCAAAGCAATGACCATGGACTACAGAGTCGATCATCAATATTCGTCACATCGCTTCGTCACTATCTTGATGCTTAAACCACGAGTGCGTGTACGTGTGCGCGTACCAGCTGTGACTTGGATGCCATCCATTTACTCAGACTCGGCGGAGATCGGGATGGGTCCAGATGAGCCCAACGCTGTTTGGGTTAGATTTCAGATCGGACAAGCCCTATTATCTTGCCCAAGAAAAACAAAAGCGACGAATAGGCGGAGAGTAAGTAAGCAAATTCACGCTGCTCCGCTTGTCAACCGAAGGACCTGGTCATGACCCAGCGCCATCCAGTAATTAGCATCCGTTAGCATGACCAACCGAGAGATTGTGATATTCCATCAGACCGACCGAAACATATCGCTGTGTAATTCTTACTCAACCGGCGGCGATTTTTATCAATAGAAGCTCATAATTTACATAACAATATGATAATGCAACATGACCAATCCTGAAATCTCCATTTGTTCCTGGATGCCTCGCTGATCTCGATTCTCCACGGCCGAGAAATGAAGCTACGCTTTGCTGTATAGGGACGACAACCTCACAACAAAATGGCGGACGCTAGCAGATGAAGCGAGAGAGAGAAAAAAGCGAGTCCCACTGCACTGTGCGCTGGCGTTCCAAGGCGTTTCTCTCAAATTTGCACAACAAGATCAGGGGCGTCACTAGCAGCGCCTTACCTTATGCTACTAATGCAAACCTGGGCGTCTCGACTCGCCCGACACCAAAGGCCGACAGACCTCCGACACTCTTTAATCTGTTTCTCAAACAAGAAACTTGACAGCGCTTGTTTAACTTCCAATGAGAAAAGAAAAATCGCGCTGTTTCGCCAGGAAACTTTATTGAGGACGGGGACGAGTAATTCATTAACTACAGTATTCAAATTGTTTGATATTACAAGTACGAGTTACCTGATGTACTGCAACCAAGTCTAGCCCCAATATGCACTTCAATACACGGCGTCCCGACGCCTTGGGCATATTATGTCTCACACGATCATATACACTGAGCCACCTGACGGCTGACACCCGTGTTTCTCGTCGGTCTTTCCAAACCCGCTGTGCTGGTACTGACGCTCTCAGGATCAGTTCAGGTATTCAGTCTGATGGATCTTGCTCACTCTAGCCAACTCCCCCACACCCTCTTCCATCCGACTACAGGACCAAGCAATTTGTACCCTGGCCTAGACGTGGGCTGCAGTCTTGGTCTTAGACTATCTTGCTCACTTGATGGCTGGCCGAGTCTCCGTCATTATATTGAATCCCTTTGAGGCTAAAAGCCATCACGCACCATGGCCAATGCTCTATCATTTTGAAACTATGTCTGCAGCTGCATGATGCTGATGAGTGATTATTTCTCGTCCTCAGCTCGATTATCTTGGCTGGCTTTACCGCCAACCACTTATTCCCTTTTCCCCATTCAGGATTCGAAGAAAGCGGTAGGACAACGTATCATGGTGGCGCGTACCGGATTCGGCGCCTGTCAAGATGGCCGAGGGCCCGCTGATCTTCTTCCAGTAATCTCTATTCTTAGCCGCTTATCGTCACCCAAGCGGCTGTGCAAGAATGCCGATGCTTTCAAAGCCTCATAATCCGCGCTTCTGCCTTCTCCACGATCTACCTGCTTGTCATCCAATAGCCTCTCCAAGCGCTGACACTAGACGTATGTCTTCATGCTGCTTGCGCAGACATTGGACTTCCCCATATGCACCTCCAAGCAGCTTGACGTCGTCGTGGGAACATCCAGCTGAGACCCTGACGAAGACAAGCGCTACAAAGTGGCCAGTGGGGGCGCATCCTAAGAAAGTCCCATGATGCCACTTTGCGACCACTTACATGCCTGACCCCGCAAATCATCACGTACGGCTGCTCCTTCACCACCAGCACGGGAAATTCTACCATGTAGAATATCTAGTGTACATGTAGATGTGGGTGCGGGTGCGGGCGAGATTTGACCGATCAGTACTTACTTGAAACAGTGAAAAGGCTAGACCCCCGTTGAGCGGATTGTCAGCCCAGCCTGCTGCTTCTGTGATATCTTGCAGTTCGTTCATGTTGGTCTTGATCTCGCAAAACACCATCCACAACTGCCGACTAGCAATGCGCGAGTCCGCGTATCAATGCCCATGACGTGACGTGGTTGCAGTGGCGGCGTCTAGATGGGGGTCCGTCGCACGCAACTCTTCGCGAACCAGTGAAACCACCCAGGACACCACCATTTGGGTTCCTAGGTGGGCACATGGCATTTTTCGGCAAGCTCGATTCTTCTGAAGGGAGGGTAGGTATTGGGTGTGGTTGACAAGTCACATGTCCAATCATCTAGGGAGCCGGGCGCTGATCTTGGAACGAGCAACACCATCGTCCTGTGTTGTTGCATGTAGATGTGCGGTCAAGATACCATTCCGATTTTCCGCTTTAACTATGGCCTCGATCATCATTCTACCACGCGGGTTCTGTTCTTGGTACATGTAAAGCCGGCCAAGGGAGTATGTACGAGTATGAGCGGAGGCTCAAAGTTACACCACAGCTACTTTGCCCGTTTTGGAGGCAACGAGGCTTGCTCGAAACCCTCAACTATTGAAAGTCTCATAACTCCCCGTGAAAGTATAGGCTGAGCAGCCTCGGGCACTACCGAGTAAATTAAAATATCACCAAAGAACAGATCTCGTCGTACGAGTCGCTACTTACTCTTATTTTGAGTCACACGCTGAGCCCTCATGTCGACAACCTGAACTACAAGACCATAGAGCTGCTCTGGGCACAAATCACACGATAGTCCTGTAAAACCAACTCACGGAAACTATGGGCACTAGTTCCAATGCTAGCAGTTCGTAGACAAGCGGTAAGGCCCGGGAGCCGCGGCAGGCCGGCTCGCACGGCGCCGTTGGGCAAAGCCTCCAGCCTTCCGTGGCAATTGACTTTGGGGCTAGAAAGTTCTGCAACTGAGTCTGTCCTACACCGGAAGTTGTTTGGTGCTAAGGCCACAGTGCTCGACTTACCGTGCGGTCGATGAATATTCGGTGTGATGTGAGATATGAGCGTTTTGGAGAGTTCTGTATGTAGGCCAGACGAGCCCTCCCAGGCGGCGAAAAGCTCCGAGTCTTGTTGAAATGCAGTTAACATTGCAAAAGTCAGATTGTTCAAGCGTAACGTTTCACAAGTGGCGGCTTGGGCAATTATAAGAGAATCATATCCCAATTGGGAGCAATTAGACAGCTGTGCTGTACTCGGTATTGGAGAAGAGACATTGTGCATGAGCTGACAGGCTCTTCTTGTCGTTTTCGGGGGTCCCTGCATGCAGGAATGGCCAGCCGACCGATGGCCATCTGCAAGGTATTTTTGCTGCCGTACAGTGCAACCACTCAGGGCGGGATCGTCCTCATAGTTCAGTGCAGCTCGGCCGGTCATGTCCGATTTGCTGGGCGTATTCGTGAAACCCAGAATTGCACAATCTGGACTCGAGATCTTCTATGGGAATTTTATACAGGTCGTGTCGTGACACGTCCATTCAAACAATTCAGAATGGTTCGCGAGCTGGAGTTCACGAGCTAGAACGACTCTCTAGACTCCAGTATGTCTAGAAATTGAATAGTGCTCATAGTGCTAAAGTGCTTAGCCAAAGCGGTGGTCACAAAGCCCGCTTTGAGCAGTCTAATTGCGGCTTGTGACAGAAGCAACGACAAGACCGTTCTTTTTCATACGGCAATAATAGATATAACTAGCCATAATCTCTGAAATCCTCACGCTATTCTTTCCTGAGCAACAATGAAGCCATCGTGAACTGGCCCGCTGAACGACAATATAGTCACATGACGTAGCACGTGACGTATCGGATTTTCCCGCAGCCCGAATCGCGGTTTGCTGGCCGGCAAAGAATCAAGCCCACGACCTCCATTCGAGCTTCACCCGACAGCATCAACCGCCTCAATCGCTCGACACATACATCATGAACTCCTTCCGCTTCGCCCGTGCGGCTCTCCGAGCTCGCCCCTCCGCCATGCGAGTTCCTGTCCAGCGGAGAACCTACGCCGAGGCCGTCCCCGACAAGGCAAGGAGCTTCCCGACCCTAAAACCTCCTCAAATCAGCATCACGCATTGCTAACGTTCCGGCTGTATAGATCAAGTTGAGCATGGCTCTTCCTCACCAGGTATGCGAATTGATGCGATTTTACCGATATGCGCGAAGCAATTGGACTACGAATGCCCGGCGTACGGCAATGGACCGAGCGAAAGTGCTAATTACCTCATCCAGTCTATCTACAAGTCCCAGGATGTCGTCCAGGTCAACATCCCCGCTGAGAGCGGAGAGATGGGTGTCCTCGCCAACCACGTTCCTTCTATCGAGCAGCTGAAGCCCGGTCTGGTCGAGGTTGTTGAGGAGGGTGGCGCCAAGCAGTTCTTCCGTACGTCGCATGATTATAAGGGATAGGATTGGGGACGAAAGCTGATTAGTTGAAATAGTCTCCGGCGGATTCGCGACCGTGCAGCCCGACTCTACCATGAGCATCAACGCCCCCGAGGGTTACGCCATTGAGGACTTCAGCGCCGATGCTATCAAGAACCAGATTGCCGAGGCCCAGAAGGTTGCCGGCGGCAGTGGCAGCGAGCAGGATATTGCCGAGGCGAAGATTGAGCTGGAGGTAAGATATAACAAGATACGACACAGGATATTTCTGTCTGCAGAATAATGTTGCTGACCAACTGAATTAGGTTCTCGAGACTCTGGCTACTCATGTGAAATAAGCATGATGATTAAAGCGATGCGCTCCTTTGTACATCACATTTCCTACCACTAGTACCTACCCCTTTATAGTTCCCTGCTGGGCAATAGACAAATGTCATGGCAAGCCTTCCACTTGACCTTCCCCGTTCTGCTTCTTACTGTGCTGTCACTTAACACAATGTGCCTTCCATTGGTAACCAATAAACCATCAAAACACCTTCCTCCATGTTTCTAATCCCATGACGACTTCCCTCTTGGGCATCCAATGTTATTGGCAAAAACATGGCGAGTCGAGTTGTGATTTCCTCTCCGGATAACTCAGTCACCTCCATTCCTAGAACGAACTTTGACGGAACATCCTCGACCTCAACCTATTAACTCCAAGCTTCTTTAATCATCCAACAGATATTTACAGATTACTATAATTTCAGTAAGGCATTGCCTTACTATCCTTAAGGAATCAACATGGGCACACATTCTGGACCCAGCAACACAAAGGTCTACGAGCCAAGAACATCAATCCATTGCAAACATGGCACCCATGAAGAGCAAGTACCCTTCGGCATCGTTGGCACTCGCATCCGCCAGCTGGGAAACATTGCTGATCCTGAAGGCCCTGTCCCTGGCTCTGAAATGGCTGACACGGTCGTGCCACGAGAGCGTGAGAGCACTTCGCTTGGTTGGGGACGACGAGCGGAGCAGCGCTTTGCAAAACCTGCCTCACGCAACTTGCTGCTTGGAGAGCAGAGCAATCCTCAGCAGGTCGACCATGCATACCATAACCATTCAGAGCCGATGGAGCCTCAAGCTGCACCTGATGTCGAGATGCAAGAAGAGGTGCGTGGGGAGTATCTTCAACCACCGCAGAAGCAGAGTGGCAACAACGCACGTTTTGTCGGTTCTGCAAGTCAGTCAAACCAACCAAACCAATCAAGAACGGATGACTCCAAAGAATACCGCAGTCACCATGCTTCAAGACCGACATCGGATCGCCGCCAGCAGGAAGGGGTTCAAACTTCAAGCATCAGCCGATATGAGTCTCTGTACGCTCCGCCGGATGGGCATGCCCCAGCCCCTCGCAGCCACACAGCGAGCTCCGCCAACTCTGACACTCGCCGCAGAGATGCACGTGAAATCTTTGACGAGTATGGAGTACGACGACCCGATGGCTGGCTCTCCGAAGCTTCCTTCTCGGGAAGAAGTGACACCGGGGTGCCTCTGTCATCCCAGACGTTGCAAGCCTGTCACGCTTGCGGACACAAGTCTCTGAGCACACAGGAGTGCCCTGCTTGTGGTCATGATCCTTGCCTCAAGTGTACCGACCAACTTCCCTTCGGCATTAGCAAGGGTTCTGGTTCGCCTCAAGGCGTGAAGCTCGCAAGCTTTGATCCAGCGGACATAGATCGAAAGGCAACATACCCTCGGGGTCACCCCAACCGACCAACTACTGAGACTGAGGTGGATGTCCTCCCCTTGGGCCGGTCTGAGAGCGGCTCGACTCCCAGGGCAAGTCTAGCAGACGCGCCATTGGTGTCCATGTCCCAACCAGTGCGGTCTGAGGGTGGCGACGGACTACGTCGCGAAAATGATAAAGTTGGCTTAGGTAGTTCTAACACCAAAGCAAGCAACCCAGTCGTCCAAGCAGACCGCAACGCCAAGGCTCTACCGCCACAGATATCACCAGAGCACGCACAAGCACCACGGACGGCTCATATCTCTGACTGTGTGCCCAGTCGCTATGAGGAGCGTCAAGATCAAAGCCAGTCAGTCCTAGAAGTAGTCCCAGGCCACCATGGCCAGGAACCGCCCACCAATGAATCGGCTTCTGGCAATGTCGGCTTGTCGACTCAGTCCAGAGCTCCCCAACAGCTTGCTTCGAGGCCCCTCAACCAAGACAGAGAAAGCTCTCAACGTGATCCAAAGCGTCGACATCTGCCTCCCGAAGGTCCCTTGGGGCAAAAGATTGATCAGCTTTACCATCACAGTGAAGACTTGAATAATTCCAAGCACATCGCCGAGCATCTTGCAGCAGGCACAAGAGACATGCAGGACAACTCCTCAACTTCACACCAAGGCCGCGACCCCAACTCACAGGGGCATAGGATCAAAACGCGCGGCTCCCCGGATTCACGACTACATTTGATTGATGTCGATGAGACGAATGAGACTCGTCAACCGGAGGCCTTGCATGATCTTGAAATTGATCCACGCTTGTCCGTATCGGTTGATTCTGCTCGAACTCACTCTTTGAATATGGATCGAGTCGGGGATGAGCATCGTCTATCACGGCGTAGCCTCCTTGACGACTCCAACCTCAATGAGCAGAGTCCAAAATCTCCTGCCGTCAGCGAGAAGATGCTCACCAACGGTCAAGCTTGGAACCTAAATGACCCACAGGTGTCTATCAACATCACTGCCCAAGCGCCGACGAGGAATGACTCTCACGATAAGCAGGCGGAGCTACGACCGGCGCCGCTTAGGGCTTCTCCTACGAATCTGAGACCAGCCTCTCCCGAAGCTTGGTTGGACAGACCGGACAAGATTGCTGAATCATCAAAAGAGAGCGCCAGGAGGGTGGCGGCCAAGACCAATCCGCACTTTGCCCCTTCATCGACGCCGCGATTACAGTCGCAGTCACGTCGGGTTCGTGATAAAGCGGATCAAGCTCAAGGCATCGAGTCTCAGGGGAGCCGTCCTGATAGGGATAACAAGATGTACAACACATTCACCCAAGACAAATCACACTTGACCCAGTTCGAAGGCGAGCCGCAGGGGGGAACACAGTTCAGACAATCAGACAGATCTTTCCTTGAAAAGGCAGACAGTGGCGAGCCGCAGGAGGGAACACTGCTCAGACAATCAGATAGGTCTTCCCTTGAAAAAGCAGACAGTGGCCATGCTACTGTAGCCCCTCGGGGACAGCAGGCATCCCGCAAAGTTCCCGGTGAGAGCTCAGCGCATCACCGTAAGCTACCACAACCAGAGTCGGCACAGTCGAAGCAGCAGCTGCGCAAGGTAGAGCCAACCCAAACTCTAGAATCGGCCACAGCGCCATCTGCTACTGCCACTCGGCGTCCCAGCTTGAGAAAGGTTCCCGGGTTGCAGGAGATTGGCTCGTCATCTGATACTCACTGCGGTCATTGCAACCCGAGTCAAGCAAACTCATCACCACGTGAGTCAGTCGCTGGCCCTTATCTCGTTTTAGAGGGTGATGATGGCGTTGCCGGTGCCAAGTACCTAGTCACTTCCAAAAATCATAAGTCTCGTGGTCAAGCGAGTGCCCTCCAGCAAGGGGGCCAGTCATTTACAACACCTTCAAGGCGGGGACCCAGAGATCTCGAACAATCTCAGGCCAGGCAGCGTGCCGGAGATGGCATGATGGCGCAGAGTCACCAAGATGATAAAGAGATGCCCCAGTCTGGCTTCCAGAGCCAGGATGGGGGTTACTTGCACCAGGAAAGTGAACTCGCCAAGCTACACAACCCGCAGCCGCTGCTGGACTCTCGCCATGCCAACGAATTGCGAGCAAGATGCATCGATCTTAGCTCTGAAATCGAACGGCTCAAGTCGGAACTGGGGTCCCAGAATATGGTCGCTAGGCATATTGATGGCGACCGTCAAGTTGACGATATTGTTCGTGATGGCCTAGCTTGGAAAAACTACGGCAAGCTTGGAATTGAAGGCGTCACAATCGTGCTCCATATGCGAGGGAAGGACGATGTGGTGATCAACACGGATTTGGGGAGGGGACCGGCCTATGGGTTGAAAGAGGGTTACTCGGAAAGGACTTGATATCACCCTTACTGGTGGCTAGCCCATTGGCAGTCCAGTTGGACACATGTGCGGTATTCACGATGCGAAGGTGTTGGGCAGGTTTATTAGTTTAACTGTATCCTTATCGTTCAACGAGACGTGTGTCGTTGTCTCTCTAGAGGTGGTTCCTAAGATACCGAGTGGATGATGGTGGTACAATTGTAGTAATCATACTATCAAGACACTTCTCTTCCTGAAAAGTCATATCCTTTGCCCATTTCATCGTGTACTACCTCGAACATGTATGACAGTCCAGATCACCACGGGGCGCAAAGATCAAGGGCAACCATGGACAACACTAACCATCCCAGCCATACAAAACAAAAGACATTCTCAGTACCAATTAATTCCTCGATGGACAAGAAAAAGGAATTCAAACTTTGTGGCAGCCTCTTCTAATCTAGATACCCTCTACGTCCACCATAGAATCCATGTATTGCAAAGGTCCCGGGTAGCTAATCACCGAACCGACGAACGGTCAACACCATCGTCAACGCCGACGACCGCGCGCTAAACACAAACGTACCCTCACTCGAACCACAGGCGGGACAAAAAAATGGTAGGGTTCGTCACAAAGCTGATACATACATAATGTACAGCAGATCACACATAGAGTCGTCCCAGATGTGGAACCTCTTTTCCTCAACCCTGGGCACCGCCCCCGGCATCATGTTCCTCACAAGAAAAAAAAAAGCAAATCTTGAACAGCTTGCTAAGTGCGGAGTCATGCTCGTAGACATCAGTTAGTAATTAGGCATATATGCAAGCCGGATGATCTGTTCGCTTAGACTGCGACAGTAACATGACTAGCACCGAGACGCTGACCCCCCTTTGACCTTGGCCCAGCATGGGCTCGCGTCGCAGGTATGTGCATACGCGCGCGGACACGCCTCTTTCCCCGGGAGAAGGAGAGGCAAGCAAGACACAGCCAACAAAATTACCTGTCGGTTATCGTCCTATTGCGCGCTTAGGCGAGAGAGAGAAAGAGAGAGAGAGAAGGGAGGGGGGGCGTGTTGTGTATGACATTAGCATCTCCTCAGCCTCAGCTGTCAGCGCGCCCGAGACCCGCGATCCCCGTCACTTCCTACATACAGTAAGTGCTGGACATGGTGACCGCATCACGAGACCGGCACGGGTTGACATGTCGTGCCGGTACAAGAGACCCTGTACCGATACCGATCAGCGCGTCTCGCCGTCACGTTGCTCGACCCTAACCCCGGTGAGTTCATCCAAGGATGGGAGTTTAGAATGCGCAAAATAACCAAAATACCAATACTTTGTGTGTACAAGCACGGTAAGGTTACCCCCCCTGGACGAAGGCTGGAGGGGGCGGTGCGGTGAACGGTGAACGACTGGCCGATGTGTGTTATGTCTGATGATGAAGGTCTCTGCTCAGCCCTGGTCAGGGATATAGCTGGCCAGGGTATCGATGGGGCCCGGCATTCACGGGGAACAACCATCTGGATGCCGCTATGGTTATCGCCGTTAGTGCGAGTAATCATCGTCTCAGAAACACAACAACAATCCTCTCCCAGTATGCACCTCGGCTAGGCACTTTGCTTGGGTAGTCATCCAGCAGCGTGTTCGCTCCGTGACCGCCGGCCAAGAAATTTGCACTCCAGAGCCGTGACGGGCAGCGGTGAGCGTCGGTTCCGACACTAGTCCAGTCTTATCTGATGCCGTCCTTGTATCATGGGCCTGCCTTGCATCGGATGACACCGCAGCGGCGCCGTGGTCGCACTGCGCCGGAGAATTAGGGCGTGCGCGGGTGCAGTGTGCGGAGAGGATCAACTCTGCTAATACGCGCAGCCAGCGACTCGGTGAGAGATGACTGCAGCGGTGAGAAGAGGTGGCTGGGCAGCTTTGACCCCGGGGAACGTCCGCCCGTGCCGGCACCTTACTATGGTACGTGGTGATGAGGTATTGTACCAAGGCTCTATAGGTGCTCGGTATCTCGGAATGACATATAAGAGTACACGAGCATTGCTTGTTAATCAGCCAGTGCTGCCATATACGGATATACTATAATTGTCAGCACAGAGTACTATTACGCAAGTCCCTACGCATGTATATACGTATAATGTTAACTCATGGGGACCACATGTTCGCAACCCGGTGCGGGTGAGCTCTTGTGAATCCCATTATACCCAGGGCAAGGAATAGGCTTCCCCGGTGTTGTGCTGCTGTGCAGTTTCCAGAATCACCTGGCACTCCACGGACTAGGATGTCGATGTCATGCCAGATATCTCCCTGGCACGACAGGCGGCCAGGATGCCATGCCGTATAGGGGACCCCGGTGACATCCGAAAGTCAGTGGGCTAGCCCTGGCATGCCAATGTGGTTGATGATGAGTATGCATTGATTTACGCCATCTCAAGTTCAATACCGGCTGTTTCTGATCCGGATCCGGACACGGCGCACCGGAGATCGCAATGATAGTTTGATATGTTGATGTAGGTCAAAGTAAAGCGCATAGACATCTGCATGGGACCAGCCGCAGAAGACGGGGATTGTACATCGGATTTGCCTTTTCAAGGGGTGGGCATTATGCTGCTGCATGCATGCTTCTGTATACGGAGTTTTTGTCCGGCTTCAACGAAGCGGGGCCTGGAAGTTAAGATAGCCAAGCTAGGAGGATTCTACCGTTCATCCTCTGACCGTCTCGTTCCAGAAGACCGAGTCACGATCACAGCTTGAAGTCGAATAACGGAAGGCCCTCCACACCCACGTCAACCCGAAACACGGACCCGCCCAATTTTTGGCTTGGCTCGTCGCCATCTTCATCTGCCGCCGTCGTGATGAACAGTTCTGTCCCCACGAACTGCACGCAGGTGATGTTCCGTGTCGGCAGTTTGATCTGCCCAACTAGCTTTCCCTCGGGGCTGATCTTGAGTACCCGCGACTCTCCATACACAGCATGCCAAATGTTTCCTTGCACATCAACCCGAAACCCATCCGGGTCGCCCGATCCGTCATGCTGGTAAAACAGGCGCTGGTTCCCAACGGCGCCCGTGTCCGTGTCATATTCAAAGGCAAAGATCTGCTGTGCAGATGAATGGGTGAAATACATGATCTTCCTATTTGGTGACCAACACACCGTGTTCGGTATAGTGAGTTCACCCAAAAGTTCTTCTTTCCCCCCTTTTCCATCAAAGCGATTCAATGACCCTGTTGATATTGCGCGTGTCAGTCTCGGACCTCGTCTTGCTGGATTTACACCTCATCATGACTCCCATGGCATGGACAAACCTTCTGGAAAGCACCCTCCGAAACCAAAGTCTGTCATAGCACCTAGCCAGAATCGGCCATGAGGATCGCTCCCGCCATCGTTTCCCCGGAGGCGGTCATTGGGCGGCTCCCCAAAACGTGTGAGAACCTCATACGAGCCTGTCTTCCGGTCTAGTATAGCGATGCCACTTTTGATACCGATGAGGATGCGCTCACGCGGATCAACCCCGGCAATGTTGCAGGTGACAGATACTGGAACATCGAGTTCCAATGTAGTCAAGGACGCAGGACCCTCGGTCAATGATGCGGTGTGGATACGCTTCTTCTTGATGTCAACGAAACGAATAGAGTTGGTTTCCTTCTCATAAAAAGGGCCCTCAGCAAGGCCGCAATGAGGCTCCAACCAAGGGCTTTCGACCGTCCATTCCTGTAGCCCGGCCATCTTTTCTTGTCTCGGTGCCGTCTGCAAGGGTAAGGGTGCGAAAGTGTATCCGATTCAGGTAAAAGCACTTGGAGCCTGGTGCGACAGCGAACCTCGAGTTATCTCTGAGTTCGATAGGGTCACCGGATAGGACAAACTCGAGATGTCTGCCAAAACCAGTCTTTTTTTCTCTTTCATTTTTCGTATCAGCACAACGGACATTCTGGTGGCTTTTGTACGTGTTTCTCTATTTACTCTGTCCCCAATCAGCGGGATGCGGCCCTCGTCTCCGACAGCAACAGCCGCCGGGCCCAGACCACGGAGAAAAAGAGACCGCGAGCTTCTTTCGGATATTTATTGGCGTGTCCGAAAGCCATTGTCTTGACCGCGTTGGTGAGGCCAACAAGTAGAGATTTTGTTTTTGGTAGCTGCAATGGTGGCGGCTGGAAGGATAGGTCCCCGGTTTGCCGGGATGATTCCGCCATGACCACAAGGATTGATAGGGTGCGTGCTTTTTTAACTGGCTTCGTCAGCGGCCGAAACCACTTGCATCGTGCAAAGTCTGATGCTCCGCCAGATGCTGACCCTGCAGATGAACCTCGGTTGCGGTTGATAGGATTGTGACTCGCCCGCACTCCTATTATTGAGCCTTCTTTTTAGGCCTTCGTCGGGCATCAAACTCAGGTGCGAATAGTTGTTCATTGATGGTTCAGTCACAGGCGGCCACGTGGTGTTTCTACCCTACCCTCCTTTGGAGGATTGCATTATTGATGGTGCACCCATCAGCCTGCTGGTGGACTGAATTCGTTGTGTCTGGGAACCACTGCAAGCAATTGTCTCGGCAGGCATCGCCTATGACACCGTAAGCGAACAGCCATGCGTTACGATTTTGTCATCTTGATGCTCAACCTGCGATATTGTGGTGTGTGGAGAGGATGCTCGTTGGTGTCTTGCCCCTAAGGTGCATCATGCAATGCATGCCATACCTGCACCCTTCGCTGGATCCGGCTTCTAAGCCCTGCAGACATCTGCTACTCACGTCTCATGTTGACCTAAACCCAGCGACTGCATCGGACGACCCATCGTGAGCCTTGTAACCGGGAACAGGCCTACCCAAGTGAATGACGCATCTCAAGCTCCGAAAACAACAGAAATAGTAACGGCGGTGAACATGAGGGGCAGCCGGTCGCCGAAGCGAAAATAATAATAACAATAATAATAATATTACTTGTAAATATCATTGCAATCGGAGGTTGCTGCTAATTTCCACCGACGATAATTGATAGACGGCTTGAATTCGTCCCAAATTGCTACCACGCGTAAGATTAGTGTGACGAGCCTCTGTCATGAGTATTGGCGCCACAAGAAATGCGCGAGAGTGCCGGCTGAAATCTCCAGGCCAGTCTCCGCCAAATTACCGATGCTAATAGACAAATCGAACGTGCACATGCTGTTGTTGTGGGTGAGCTGATAGAGGATGACGGTGGCCCTTTTCATGTCTACTTTGGAACTGTGATTACTGCTCAACTTTCGTTATGAAAGCTCAGGCCCGTATACGCTCTTGTGTTTTGTGAATTGTTGCCTCGACCCGAAAAAAAAAAGACCGGGCATCAGCCATCATCGTGGGTATTCCTGACAAGGCGGTATGCATTATGTAGATGCAAGGGTAGACGCATACCAAGGTTGGTTGAAGACAGTCGGGAAGACTCTCACAGTATTGTTTCGGGCGGGTATTGAAGAAGCCTGAGCGCTGTCCTGACCTGCTTCTTTGTTGTCTTGATCGGGCTGATTGTCCCCGTGAGATTGCGACAACGAAAGACGGGGTCTCTTTACTCGTACTCGGTCGAGTACAAGTAGAGGGGTGTTGGGGGTGTTGCCAGCAATGGAGGACAGATGGTGTCATCAAGCGTACCACAGCATCGGAATCTGGAAAAGGGTAATTACGCTGTCGTACTCTGCTGGTACCTGTGCTTGCCATGCAGCAGATTGGGTGCCGGTGAGCAGGGGTCGCATCCTGGCCGCAGGAGACTGCGGATTCCGAAGCCACGCCAATCCAGATCCAGGATCCCTGACCATTAATAAAGGGTGTATTCTAAGTATTCGTCCTGTCTCCAACGGCGAAGAATTTAATGATGATTGTTCGATCTCTTTTCCGCAGCTGGTACGTGGGCATACACCCACACCCTCAGCTGTTCTGGCATCAAGCACATGTATTTGCTGAGCACGATATCCCTGCTCGCCCTAGGTTAGTCCTGAAATGAGGCTGCTGCAATTCATATCACGGTGCTTTTGGCGCTTCGCTTCTTTTGTTGGTGATATCATACTTTGCAGTATCAGGTGCAGGATAGCCGCGGAATGAGAGCCGGAGGAAATTGCCGCCTCCGCACATCGAACCACTCATAGCTGAGCTCAAACTATGCACATATGTGAATTAGAGGATTTTTTTTCCCCCTATTACTGTCCGTACGTATGCAGTCAGTTTTCAGACATCTGATGTATAATTTGACGAAGTAAATACCTTAATTGCTTTGATTTCGCAACGTATAAAGGAGCTTGTAGTTTCTTGTCTAGACGCCCGAGAGACACAAAGTAAGGGTATGAGGAGGAAGCAGGCTGTCCTATCTATTGGCGGAGCCAGTTCAGTGATGACATTAACGCGTTGTCGCGGTTCAGGTTCTCAACCAAAGCTCGCAGTGATGTCTCTGGCGAGTGGTGTCTGGATCCCTGACGTCTGCAAAATGTACATCTCGTGTCTACTGTAGATAGAGCCGGGTGATCACTGGCGCTGCATGAGTTCGCTCATGTCCCCACCCGTTGTGCGGAGGCCATCACACGCATTGCCAGGCTAATACACTTCGTACTACTAGGCCGTATAAGTACAGTCCGTTGGGTATAATTACCTACTCGATTCCAGTGCGCTGCGCTCTTTGTAATCGCGTGTACCGAACGATGGCGCGAGGCGTGCGGTGCCATGTGGGTGAGGCGGGATAGGGCGGATTGAGATAGTAGACTAGTATCTAGTTTGTGGGCAGGCTGGGCTGGAACCGAATGCTAGATGAGGTGAAAGCTGCAGCCATGATGCCGCAGGTGACCTGTAGAGAATGCAGAGTGCATACATAGGCGTATAGGGGCAGCCGGCTCTGGTACGCGGTGCGTCAGGCATACCGCATGCTGCATTGGTGGACGCCTGGTGGACGGCAGACGAGGACGGGCACGAGGTTTGTTCACCTTGCTTTTTCTCTTCTTCTTTGATATGCTGGAGATGGAGTTGGATGGAGACTGAATGGAGACAAGACGGGCGTGGTGGGAGGTGGAAGTGGAAGTGGAAATGACGGGCGTTCCTAGTTAGGCTAACGCGTGTTACGAAGGCGGGTGGTTTTGCGCTGGTTCCCGCTCTTTCTACTCATTAGGTACATTAGGTAGAGACGGCTTTTGTCACGGTGCTTAGGTAGCTCCTCCCTCTTCGTGGAGCTCTCACCTGCACGGACAGCACATGCCTTACCGTATTGGGCTCTAGTGGGACTCTGGAAATGCCTGCCGATGGCTCGCGCTTTCCTTAAAGGATCCTCGGTCGGGTTATGAGGTTCTGTCATCCTGCTACTAGTGTAGCAATGGTAAAGCACAGAGGCAGGTACGATGAAATTACTGTACATGGTGCCTGCCTCAGCGCTAAATACTGCCCACTAGAACTCTAGTAAGGTAGGAGCGGCCGTTGATGGTGCAAGATTCAAGTTTAACGGCAGGAACGGTCACTACTACTAGCACTCCTACTTTAGCCATACATCTATTACTTCAAGTTACCTTGGGTTGTGGGGGCCACTGCAGATTCAGCTTGACAGGACGAATATGTAGTGCCGTATTAATACGAGCAGCACTCAAAGCAATTAATTACCTTTATACCTTTTGTCTCAGAAACCTGAAGAAAGGTGTAGATATTACCCTTAAGTTTAGGTAAGTATTACTCGTATCCGGATTGTGCCTGCCTCACGGCAGCTTCAAGTTGAAGCCATCAGATACTGCGAGCCCTTTCTCTGAGGCAAGTAGGTACCTCCCGTGCCTCCTCCCCCGACCAAATATGGAATATATGAAATCTCGAGCATCGGACATTTGATGCTTAACGTTGTGTGACCCTCTCCCTCGCACCACATAACACAGGGCCAATAATTTCTGGGCAACCTCAAGTCGATTACTTCTTCCGTGCGAACCCTACCATTGACCGCGAATTGCGGGGGCCATCATCCTCCAGCTTCAAGCGTCGCTGTTAGAAACGTACTAGGAAGGGCAGGATATCCCTGATCTGCCTTACCCGGGCTCTTAAGCAGCTACCCGTTAGTATTGTTGCCGCCACAGTCTCGGTCTTCACGCCAGCTGAGGAAAATGACGACCAATATCTCGGCCAGCTGTCTACTAGTCCGGTAGCTATATTTCCTACTGCTACCGGTATCCAACCTAGTCAGTAGTAACACCACCATTTCCAAGCCATGAGAAGCCCCGAGCGATGGAGATCGCCCGGGAGCAGGAACATCCGCCCATCGATACGACGACTAGCAATATTATCAGGTGTGTAGCCTCGTACAAGCTGCTGCAATTAGACTAACTCTGGGAAGCAAAAACAAGTAAAAGTAGCGGGCAGGCTGGTGTTCAACTGCTCGGCTGTCAATCCTCCCGCGCCAACTGTCGAACACTAACGCTTCATTGCGTGCCTACAAATGACCTTGAGGCGTAGCTGTTGAGCTAGGCATGTACTCGTATGCGGCAGATCGCGGCCCTCGCCCCGGTGGTGGCTTGGCGTCTTGGGTGCTTGGGTATGGATACATGATTAACATCCAGGGCACATGTGACTACAGGCGCAGGTTGGGAGTCTTCTCTTCTCTTCTCTTCTCTCTCTGGCCAGCCCGCAAATGACGGAACAGGGAATGACAGACGGCGCAGGAGATGGGCCGCAGCTGTTCCCTTGTGCCCATCTCGAGTTAGTGCGCGCCCGTGGATGTGGATGTGGATGGGGGCATGGATACATGGATAATCGTCATCCACCCGCGGAAGCAATATGGCGTCTCTGGCTCTCTACTCGTGCCTCTAGCCTCTTAGCCTCGCTGCTCGTCTTCTTAGGGTTGCGGTAGGCTTTATTAGCTTCTTTTCTTCTGTTGACCGCCTCCAGCGTTGGCCACCACCTCGGGAGGCTCCCGCTCGCGCGGCCCCTGCAAACTGTCTCCCACTGTGGCCAACTAGCGTCCGCCTCTGGTGTCATTGAGACATTTGACTCCTCCCGATGGGGTTGAGCCACTTCAGGTCTTCTGGTGCTGGGCGCTCGAACCTCGAGACCAGGAGCCCGGGTCTGTCTCATTGGCGCTTACAAAATTACACCTGCTGGCCAGTTCCCCGCCACTGATGCATCCCCAGCTTGCAACGGAGCTGCGTTCTGTACGAACTGGACGACCATGTGTGTACTGTGTATGTAAGAAGTGCTCCATCTTGCTGCACAGCTGCTGAGTTTTTGCAAGATGGTTGACCGCTCTCTAATAGCAACGGGTACCATGCAACTTGATACACTAGAGGAGCTCAAGTCCGACCTCCTGTTTTCCACCACAGACGTGCTTCAACACCGACTTTCCTTTTACCCTTCAAGGGTCGCGGAGCTAGACAGCAGTGCACGCCGGGACAAACGGGGGGTGAGACAGCAGGAATAGCCTTGCCAAGTCGTTGGAGAAAAGAAGGTGAGTGATGTGCGGTGTTGTGTGCAGTAATGGTCAGAGTCAGGCCCCCTCGGATTTTACCAACCATGACCTGCTGCGGTAAGCAAAGGGCCAACGGGGTGGCAGCATCACGCGCCGTGCACCTTGGCCTCCTCCAGGAAGCAATCGTACCTCAATAAGCCACCCGCCCCTGGTTGGCGGGGCCAAGCCGCTCGCTCATCATTCTTGCAAGCGCAAGGCTGGCTGGCTCGCCGGCCGGATCAGGGCCCGCTGGGCGCTGAGTTGGATAATGGATGATGATGGACAACGGAACCAGTTCACTTACCATCTCATCAGTAATCTACAAGTAGGTTACCATCACAGCCCGACCCACCTCCCCCGAACCATTCAACTTTCTGCCGGGATCTCTTCTGAGTTGGCGACCAGGTTACGGGCACATACGAGTGCACACATACATGACACGCTGCACATCTCACTCCCTACGAATAGCAGTCGTGTGGTATGTACGGGTATGGATGCACTCCAGGTCCAATTGTGCTCGGCTTGCAGTCTTCGCACCCACCCGCTCACGAGTACCACATGTGTACATTCATAGCCCGGCACTAAACATCCTGGATGGCCCAGGGGCCCCCAGTCCACATTCCCTCTCACCCAGGGCCACCCTGGGCCCCAATCTTCTGGCACCACCTTGCAATGCATGGGTCCCTCTCTGCTGGATGGGACCCATGCCACGCCATATGTCCTTGCATGTACATGTCGACCCCGGCAGGGGTCTGAATTGGGGAACGGTCCGCAAGCTTGTGTGTGATAGTCTGATAGACCTGGCCAGGTCAGATTAGCGAGAGAGAGGGTCCTCAGCCAGATGAGCATGTCTTTACTCTTTAATTCGCCATGACGGCGGCCGTCGTCAAATCTTAACCGTTGTGTTCGTACTCCAACCAGTTCCTCGGACGCAATATCACATCCGCGCCGGTGGCCAACCCAACTCAGGTTCTCTGCCCTGTTCATACTACCCTTTGTTATTTGTTATTCTTCGCCTATTCATCGCATTTATACCATCATTTTGGAGAGCCTCGCTTACCATTCGTACTACTCACTGCCTTCTTCGTACTTGACCTCGCCAGGGAAGCTGCATGGCCGGCGCCCAGCAGGGACAGTCCCATTAACCACTACGACTCATAGGTTTTTCGAATCGTCTTGCATTCGAGCTCAACCAACGTCTTTTCATCTTTCTCTTCGTCTCTACTATTGTCACCGACCTTATCTTCATTCTCTTCTGCCAGAGCGCTTGCTAACCTCCTCCGCCTGCGCACTTATACTGTTTTTTATCGTTTTATTTTTTTTATAAATTTTCAACACAAAAGGTACACACATACGTTTCTCGATTGATAGCTTCGGGTTAGATCAACAGCACCTGCAGGTGTTGGACATTCTCTTCGTCACTCTTGGTGCGAGGAATCAGTCGTCTTCCCCGAATAGAAGGAGCTACTCCTAGCCACTCAGTGATTGGAGTCTCCTTTGCGAGGTGTGAATGGTCGCTTTCGAAGCGCGCAAACCACCAACAATTCGCCTCCACCTCCACTCTGATCTACGTTTTATTGGTGTGAGTCTGGACTACATATCTCACTTCTGTTGCCTGATCTTACACCACAGCGCCCGGTAGTGTTGCGGACCCTAGGTTCTACAAGACTGGAGGCTACTGATTCGCAACCGAGATCACCGCTGGGTTGCTGAGGGTGGATACTCGAATCACTTTTGACAGACTTCCATTGTCTTGTTCCTGCGCCATCCAGGAATCTTGGGCGTGACGGAGGATCCTCGCGTGCACGCTTCAAGTGTCCTGTTTGCGGGCTGAGTTTGGATATTTGTTGAATAGCTGATCCGAGCCAAAGCGCGGGACTGTTTGGGCGTGAAGACCCAACTAGTCCCCAGACTGCTTCATCATTCTGGCGTTCCCATCGGCTAGCCTGTGGCAACAGGCACCTCCAAACCAAGACAGTCCTGCCTCCGTTGTTACCGACTCGACCGTTGCCACAAATCCCAACTCGCCCCAGACGCCATCGACACCTACCTGGCCCTCAAAGGCCTTTCCGGCCCCGTCGCATCCCACCAGCGCACATTACGGCCACCTTCGGAAGGAGAACGAGGTTCAATGTAGCGGTCCCCGAGCAAAGCAGCAAGAAGGGGAACAGGCTTCGATGTCGGAGAAGAGTTCTGCCGCCGTGCCCGCCTCGAGTTATCAAACCACGGGTTCGCCCCCTGGGGACAACCGGGGCACGGCTTCGCAAGCTCAAGAAGCCGGACATCCCCCAGGAACCGTTTATCCTCAGCCGTATAGAGGCTATGGCACGCCATCAGGCAACCCAGAGGACCTGCGCACGCAACAAGTGCCGCCGAGGCAGCTAGGCGTCCACAATATGTTGAATCCATCCGAACCGCGGGCCCCGGTTACAGAGGAGGGCCAGCTGGCTCTTCCTCGCACACGAGAACACCAGGGTACGGAGACTTCTCCTCCTTTACACCAGGGCGGGATACAGCGGCCCTCCTATTTTGGCTCTCAGCCTGGCACAACACCCCAACCAGGAAGTTCTGCTGGGCCAGCGGCACCACTATCAGAGAATACGAATCCGGCACGCGCTTCTCCATCTTCATCATGGGCACAGCCGGCGCCATACGGCCAGAGAAGGATACTCAGCCCGAAAGCACCTCGAGCCACCAGTATGAGCCATAACAGGCCTGTGGGTGAGATGGACCCTCGTATGCACCCACGTATGCAGAGCGCATCTCCTATGAAGCGCCCTCATGAGCCGGACTTTGCGGAAGACTATAACAGAGCACGCCAGGGCCCTCAGCACCCAGCCAGTGTTCCACACACGCCGCATCTTGCCGGGGCGTCTATGGCAAGGTCAGTTTCGCAGCCGATAGTGCAGGCGCAAGGGGGCTCCCATGGTCCTCATCCTCCGATGCCACCGCGAGAAGCCTTAGGTCGAGCATCAGTCTCGCCAGCACTTGGGACGTCGCAGTCACCTGGACCCTACGGCGGGCGTTCACTTGCGACACCGAACGCACCTCCTGGCCATTCTGGAGAGCACAGGCCTTCTGCATGGCCAGAACCGATGCGTAGACCAAGCTTAGGGGGCCCTGTGGTTGGCGGAGATGGAAAACAAGCATTCATGACTCTGCCTGGAAGTGAAGCGCCAATTCCGATAACCGTCGACTACTCCCAAGCGTCTCGAAAAGCGGACGAAAAGCGGCAGAGGAATGCTAAAGCCTCCACACGCCATCGCCAGAAGCGGAAGATGATGCAAGAAGAGAGCGCCAAGCAGCTTCAGGACCTGAAGGAAGAAAGGGAGGACATGGAGGTCCGTGTCGCAGAGATCACGGCGGAGCGCAACTTTTATCGGGATGAGCGTAACCGGTTACGGGATATCATTCGAGCAACGCCGTCCATCGCCGAATTGGCCAACGGGCCACGGACCCCTACGTTTACGGGGCTTGAGCAGCCCAGCCCAGCTGGCCGCGGGCATCACGCCCCGACGCCATCTCACGACTACAGCAGCGAGGGTTCCTCGGCAGAACGACCCTCGCAACGTTTGCGACTTGACGACAGTTCTGAGGCGTCTGTGCAGTCATATGGGGCAGCTTCATCTTACTTGGGCCAAACACCGGGCCAGGGTCAAGCCTACGGGCACACGACCCGCCCCAATTCGGCGGCTTCATCAACTGGTGGGATGGAACGTTTGCCCTCGTTAAGGTCCATCGAGGGACATCCACCAACTCAAGGGCGACCCCACGAACAGGATCCGAATACTGGACAATGGGTACCTCTTCAACCCCGGCAATTCGAGACGGGATGGGCAACATTCCCTCGAAAGCCTGGCGACGGCGCTCCGAGATAAGTGCGGCCACGAAGATGTGAAATTGCATATAGCTTGTACGGCAAGCACAGACCTGGATGACAGGAGAGCACCTTTGTTTTCAAAGTTATAATATGTAATACGCAAACTTGATTATGCGGAAGATGGGGGAGAAGATGATCGCTTCGGGCAACCGAACACAAAGGGAATTGTCAATTTTGATACCAAGATTCGTGAGTTCATTGCAGGAGAAAAAGCTGGGGAAGAAAATAAGAGTGAGAGAAGGGAAAACAAGAACAGACATTGGTTCTGAACAGCTATGCTATTGGGGTCTAACTTGGGATTGCATACGTACTAGTAGTTACCAGCTCTACTAGGACTTGTTTCGGCGTTTGCCCGCCGCACACGGTACCGAGAGACGGAACAGAACGGTGCGGCCGGTCAGGCATGGCTTTCGAGAGCAGGAAACCGGCGCGAGAAGGGGCGAACAAAGGCAATGCTTTGGTGTTTTATGGTTTTGACTTTTTATCTCTTGTACTCAGCGGGGGTTTTCAGACACGGCCTGCGGACATGTTTACATACTACTACTTGCTATCTGACACTATATGCACTTGGGTTTCTTTTTCTTTTTTCTTTCTCTCTTTTTTTCTATGTTGTTGAAATACAAAGCGACGGAGATACCAGATTGGATTGTTGGGTTTCTTGTGTTTTGGGCAGCGCATATACTACACTACTAGTACTCGTGGTACTAGTATACATAGCAAGCTTGGTTTGATTTACAAAGTTCAACTTAATACAAAGCGACAGCTTGAGTACTTGTCGGAGGAATATGTGAATTTTTTTCTTATTGTAGTCTCAATACGGATTGTCCTGGTGGCCTTTTGTCAATAGAACTGCCAGGAATAGAGAGGTCAGGTCTCTAATAGGCAAACTTGCATCTCTTGTCTCTTAAACCCTAGACGACAAGCTCCTCCCAAGGCACGATTTTCACACTATGCTATCGTGAGAGCTTATATCTGTGCTATACTTGGGCAATGAAGCTCCTTATGTAGGAATTACTGTCCATTGCTTGAATAACATGGTTGGTGTAATAGGTTGAGTAAAGAGCAACAAGACGCTACTGAAGATGACATGAGATATAGTCAAGGACAGCAGGTATTGGAGAGGGGCAGAGAGACAAGATACGAGAAGGTTAAAGCGCAAGAACTGTGTTTCATAAAAGAGTGATCTGTGATCTGGTGGTCCAAAACGAGATACAGCTAGCCTGAGGCTTTAATTTCGTGTGAATATATCGAATAGAGTTCTTGGGTCTGGTGTGGTAGTTCAGATGTACCGATTTATCACTGGTTCAGGAGACTTGAGATTACTGTAGAAAGTGACATTGCCAGATTTATTATACAAGTCATTGCAGAGTCTAAGAGCCGGGATTGGGCTTTCTCGTATTAATTTCTATTGTTTACTAGTAGAAGATAATATGAGATGTATTCGAAGTTGAAGTTGAAGTTGAGGATGAGGTTGAGGCGGTCTCCACTTCCTGCCGAACCGCCAAGGCCGGCCGAAAGCGGCTTAGCCCGCTTGAAATCTGGCCCTTCGGCTTCGGCGCCCGCAAATCGCCAACCGCAAGCGTGGAGTGAGAGCTCACTCAGCTCAACCAACTTTCTCTCCACTTGACATCAGCGCACAACCACAGCTCCTACTCCAGCTCCAAGCCTCCAATTCTTCCGGTCAAGACCAGCTACCATATTTATCTTCGGCAGTCACAGGCGCCTTTTGATCGACTGAGTTATAACTTGCCATGGCTCCTCAGCCGTTGGCCCACGCACATCTCGAGCTTGAGTACCCGCTGTTCGCCGTCGACTTTGACCCTCAGGATGCGAATCGCCTCGTTGTTGGCGGCGGCGCCGGTGCTGGGCGTTCGGATGCGGGCGGGAACAGAGTGGTATGTATCACCGGCTCTGCATTGCTCTCTTGGCGGTGAGAGAGCGGGCTACAGGTAGAGAGGACCACTGCTGACGGGCTTTCCCCTTTTTCTTCCGCGCAGACTGTTGTCGAAACTTCGAGCCAGGATGAGCTCCAATCGGCCGGCGAGCTTGAATTTCCGCGCGAGGAGGATAGTGTTATGTCGCTTGCTGTAGGCGCTCGGAAAGGGAGAACGACATATCTATATGCTGGTGTCAATGCCAGCTCAGCATCTATCGAGAAGGGCAAGAATGAACACCTGCGGACTTTGGGTATAGAGCAGTCCAAGGGCCGACCTTCAACAGCATCGACTACGGGTAGCAGGGCAGCTGCTGCGAAGATCTCCGAGCTTTCTAGAGTCGCTATGTTCACGGATCCCGATACGGCTACATACCAGCGTCTTCTGCGGGTAACTGGCGGCATGGGCGCGGCGGCGTCGGCCATGGGAAAAGAGCCGCAGCTGGCAGTGTTTGAGACTACAGGACCGACGCCGAAATCAAGAGGCGTCATGGAGCTGCCACGGGAAGCTGAGGACCTTGATATCATCCAGACCGGTGAGAACCAGTACCAGGTGGCGTTTTGCTACAAGTATGAGTTGCATGTGGTCAACGTCGGCAAGGAGTCTTCGAGTCCGGAGTTGGTCTACAAGATGCCCGAGGAGAACTCGGTACGGCCATCGTTCCGGGCGCTGCGGTATCTGTCACCTAATTTTATCATGGCCGCGACCAATTTGCCGAAGCGGAGCGGTGTTGTCCTACAGGCTATCCGACTCCCTAAACCTGGGGAGAAGGAGGGAAGGCTAGCGGCGAGCGCGACGATAAACCGACACATCAGTGCTACTGCATTGGCCGTCACGAACTTGACGCCGCCTGCGTCGCCTACAGCTTCTATTGGCGAGACACAATTCGCCATCGCCGTGGCCGGGAACGACTCGTCCATCTCTCTCTTCACAGCCGAACACTCTACATCCCCTCCTCTCACTCTCCTCACCAGACTGCTACCGTTCCACACCATCAAAGATGCCCACGATGGCGGCAACGTCTCCGCCCTGGCCTTCTCTACGTTCGTCTCGCCCAAGACGCACCTACGCCCACAGTTCATCAAGCTCGCCAGTACATGTCTCGAGAAGAAGGTGGCCGTGCATAACATCCCGCTCGAGAGGTACGTCGATAAGTCGCCGCGGAACAAGAAGGGTCCGCCACGGACGGCTCGCTACGTTGTGGGTATGAAGCCCCAGGAGGGAACGGCGCGGGTGGCCATTGTCAGCTTGACTATTGCTGTACTCATCATGGCGATCTTCGGGCAGGGGCTGCTTGAGGCGTATGGTCGGAGCAGGCCTATTCTTCATGTGCACAAGTTCTTGCCCTCGTGGCATGGCACGCTGCGATCGCCGGATCATCAGCCTCCTGTGTTGATGACTGAGCCGCGACACAAGGAAACGGATGATTTTATTGCTAGTCTGTTAGGTACAGGACAGACGCTCACGGAGGGGCAGAAGATTGTCCTTCAAGAGAGCAAGACAGCACCGGAGAGTAGTGATGACGAGTCAACCGACAAAACGATCATTGTAAACCTACAGGACGTGGAGAAGCCTCCCACTGACGACGACGACGACGACGCTTCCGTGGCCAAGTCATGGGAGGAGCTCTCACAAGCGCAGAAGGAAGCGTGGGAGGACAAGCTACAAAAGGCGGGCAAGTGGACCGACGACATGGGCCGCAAAGTATTCCGGGGGATCATGTTCCGCGAGCTCGCAGGCGTCGTGGAGCATATCATTGGAGATGAGTTGTAAAGGGGTCGGGAAGGTCTCCCACATCCCGCGCCGAAATGCCAATCGGGGAGATTTTATGTGGAGCCGAGGGGGCGGCGGCGCTTTGATCCTTGGGTTTAAAAACGTCTTTTTGTTATGCGGCGCGTACGTACTTGTACGAGCACTCGTGCATACATGTCGGTAAGCGTATCCTTATCCGTATTCACACGGAAAGAAAGAGAGAGAAAAGAGAAAAATGTACATTATGTATTTACGCAGGGAGATGATGGATGGATGGCCAAATATTGGAGATAAGATCAAAATGGGACATGGCGCGTTTAGCGCGTGTAGTTAAAAAATGCAATATGCTCAGCCAGCGAGCGCAGGTCAGCGGCGTGTCTTCAAAAAATTCAGGGACCAGGTTATCTCGTTTTTGATAGGAGGTGTGAAGACAAATTGCTTAGCTGGCTTAATGGCCCCCAAGGCGCAGTCGGTCGCAGGATGCAGACCATAATGTACATCTTGGCGTGGCGGCAGCTAAGAAGAAGTCTTAGACCACTTTCTTAGGACTGGGATTGTTCGATTTCAGCATTCTCATTAGCTTGTCGACGGTGAGTGCTTTTCATTCTGGAATGTGGTGACATGTGGGAGTAAAAAAGTAAAAAGCCTCGAAGGGCGAGCGATGACATCCAGGGATGATGAGATCTACATACTACTACTCGTGAGAGTCCTAATATTAGACTCATGAGTTGGCATTGCCTCCCGGTCATTGCTTGCTGTGGGACTTTGAACTGCTGCTGACAACCAGGAGTCTGGTACGAGTACGTAAGAATATAACTCCTGTCAGATAGGAGATGGCAGGGCTGAAAGCGGAATTAACCTCAGATCATGTCATCAGCGTCTTAGATAAGAAAAAAAAGGGCATGAATTCCTCTCTCCTCCGACTCTTGTCAAACTGACACCGCTTTCAGCCGGTTGGGATAATTAGGGAGGTTTTAGATGCGCGCCACGCTCCACGCCAGCTAACGCGTAATTCATTGCTGTGCTCCTTCTCACTCACGTCTCCTTTTTGTTCTCGAGTAAGGCTGCTGCATTAGTACAGCGCATCGCCTATTGATTATTTCTTGGTTGGGTTGGGAGTTCGAGGAAAAGTAACCCAAGGACGGAGGAAAGCTCCGAACGAATGCGAGAAGAGCAAGCATATCCTTGTCAAGCGCTTCCAGAATAGGCCAAGGGTGCCAGGTTTTTTTTACCTTGACGGGACAGATTAAAGCAGGAAAAAAAAAAAGAGAGGTAATAAGATGGGAAAGATTAGGGGGGAAGCTCAGCGCAGTACAGCGCGTGCTCCACTGATGGACCTCGCTGTGAGCGCTGTGAGCCACTGTGAGCCTCTGCTGAGAGATGATCTCTCAATTTATTTGTTTCCCCTTCCATGCCAGTGCTTATTGCTAGGTAATAATGGCTGACCCTTCTGGTCGGTGTTCCTTATGTTCCCTTGCCCACGTGGTGACACATTCTTTCTTATCAACTTGAATTCTGAATACTGTGCCGTGTTTCGTATGGCGAGCCCAATTCGCGATATTGTGACTGGAATGCTGTGTTGAAGAAAGGAGAGGCCTCTCATATGAAGGGGTGATATGCCACTGTTTTTGGGGGGATTATGGCATTACCTGAGTTGAGTTGAGTTGCTCGTATACGAGTACTGTCACGGTTCGAGGCAAGGCATCCGCTGCATTCGGAAAGGAAATGGGAGATTTGTTGAGGCGCAAGAAGCGTCATAATGTCATAGTTGATGTGAACGCAAGGCATGAAACTTGAACCCGGGGCGTGGTGGAGAAGATGTCCTCTTGCCATCACGATAATTAATTGCTGCCATTTTTGCCCAGTTGGCAGTGGGTAAAGTAAGGGAGCGATGGATGAGCACTGCCTGCTCCTACGAGTGCTGTAAATTCCCCTAGGTATGGTTCCCCCTATGGGGCCCCCCTATGGACCCCCTTACGGACAGAGCATAGTAGCGGGAATAGCGCCAAGAGGTGCCTGCAGTGTGTCCTGTGGGTGTCCTGTGGGTGTCCTGCAAGTTGCTGTAATTGTGCTGCCAGCTAATACGGCCACCATTCCGCCACACTTGATATCCACAGGGCATCAAACAGGGCAATCAGCTAGAACCTTACCAAGCTAGGCAAGTTTCTGCTGCCTCTAAGTGGCCCGACGCACTTGCCCGGCCGCGTTGGCCATCTCCCGCCCCCCTTGCCTCACCAATCACAGCGCTGGATCTGCGCAAAACCATCGATCGCCCAGGCCAGCCAAGGTACGGAGGCCCGGCACTAGCGACTCCTTATTTTTGCTATTATTAAGTACCTACCAATTTTTCGTACCTACGAATATTGCCACTGCCTGCGACTGCCACTACCACTGCCACTGTCATAGTAGGTATTAGCCAGGCCCCGGCCAGTAAAGTTTGCCGTAATATGTAATAGTACCAAATTATGTGCCTAATCGCATATCGCTGTTCCTCTCTGTTCCAGCCCGCTTCGCTTTCACTTTGCCTTGCCTCGACTGGCTTGCCTCCCTTGGATTTGATTTGGATGGGGACTCCCCGTTACGCACTCGTACTAGCACCACTAACGCCAAATCTCGCTATTCCACTCCCAATCGTAATAATTCAGAATTCGTAACCACGATCCTTGGCGTCCTTTCTCGACTCTCCCCCCACCCACGACCGCAGACACTTTTCTTCCCACTTCCTCCTCTTCCCCGTGCGAGTCCAATTCTACGACAACATCCCATCGCCAATTCCCCCACGGCTTCCACTCGTTTGCCCGCCTTCAACCAATTTTCTTGGCTACGGTCTGTCCCCGCGTGACAGAACTCGCCGCGATGCGTGGGCTCCTGCGCACCAAAGGCGGCCAAGACGCCAAGCGGACTTGCTTGTTCGGCTTCCTCGCTCTCACCGGCATCATCCTCTGCGGCGCCTTCACCTTCCAGCTCGCCGACGGCCTTATCAATGGCTACAAGTTTGCTTTCCGCCAGAAGGTCGCCCCTCCCTCCGAGGTCAAGGGTGACCACGATGAGTACCGCGTTCTCACCAGTCTGAGGAATACCCTCGGCCACTACAACTCCTTTAACATTGACGCCCTCGACTACAAGACTATTCTCAACCCGACCATTGTCGAGCTTCCCCGCGGTGCTCGCTACGAGTATCTTGTTATTACTCGCATTGAGCATGTCAAGAAGAACATTAACGACAAGGAATACAGCCTCGGCCGCCAGCTCGCCTTCTTCGCCAACATGACCTACGACAAGTTCGACAACCCGACCCTCACAGCCGATGAATGGTCCCAAACTCTTCTCGATGACTACGAGGCCAGTGTTGGCCCAGAGCACCATTGCATCAATGAGCCTCGCATGGACATGTACATTGGCCCTGAGGATATGAAGCTCTTCTGGACTCGCCGCCGTGAGCCTCTCCTCATCTTCACTCATCAGGTTGATGATCCCATTCTCTGCGAGGGCATGTTCCTCATCGACGCCCGTGCCGCTGTTCCCGAGCTTGACCGCGTTCTGAACGCCGCCGTTGAGCACATGCCCCCTATCAACTTCAACGAGCCTACCGTGCTGCGCCGAGAGGCTCCCAAGGGCGAGGAGGAGGATCCTCAATACCAGCGCGAGAAGAATTGGGCGCCCGTGCAGCCGCTCTTCAACGACGAGGACGAGCTCATGTTCATGGTCCAGCCCAGCGCTCTGTTCGAGTTCAAGTCCAAGAACGAGCCCGTGGAGGCCGTCGATATGACCGCCGAGACCGCCGTCGAGGCCCCTTACCCGCCTGGCGCCGGCTGGAGGGATACATGGCACAGCAAACACAAGACTTGCGTCCACGACATCTGGCGCACCGACAAGCACATTCATCAGTCCACGCCCATGCTCACTGTCACGCTCTGCAACCGCGGTGACTGCCGGCCTACACCCGAGAACACTGTCATGATTGGCATGATCCAGCGCCGCGTCAACAAGAGCGACGGCTACCCTTACACCTGGTACGATCACCGCGTCGCCGTCTACCAGTCCGCCTACCCCTACACGATGATGAGCGTCAGCCGCATGCTCACCTACCACGGCGAGGTCAGCGGCGATTATACTTGGACCGGAAGCATGACGTATCACGTCAACAGCGAAACACTCCCTCGCGATCGGAGCCACGGTTTCCTCGACGACGAGATCTGGCTGGGTTTCGGTATCAAGGACAGGGCTGCCGGCTGGTTGGATGTGCGAGCTTCCGACCTGGTGCAGGATCACTTTATGTGCAAGGAGGCTACCTCTGAGTACAAGGACACTGTCAAGCAGCAGAGCCTGGACCGCTGGGTCGGCGTCGGATCCCCGGCATGATCACTTCGCAAACGATACCACATGTTCTCTCTTTTTTTCTTAATCTCTCAAAATCAAACGCAACGAAAGACACCAAATTTCGGGTTTCTAATCATACATACCACCACACAACAACACGCCACATGGTGGCAACATTGGGTAAAAGGGAAAGGGGAAAGTTGGTTTTCTTTTTTTGGGACAAAAAGGTGTTCTTTGGACTGTTCAACTTTTGTATTTTTTTTTTCTTGTTATACTCCCTCCCTTTTTTTGTTTCAACCCCTTTCCTTATTTTTTTCGGATAGACACGACGACCACACACACACACAACCATGGCTTGGGAGTTTCTTAGAGAATTGGTTAGATGGGATGGATAAATGGGCCATCCTTGTCAATTGAAAGAAATAATGTATAACCACGATAACGTTCGGAATAGATGTGAGATGTATGTGATTGGTCTCTTGGGCATTAAGCAACTTGAACTTGGAGTGGGTGGTTAAGTTGAGTTCCAGCCATGGATTGTAGAAACCGTGCCACGAGCTGAGTTGCAATGGCTAATAGTTATCTTATTTGGATTTCATATCCTCGTAAAGTTTTCGTTTTCATGGTGAGAATGATCCGTTCATCAGAACATATTTATTTGTCTGGGCGGGATGTGATAGCTCTCCTAATACTTCGAACCTGTCTCTTGGGAGAACATAGGTGAGATCACTGCATGAATAACCCCTCTTGAAGTGAATTTTTGCCATATGCAGCTCCGTCTGAGCCTTTTCAGGTCTGTTTCAACTACAGGAAGAAAAAAAAGGTGAGGGACTTGGAGCTATTCACGGTCATCCCACTCATTCATAACAATCGTGGCCATTGACGTTGAGATAAGAGCTACCCTGTACAAAATTAGCCCATTCTGGATCGTCGGAGCCATCGCCGCCGAGACGGACGGAGCTACCCTGTACAGTCAGCCTCACAGCTGGCGAAATTACATGGACGCGGCCGATGTGGGCGAGGGGCGTTCATCCGCCGACATACGTACACCCGTGCTTGGGGAGGATCATGCAGGCACATACATGTACGGTCGGACATGTATGTACACGCGGGTCGGCAGACAGACATCACAGGTGACAAGCCCTCCAGGTTTGGCAGGTGACAGGTCACGAGCCGACTCCAGCTTTTACGTCTAGCCCTCCCATGTTGAAAGTTCTTGTAGTCTACTAAGGTACTCGCTTTCGTACGTTGCTCTGAGAGGGAAAAGTGATAAATATGCCTTGCTTGTGTGACCTTCTTGCTCACCCATAGCCATGCACTAAGTAAGGGTGATTGCGTAGTGGAGGAGGGCTTATACTGGGGGGGGGCGTTGAGTTGCGCCCTCGAACGCGGCAACGCACATTGGGAATTGGAAGAAAAAAGACAAGTTGCGCCGGCAATGTGCGTGTCCTGATGAGGAAATTCGTCGTATTACTTACCTGAGGTACATATGTTTAGAGTGCAGTTCAACCTGGCAGGCTCATCCATCGCCCCAAACCGCTAGAATCCCAGCAAAAGGCAGGCTTTCCGAAACGAGCACCGCCACAAAAGAGAGCTGGAAATCCCCGGTCATGTCAGCGGGCGTAGATCATCAGACGAAAAGATGAAGAAACCAAAGGTACAGAATATACAGAAGCCTGGAAATGATAGGATAGCAACAATTGGGAAGTTGGAAGAGAAGCAAAAAGTCTCGTGACTGGGCAAGGAGGATATATTAGAATGAGAGCATTTTATTGCTCTGTTGATGTTAACAACTTGACAATATTAAGAGTCGTCGGCTGGTCGGTCGGTCGGATGAAACGCTGTTCGGCGCGTCCAACCAGGAGGGCGAGCGAGCGCCAAGGGCGACAAGGTGTCTTGTGTCGTCTCGTGCTGAGGTGCACGCGGGCCTGGGATGGATATCTTGTCTTGTCCTGTTGACTGGTACGGAGACGTGTAGATTCGCAAGAGGACGAGGAAGGAATTTCTACTGATATATTCTTTTTGGGGGTGGTTTGTTTTTGCGCAAGCCACATGTCCTGTGAGCAGGCTGATAGCTGGGGTTGACGGTGCTGGTAAAGCCACGGTATGATGCGATGCGATGCGCCTTGGGCTTGGGGGCCGAGGAACAGCGGCTGCACGCGCGGACCCTTGCTTTCAATTACTTAGTCTACAGAGATCCCCCATTGCTTCACCCTAGGCGCCACTAGATGAATAACAATTCAGATGTTAAGGTTTTTGAGGGGCAGACAAAATCCAACAGTAAGTAGTGGTTATTCGTTACAAAAAAGCTGTGACCTTTGCGCAATAGGTTTGGGCAATGACGAATAGGTGTGAGTGAGTGAGCGAGTCCTTCAGTCGGCGGAAAAGGAGCGGACGGAGGTGGAGGGGGCCATGATTTGGTTTTGAAACTGTATCAGCGAACCTCATCCGTGCTTCACCAATGCAATTCTTACATATAGACTAAAAAAGCATGTTTTGTGTTTTTTTTCTTTCTTTTGCATTCATTGAACTCAAGTCGCTCGCCAGTGTTGGATGGGAAAAGGCGGCAGCGGCAGAGGCGGCTAGATGGATAGGTGCATGCGGAAAGACCGAGAGTGAAAGGTTACATTGGCTATCAAACGCTGGCCGGATGGGCGACTGGCCGGATTGACCTGACGAGGGCGGGGAGTTAGTTAGTTAGTAGTAGTTAAAGTCGTACTCGTACCTAGTCGTGGTTTGTTCGACAATTGTACGACAGTCAGCGAGGAAAACGTATTCGTAACTTTGTAAGTGAAGTGCAGAATACGGGGCAGGATAGATACGATGGGTATGGCAGAGGAGTAAGCCCTCCCTACATTATAGGAAGATTACGACTACTGATCCATACACAGTGATAGGCTGGAATTCATTCGACTAAAGATGGTGCTAGTACGAGGACGGTGTGGTAAGGTGAGGTGAGAAGTAGGTGAGTGGTGGCTCTACCGCGGAGGGATGCACACCTTATTTGTACCTTATTACTCGTAGAGTTTGAGAGTATCAGGAGGAACACATGTACGACGAGGCCCCCTTTTGTGTATGGTATGGCTAGCGGAAGTCAAACGAGTCTAATGTATGGCCATGTCAGCGAGAGCTTACCTCCATTCCTAAAAGTAAAAACCTTACATTCTCTTTAGAGGGTTTGCTTGTAATGAACAGTAGGGGGGCTAAGGGCGTAATAACAACAGAAAGGTAAAAAGACAACCAGACAAGAAAGAAGACTTGACCAAGTTGGGAGGTCATCTATGCAAGTCAACCCTTGGCTCGAATCCAGGGAGAGCCAGCCACCCCTGTCCGTCCAGTCTACTCGTACTTGTATGTACTTCTCTGGCGGCACATCCTACTTACTGTTGGACAGATGAAGCGGGTCAACTTGGTAGTCTGTACGAGTAGACGTTCACTGGCAGACTAACGGAGAGCTGGCGGGAGACGGGCCAGCGGGCGTTAGTACGGGAGTGAGCGGGTACCCTTACTCAGTATCCGCGCGGACCCAGGGGGGGAAGGGTTCGCTTACTCGTACCAACTTTTCCCATCAAACTCATGCCCATCTAACCCGGGCCAGCAGGCCATCATCGTGACCCGTCGTCTTTTAAGATCCAAAGGGATCCACTCGGCCGGGCCTGCTCTGTTCTTATCGTACATTGACCCTAGCATCCTTTGGAGAGAGAGAGAGAGATTTGGGCTTTTGAGATTCGACAATGCCACCAGACAACAGGGTATTTACTTTATTGATATTTGTTATTATTAACACTTCAACATGACTTGTCCGTACACTGAGACTACAGAGGCGGTTCTTGCATCAACGAATGTGATTCCTGAAATGGACGACAGGATGTGCGTAAGTGTTTCGGAACAGCAGAGCAAAAAGAGATCTGTTGTTTGACCTGCGACAAAAAGGGCCAGGAGTTGATTTGGGACAGCTCGCGTGTGTGGGATGGGCCCCTTGTTGGTTGCCACCAACAACAAACAGACTGTTCTTTAACATAACTTGACTTGGGGGAAAAAGCTGGGGTTGAGAGCGACTACTCCAGTATCACTCGTATTTAGCCTTTTTATCTCCTGTATGAAGTTGGATGCAGACAAGACACACTTGTGGTGGAGAGGCAGAGAGGCTAATAGTTCGTCTGCTGTGCCTGGATAGCTGAGCCGGGAATAGGTCGATTGGGGGTTATGTAAGGCGTAGTCGGGAGCCAAGTGAAGTGAAGTAAAGTCAAGATGAGTGAGATGATGGCGTGCGTACGTACGTTAGCGCGGAAAGATGTGTGCCTACCTAACTACTCTTTACTGTCCGTTCCCCATGATTTCAGCTATCAAAGGTGAAAGTCGGGCGAGGAGGGCTTAGAAGAGGAAGCGTCGCTTCACATGAATGACAGTGACACCCCACGAATGAGGACCTGGATGGACCTGGACGGAGCTGATCTAGGCTGAATTAGTGCTGCTAGGCCATGATGAGCAGCAGCATGGGGCCGTCGATCAGGGCTCTGTGGCTGCAGCTTCCAGCTCCCCCCAGCTCTACGGTACCTTAGCTTACAGGTACCAGCTCCAGGGGAGCCAGGCCCAGGGCTGAGTCCAGGGGAGGGGGCCTGTATTACAGCAGACTGCAGGTGCCAGTACCACTGTCAGGGCCTGTCAGGGCGCCTGTGTTAGTGCGCAGCTTGTCAGGGCAGAGAGACACCTGTATCCGTAAAAAGTAAAGAGCCCAACCCAACTGCCAGCCAGGGAGTCCACGGCGCCACACTCAAGTCCCGGATATTCCCCACTTTTCTTTTTTTTTTTCGCTCCCACCACCAGACCCTCCACTTCAATTCTCGTCTAGCTGAAGCTGTCACTCCAAGTCCCCATTGACCCATTCTTACAGCCAAGTCAGGTCAATCCCCCCCAGTCCGTCCTAGCCCATCGTCCCCCATCCCAACCATCCCATCCTTCCCACTCTTTCTTCCCACCTCGCCCGCCTCGCAGTCCCCCCCAGTCCTGCTGCTCGCCGTCACTGCGCTTTCAGTCCTTCTCGTCCCTCCTGTGTGCTGTGCTGTGCCGGTGCGCGCGCGCAGCCTCTCTACTCGTCACGGGTCCAACCTGGCTTCCACCAACCTTAACCTCAACCTCTCCCTCTACTCTTTCCCCCCCAAAGACGAGAAAGTTGGAAAAGAAGCTACAATAGCTCTTCTCCTCTTTTCCTTCACTTGATTCTTTTCCAAGGCTTCGTTTTTTTTACTGTTGTTATATATATTTTTTTTTTTCCTCCGCACGTTTCTCGCTCCACCGCCCTTGGGTTTGGTGACCCAATTTCCCACGATTAAAACTGGCGCCTAGTCTCGAACAACTAACTACGACTACTGCTCTTCCCGCTGCTCGGCGGAACCAAAACCAACAACACCACCACCACCACCAACCCAAACGAACCGAAAGCAAAGAAAGGCGAAGCCCACGAGAACGAAACGACACCCTTTGCGACAGGGTGCGTTTACCCGTATGCGCAGCTTTTCTCGTCGACGCTGCCTCTCACATCACCGGCTTGTCTGATTCACTTTTCCTCACGTTCGGTGGGCCCTGAAACCGCTATCCACGCCTTCCAAGCTAGCGCCCGGCAGCGCCCAGCCGCCCAACGACGCCCTCGATTCCAACTTTGTCGAGATATCCTCTCCTCCCTCGATTCAAACCTGCTTCTCCCGCCGAAATCGATACCATACGTCGTCGCCGATTTTGATACCCTCTTTTTTCTTCTTCTTTCTTTCTTTTCTGCGACGACGGCTTTCGCATCGCGTCATTGGCGACTTCCCATCAGGTGTCGTGATACGCACCCGTCACAAGGGATCCTTCGCCCCCCTCCTCCTCTCGCAAACTCACGTACGACTTCAAAAAAAAAATTCGCCAGCCCATCGTGTCGACGCTGCAAAGACGGCTCTCGTTTGAAACGGGCTGCCTGTATATGGACAGCCCTTGGGGCCCCTAGGCACCTTGCAGGCCGTACAGTCCTGTCCAGTGGCCCTCGTTCTTTTCTTCCTCCTCTATCTCCTTGTTCCCATCCGGAGGTTTGACAGTTGTGGCGTGTGAGCCTCTAAACTCTAACCTCGTATCACGGCCATACAAAACACACTTCGGACGCTGCTTGAACTCACTAACCTACCTGCGCCTATTTCTGCGACCTCGTTTTTCTTTCTTCTTCTTTCACCATCGCCCTCCAATCGACGCAGCCTTCTCAACGACGACCGGTTTCGTGAAGGCATCGCAGGATATCGTCAGCGACAGCGAGTGACCTCAACCCGCTCGTCGCGGTCATGGCCGCCAATATGCAGCACATGGGGCCGGGGCAGATGATGCCCCAGCAGCAGCAACAACAACAGCAGCAACAACAACAACAAAGGAATGGCGCTCAGGGCCAGCTGCACTCATACCTTGTCAAGGCTCTGCAGAACTCGCCGCCTTCCATCAACATGCAATGGCACAACAATGTCAATCTCAATGAGCGATTACAAAAATCAATGCAACTGTATGTTTGATTACCCTCTACTGTTGATTATTAACTCTTTGATTACTTTTCCCCCCTCTCGCTCATTTGCGATGCATAACGCTGACAATTGGTTTGCAGTGGCACAAACATCATCCTCTCCCAAGGGAATAATGTCGACTTTGGGCAGGTTGCCAACTTTGCCGCCAACTTTGAGCGCGAGGCCTTCCAGAAGATGGGTTCCAAGGTACGTCGCTACCCCTCGCAGTCCTACGTTCCACCAAACAAGATGAACGTCGAGATCTAACCTACTCGATTACAGGAAGCGTACGACCAGTTCATTTCGAGCAAGCTCAACGAAATTTACAAGAAACGCATGGAGAACGAACCCAACCTTCAGAACCAGCTCAATTCCAGCGCCCAACAACAAGCCATGATGAACATGCGGCCCCAGCAGTTCGGTCGAGGCATGGGCCCTCAGGGTGGCATGAACCCTCAGCAGTTCCAACAGATGCAGCAGCGAATGCAAATGGCCAACATGCCTCAGCAACAACAGCAGCAAGCACAACAACAACAATTCCGTACACCGCAGCAACAACAACAGTTCCAGCAGCAACAACAGCAGATGCAACAGCAGCAGCAACAGCAACAACAACAGCAGCAGCAGCAGCAGATGCAGCCCCAGCAACAGATGGCTATGGGCATGGCCAACCAGGCGGGTCGTGGGATGGCTCCCAACCAGCAGATGATGGGCATGCAGAACGGGCAGAACCGACCAGGTCCCAACAACGTTCAAGACATAACACGTCTTGCTCCTGCGGATAAACAAAAGGTTGCCGAGCTGGCTTCTAAGTTGATGCAGACGGCTACGGAGGAGCAGAGGAACCACGCTCGTATGGCCATGCGTTCGAAGATCCCCCCACAACAACTTCAGGAGATGCAGAGCCAGGGCCGGGACCCCATGTTCATTTTCTACCAGCAGCAGGCATTTAACATTCTTAGGACAAACGCCGCCCGCCAGCAGCAACAAAATGGACAGGGTCAACAGAACCAGAATCCCGCCCAGGCCCAAATGATGCAGCAACAGCACAGCCAGCAGAACTTCCAGCAGCAGCAACAGCCCCAGCAACAGGCGCAGCAGCAACAGCAAAACATGATGGGCGGGGCCCAGCAGGGCAGCAGCGACTTTAGCCAGTTCAACAACATTCAAGGCATTAAGGATCAGCAGCTGAATGGGTTTATGGCTCAGAAGGCCGGTCAGATGGTCGTTCCAGCCAGTGGCGCTGGAGACATGGCTCAAGGCGCAGGGTCGCAGCCAATGGCTCAGAGCATGTCCAACCAAAACCAGAACCAGGGCGCCCGGCATCCTCAGCAGCAAGCACAGCAAGCGCAGCAGCAGCAAGCGCAGCAGAAGCAGCAAGGGGCCAACATGCAGCAGATGAAGATGAACCCGGCGGCTCAGCAGTCCCAGGCACAGCTTCAAGCGCAGGCTCAGATGAAGCAGATGCAGGGACAGCAAAACGCCATGGGCAGAGGTATGGGACCTTCGCAAAGTCCCGCCATGGGGACGCTGAATGCTCCTGTTTCCCAGCCCGCTGGCAACATGAACCAGATGGCCGGTGGGGCTCAGGGCCCTCAGCAGAACGCTCAGTTTGGTGGCCAGCAGTTCAACCAGAACATGCAAAGACCGAACAACCAGAACATCCATGCCATCCTGGCGTCTATGCCTCCCGAGCAAAGGCAACAGGCTAACCAACTACCGCCTGCTCAGCTTCAGGAGTTCATGCGGCGCTGGCAACAGTCTCGCCAGAATCAGATGATGAACGGGGCTAACGGCACCCCTCAGCAACAACAACAGCAGCTGCAGCAGCAGAATCAAGGCCAGATGATGAACCGTCCTCCCAGTCAGGTTGGACAGATGAATGCTGGTGGCAACATGGCTGGACAGCCTCAGCAGCAGGGCATGCAGCAAGCTGGCCAACAACCCAACGGTGCTGGACAACAGAACGGGCCGCGACAGCCAACCAACAACCCTCAAGCGCAGGCTATGATGGATTCTATGGATCTTCCAACTCATGTCCTGAATGTGCTGGGTCAGCTACCTCCCGAAGTTAAGAAGTGGAGGGACCTGAAGGTTTGGATCTCACAGAACACTCATGCCGTCCCTCCGCAGATTAGAAGTCAGCTGGGCGGTTGGCAACAGAGGCAGTTCCAGATCCTAATGCAGAAGAGGCTCCAGGCACAGCAGCAACAGCAGCAGCAAAATCCTAATGCCGCTGCTGGCATGGCCGGAGCTCAGATGCAACAACCACAGCAACAGCAACAACAGCAGCCCCAGCAGCAGCAACAACAACAGCAGCAGCAGCAACAACAGAACATGCAACGGGCTCAGATGGCTCAACAGCAGCAGCAGCAGTACCCGCCTAATCTGTCACAAGTATCGGCTTTGGAGATCCAAAATGCTCGACAATCACGGCCCAATCAGTTCGCAAACATGACCGACGAGCAGCTTCGTCATGTAGTCATCAGCATGAAGAGACAAGCCTGGCAGCAACAGCAAGCTCTTAGACAGCAACAGGCCCAGCAAGCTTCTCAGGCACAAGGACAGCAGCAGGCACAACCGCAAGCCCAGGGTCAGGCGGCGGCACAATCCCAGGCGCCGCAGCAGGCAGCCATGCAAGCGAATGCGGGACCTCAGCAGGCTCAGGCTCGCAATGCGGCTGCGGCCGCGGCCGCCGCCAAGGGTCAGAATGCCCAAACCCCTCAGGCCGCTGGAGAGCAGAAGCCTCAAGCAGCGAACAAGGGTGGCCAGAAGAAGAACCAAGCCCAAGCCACGCCTTCGCCAGCCCAGGGAGGCAAGAATCTCAAGCGACCTAGCGCAGAGATGGCTGCGGATACGCCGAACGCTCAGCGAAAGGGTTCGACTCAGCAGCAACAGGGCGCCGCTGCTTCCAAGACTCCGACCCCCAACATGGCTAATATGGGCAACGAGGATCCTGCCAATATGACTCCTGAACAGCGCAACCAGGCTGAGCAGATGCGTATGATGAACCAGCAGAAGCAGGCCCAAAACGCCGCGAATGCCGGTCAAAACAACGCGCAGGCTGGAGAGGCCGAGAAGAACATGCAGCGTCTCCGAGCGATGGGTCAGGACGAGCAGCGCAAGTTCAACCAAGAACCCGCTCACAATGATTACCCTATGGATCCTGAGGAGTATAATCAGACGGCCCAGAAATTGCAACGCATCGTTGTCGACATGGGCAAAGTGGGACGCGGCCTCTCGAAATGGTACAACATCACCAAGGACGACGATCGCGCTCGGTTGTTCTTCAGGACGCGGCTACGGATCCGTGCCCAGTTCTCGGATGATGATCAGATGAAGATCCCCCGCTCGTCCTTTAGCATGAGGATGAGCGAGGTCGACGAGGCTCGAGGCACCCTGGAGAATATGGCAAAGGACTTGGCGCATAGCATGCAGAGGCAGCGTGGAGCAGCGCCGGGCAAGGGCCCCGCGGGCGCTCAAGGACAAGCAGCAGCTCCAGGACAGACACCGCCGCAGAACCAAGAGCAACTCGCTCAGCAGCAAAGGCTCATGGCTCAGAAGCAGCAGGCGATGCAGGCAATGCAGCAGGCCCAACAGCAAGGCCAGCAAGGCCAACAAGCCCCTGCACCGCTCAACGCCGCCAACCTGGAGAAGAACAGTCAGGCGCTCAAGAACCAGAAGTCTGGTGGCAAGGGCTTCAAGGCTCCGACGGCCCCCACCACAAGCCAGCCGCCATTCCCCTTCAGTGGCTCCTCTCCTCACGGCAACCCGAGCTACGGTCCTGGAGTCAAGAATATGGATCTCAAGCTGCCTCCGAACAAGAAGGCCAGGCTCAACAAGCAGGGGCAGACAAGCACCCCGTCCCCGCAGACCACTACAAAGCCATCGCCTCAGGAAGCGCAGCGCGCCCAAGAGCCACCCAAGCCGGCATTGGTCTGCCAGGACCCCGAATGCCAGGGATCAACCATTGGCTACCCCAACGACGAAGCTCTGCAGCAGCACGTTGATGAGGAACACATCAAGCCAAAGGAGGATCCCCTCAAGTTCTTTACCGAGAACTTGGCTCTGGCTCTCGGCCTGGAGGCAGATGGCAGTGTCAAGAAGGATCCCAAGACTGGCCTTGCGATGAGCCGGACTGCGTCGAAGCAAGCTCCTACTCCCGGGAACCTGGGTGTCCAAACTCCCAAGTCTATGGATGGATCTGGTATGAAGAGGTCGGCAAGCTCTCAGAGCAAGGGTCAAGACGGCAAGGCCAAGGGCTCGGAGTCGCCCGACCCATGGGCCGGTTCGGCGTTTGACTCGCGCGAGCTGTTAACGAAGCTGGGGCTGCCGAACGGCATCAGTAGCGTCGCGTTCGACCCTAATACGCTTCGTTCTCTCACGCCCAAGGACACGCCAGAGTCAGCTAAGGACAGCGGATCGAGCGAGCCCAACAGCGACCTTCCGGACGGCGGGATTCCTGAGATTGATGTCAACTGGCACACGCTCGACACAGACATGCTGCTAGATCTAAACAACACCAACATTGCCGGCGAGTTTAGCGCGTTCGATGACACCACCACGACTATGGATCCGTCCTTGCTGATGAACACGTCATCCCTGGACGAGCCGGATTGGGATGATGTCAAGATTGACTTTAACAAACCTTTCCGGTTCGACACGCAGCTGTACTCGATGGACGTCAAATAGGGGACTACGGCTTGCACTAGGCTTGGCTTGGTTGATGTGTGATCTGCTATTTCTGCAACTTCTTTACACAAGACTGGGATCATTACCAGCACAGTCTATCAGGGATATACCTGATTGACTCACGACACGAAAACGGAAAACATTCGTATTACGACTCACACTACACGGACATTTTGTATTGTTGGACAAAACAAAAGCAAGACATAAAAGGAAGAGGAGGGTTTCAGCAAAAAAAGCATGATGGGTTGTTCTTGCGACAGGCGTTGATTTCACTTACGGCTGGACTGCATTCCTCGGGATCTTGAATTGGGTTGACATTTCAAGGACACGGGCGAGGAAAAAGCATGGGATTACATGGGGCAAGACGGTAATGGGGGAAGGTGTAATGTCTATGAGAGGGACTCAGCATTATTGGTTTTTTCTTTCTTTTCTGTCTTTTTTTTTTCTCTATCTCAATGTGTGGCTGCTCTTCCCCCTTTTTTTAAGAGGCAGCCACATTTCTCCTGTTTCTTGCGGCACTCGATGGATGGAGCCTCTCTTTTGAGCTTTAGGTCTGTATTGTGTGGTGGGCAGCGGGAGGTTTTTGATACCCAGCGTTGTGACATTTTTGAAGTTTTGTTAATTTTATTTAACCTTGACGAATACAATGAAGACTTGTATAATTGAAACTTTTGTGCAATGGTTACCCAGCGACTTGGCTGTTTGTTGACGGTTCTTGAGACTTGGTATTTATTTATTTTGTGGATTGGACGACGTCAGTGCGTAGACGTGAAACACTTGCTCTGAACTACACAAGTACTACTATTACTGCTTGTACTAAATCTCATGTCATGCATGGCTTGTTAGATGGATGGTGGTTAATCTCGTGTGAGTGTTCCTGCATTAATGCAGCAGCCACAACGGGAAAGCACGTAGCGACATACATGAAAATCCCCCCTCCCTTTCTCACAAAGACCAAACACCTAATTCAAACCTCAATTAAGAATCCTCAAGGTCCCTGGGTGCATTCAAGAAAGAAAGAAACAAAGAGGAAAAAGGCACACGCTTATCCCCATCTAGTATAGCGCGTCGATCTCCACACCTTGCCCGCGTTTTAGGCAAGGGTGGGCCCAAGCAGCAAGAGAGAGAGCGCGCCGAAAATGTGATGGAGACGCTAGACCAGAAGAGGTAATTTGTCAATAATTACCTGCAAATGGCCAACCACCCTTGGGGTTTACTACTACCTTAGTACTAAGTAGGCATTGGATTGGAGAATGATAAAGCGCGTCAGTGGGGTTCATTCAAGTTGTATACCTAGTTTTGTATCGTACTACTTACTTCTTGATGTCTTTGACTTGTTCAACGCGTCTTACTATCGACTGAGATTGGGATTTCTTGATCTTTTGAGAAGGTGAATACGCGGTTTTTGATCAATCGTGTTTTCTTGTCTTGAGTATCAGGAACGAACGGATCTACACGCTTTCTCGTCATCTGCGTCTTTGTCTACCATCAACCTCGACATCCTCATCAAACCTTCTCTCTTTTCTCCCTAACTCGCTTCGCCTCGCTTCTATTACCTCAACCGCGTCTCTCTCAAATACCTACTTCAAACAAATCCCCGTCATCATGCAGCAATCACCTACAAAGCGACGCGCCCTCGCACCCCTCGACGCGAACGCGAAGAAGACGACGTCTTCTACATCTACACCTACCAAGCCTACCACCGCCGGCGCCATATCCGTCTTTGGCAAGCCAGGTAACAATAACAACAACAACAGCCCGCTTAAGAAAAGAGCTGTGGGAGCTGCTGCGGCTGTAGCTGCGGTGGGACCCCGTCCTGAGAAGCGGATACGGATTGAGGTGCGTGTCTACCTTACTCTTTATTCCCTTGCTGGTATTTTTGGGGAAAGCTAATAAGGAGGGTTATAGGAACAGCCGAGGAGTAGAACACCTGACAACGAGGAAGAAGAGGAAGAGGAGGAGGAGGAAGAGAGTTCACTGTTTGATCACACGAATAACGACGCTTCGTGGGCGAGTACCTCCACGCCGGACGTTTCTCCCGCCCCGCGTATTCTGACGCGGGAACAAGCTAGAGAGGTAAGCTTCTTTTCCTTTTTTCCCCCCTCCTCTCTTCTTGACTATATCCCGTTACGCACTCATCAAGATGTTGAGGAAGAAAAAGAAAAAAAAGTATATGTTTGAAGAAAAACTGAAAGCTAACGTGGTTGGGGTATAGAAAGCAGAGATTCTCCGACTAAGGCTTGGACTAGCGAGCTACAAGCTCCGAACAGGGCAGACAGCCGTTCCGCTTGCTGAACTAGTAGTCAAGAAACCTTTACACGAGACGGTACAACCAACAACAACAACAACAACAACCACAACTGAGGACGACAAGGGAAGTGACGAGGGTAGTACCCAGACCGAGCAAGAGGACGACGATGGGAAACATGGCGATGCTCCTGCGAACCAGTCAGCAGTAGAAGAGCCGGAGGAGGAGGAGGAGGAGGATGACAAGACTACTACCGCGTCACCGTCGCGGATACGACAGGATGATGAGGCAGCGAGTATTAATGCCGGTGCGGCTAGTGGTTTACTCAGTCTTGCAAGAGGCGGTTCGGCGGAATGAAAAAACCCCGGTTGGATCTTGGGAGCAAGACTTTTTTGTACCCAAGGCATGATGACCTTTTTGTTCTACGGTTTTTTTCCTTCATGGAGCATATCGAGGCGTTTGGGGATATATGTATAGATTTTTTGTTTTGTTTGAAGGAGAGAGGGAGGGATAGCATAAGGCGTGTGTTAAAGAGACTTCTTTCTTCGACAATGTTTGATGCGACTTATAGTTAGAAGAAGACAGGATTCTGGTGGTTGGCGAGATCTGGGTGTTTTCTCCTTCTTCATTTTTCCCTTTCACAGCAACAATGGCATTATAGGAGGAACAATGAAAGGCACCACGAATGCCACTAGAAATGGACCAGCCAGCAATATAACTGCTTGTGGTGCTATGTCTTCGATTGTCGTACTCTTCGCATTGGAAATGCCCACTTCTAACGCCCACGCTTCCCTTCTTATGCCCTTTCTCTTCTACATAATGTCACTACTAGATACATTTCTTAGTCAATCAGGAACCGCGGCTCCAATGCACCATAACTCTCAAAGAACTCCTTAAACAACCTCACTCCATACCCCACATCCTCAGTACCGCCCGTCTCGCGGATACTGTGCATGCTCAGCTGAGGATTACCCAAGTCGAGAGTACGCATGCCGAGCGAAGCTGCCAGGCCGGGTCCAATGGTGCTACCGCACGGCGAGTCATTGCGGACAACAAAGAGCTGCAGAGGCACACCAGCCTCACGGGCACACTCCTGCAAGAGGACAATGCCGGGGGAGTTGGTAGCGTAGCGTTGGTTGGCGTTGATTTTGATGACGGTGCCCTTGTTCATGGCAGGCTGGTGGGAGGACTCGTACTTGCCGGCGTAGTTGGGGTGCACCGAGTGGGCCATGTCGGCCGAGACGAGGAACGAGCGGGAGAGAGTCTGCTCATAAGCAGTGGCGTCGTCGTGTTCATGGCCGACGGCTTCGTAGCTGCCGTCGCTTGAGGCATCCTTGTTGTTACCGGGGAGGACGGACAGGCGGCGCAGGACGGCGGGCATGAGGTTGGACATGGCGCCTTGGGCTGAGGTTGAGCCAATCTCCTCGTGGTCGAAGCACACGGTCAGACGGATGGTAGAGTCGCTGTCGAGGGAGCCCTCATCTTCGACCGAGGCAATGAGCCCCTCAATAGAGCAATATGTCATGCCGAGGTTGTCCAAACGAGGGGAGAAGATGAATTCGTCGTTGAGTCCTCCAATGCAGGACTTCTGGGTATCATAGAGCACAAGCTCGAAATCGACAATATCTGCCACATCCACCTCAGCCTCCGAAGCGATAATGTCCAGCGTCGCCGGGTGATGGCGCTCCGACATGGCCGATAACGGGTTGAAGTCCTCATCATCGTCATCCTTATCCTCCTCTTCCGTCTTCTCTTGCTCCTTCTTCCCTCCCTTATTCAGCTCCGTCGCTGCCAAACCAGCAATCGGGAACAGCTCCGTCTCCTTATTCGGGTCAAAGTTGGACTGTCGGTGCAGATGGATGGCCAATGTAGGTATGCGAACGAGCGGCTTCTCCACCTTGATGAGCTTCTGAACAAAGTTGCCTTGGCCATCGCGCACGAGTACACGACCCGCAAGACTAAGATCGCGGTCGAACCATGAATGCCAGATACCACCGCCGTACGTCTCGACTCCAATCTGTTGAAAACCGACGGCGGTCTTCTTGGAGACGGGCTTGACGCGGAGGCAGGGGGAGTCGGTGTGGGCGCCGACAACGGCGACGGGGTTACCCGGACGCCACTTGCGGCCGATGGTGAAGGCGACGATGGAGGAGCCGTTGCGGGTCAGGTAGTACCGGCCGCCGGGCTGGAGGGTGGAAGCCCAGGAGTCGCGCTCGCGGATGGGTTGGAAGCCGGCCTTTTCGAGGCGCTGGACAGCGGAGCGGACGGCATGGTAGGCTAGAAGCGGGGGAGGGGAAGTCAGCCAAGGGTGCCTTTTCTCAGCTCTTGTTGGCCGGGGAAAGTGGGAGGGAGGTGAAGCATACGAGTGGGAGAGGCGTTGACAAAGTCGACAAAGTCGAGGGCTGTCTTGTTAGGCGCCATGGTGAGGGCGGAGGTGGTGAAGGTTGAGGCGGGAGGTAAAGTTAAGGGTGGGCTTAAGCTTGGCCGGGTCCGAGTCCGAGTTCGGGAGGTTGTTGTCGTCGTTGGACGGGCAGCGCAGACGAGACGTGCTGGAGAGGCGGAGAGGGAGAGAGGTTTGAGCATGGAGGGTTTAGAGTTCGCGAGTGGCGGGCGATGCGGAGGAGAAATAGAGTTAGACTTGAGTGGTGGAGGGTTGAGGTTGTGGAGATGGTGGTGGTGATGTTGAAGTCATGTGTCGCGGTTGCTGTTGCTGTTGCTGTTGCTTTGCTGTTGCTTTGCTGTTGGTGCAAGGACAATTGCAATGCTGCAGTGTAATGCTGCACCTGCCCCCCGCCTGCACCTCGTCCCGGTCGTTCCTGCCGTGGAGTTGGTGTGTCCATCTCCAAGCCAAGCCCGCCAAGACAACCACCAATCATCTCAGACTTTTACTCAGGCACACATAGGCTACCTTATTACTTAGAAAGTAAGTAGAAACTGCACATTTGAGAAGAGAACCAAGGTCATGTATGTATATATGCTCAAATTAAGCTGAATCATGGCTTGCTATAGAATAAAAAACCCTTAACGTCAAATGGTGGTATAACTGATATCTAAAAACATAAAAAAAAGGCCCAGTTTCTAACCCTGCTAACAGTCTATCCATCTATCATCCAGCGACAAACTCGGAAAATGAGTCGCGCCATCGCTTAAAACAAACCCCGCAGACATTGATAAAATGAAATAGGAACAAGGGAAAAGCAACAAAAAAGGAACCATTTTCTTCTCCATCACCATTTTAAGCAAGCGGCGCGGGCTTGGGCTCCGGAGTAGGGAGACCGCCGCTGCTGTAGTTGCCGCTCTCCGTATCCGAAACCTTGCGGTCGTGCTTCCTGCCATCGAGAGCGAGGCCGGGGTGTCCCCAGAACAGAGCGATAGCTGCAAGAACAATGGCCACGCCCTCGAGAACGATGAAGGGTACCTCGTGGGTGATCATGTCGCCAGAGTAGCCATCCTTGAGCTCAGCAACACGGTACGAGCATCGCACCAGAATCAAGATGATGGAGGTGGTAAGTCCGGCAAAGAAAGCCTGCAGACGCCACCCGAAGCCGGAGACGCGGCCGGAGCGCCAGAAGCGGATCATGTAGTCGGAGAAGGCGGCGATGAAAGCGACAATGACGACGATTTGCAGAATCAGACCGGCCATGGAGATGTCAACGCCCGGGTTGCTGGCATTATCGGCCTCTTCGGTAGAGATGGCACCACCGGCGGCTTGCAGGATGAGGCAGACAACGTCGGCGGGGATGAAGATCCAGTAAAAGAGCTGAGGCTTGAAGCGCGACAGTTCGGGAGCGAAGAAGATGATGGCCTTGGAGAGGGTGACATAGATGGAGGCCGTGTAGAAGACGGGAGCGATAGTGAGGCATACTATTTCCTCTCGGGTTAGATAAAAGGACACTTACAGAAACGAAGCAATAGGAAAATAGGAGGATAAGGAAAGAGAAAGACGTACCAATTTGGATCATGAAAGCCTCGAAGCTCCAAGGGTTATCGTAGAGCATGATTCGGCCCACGTAACCGACGATGCCGCACAAGCTACCAAGAATCATGCCCACCATGAAGCCCCAGCTTCTCCATCGAATGCCGAGATAGGCGTGAACGATACCAATGACAGCGAATAAAGCAGCCAGGGCGATGTTGGCCGGCAGCGAGGGCCGGTACTTGTACATGCTCCATTCGATGGGGCAAACGTCGAGGTTGCAAGGGGAGCTGCCGCCGAAGGTGATGAGATCGGGAGGAGGAGAGCCATCGGGCATGGGAGTGAACATTCCGTTTGACGCCGTCATTGTGGAGGTGGTATATGGGTTGTTGATGTTGTTGTTTGAGGAGTCGTCGAAGAGAAGAAGCCGAACTATCTGAAGGATGTCGGATTTACTAATAAAAACAAATATAGGAAGATTAGGAGATGGTTCTTCTCAGACGGAGATCGTGAAGGAGTCCCAGTAGTAGGGATGAGTAGCTTAAGTGAGTGAAGCTTGATGGGCTGGATGGAGAAAGACAGAAGTGCATGAGATGGAGGATGAAGCGAGAACTATATAGTTTGCAAATGTAGATGTCGATTTTGGTGGATTCGAAACAACAGTCTAGTCTAATCAACGCGGAGGAGAGAGGTACGTCTCCAAGCGCAGTGGCAGTGCTCCTCGCTCAGGGTATAATTACTATTCCCACTCTTACGGAACGGAGTACGTGGAGGATGTAAATGAACAACTATGCTCCGTCCAAACAGGTACATACATGTCAGACAGCAAGGGCCCCAAAGATCGGGTCAGAGTCATAGAATAGATCCTGCTGTGCGTTAGATGTGCGTTGCGTGCGCAGTGGTGTGCTTGCTCCACCATGCCAGCTTTCGCGGCGGTGCTGTGCCTCCTTCGTCCCCTATCATCTCGCACTTAGAGAGGTTCGGATTCGGATGACGATTCCTCCAACGGAGCCGGGATAGGTTCGTTCGTGTGTGCAAGGGTGGTGTAGTGGAGAATCCGGCCCATTCGGGCTCCCGGGTACCCGATCCACGTTTTTTTTTTTTTTTTCTTCTTCTTTTATTACTAACAAGCGGGAAACCATCAATTATCGTCTAGGAAAATAGCGCCCGTCAAGAGACTAGTAGCTGGCGTCAAAGAGGAGAGGGAGGGGACGGGCGTTTCTGCAGGTTCGACCAAAGAAACAAGCCCACAGCTTACGCCACGCCACGGCTACGCGGCAAAGCATACCCAACATCAGCATTCAGTGTCCGAGTTGGTGGTAATTAAGTGAGTGTGGCTTGCAAAGCGAGTGCGAATAGAGAGAGAGCGAGAGAGAGCGACACCTGGATTTCGGTAACCATGCCGCAACGGCACTGCCAGCGTTAATGGCGTTAGGGCTGACAGGCGACGCATGGACAACTCCATCAGTCAGCATCCTCTTAGCGCTGTTGAGAGCCCGTCGCAGATCCCGGCGCCTGTTTGAGTTCCTAAAGGTGTGCGTTTTGTTATTGCTGTTGTTATCCCTAGTCCGTCGGAGATTTCCTGCAATGGCCATCCGTCGTAGAGTTTCATTAAACGGTATCAATAATAGTAATACTGGAGATAAGGTTTAAGATGGTAACAGGCTCAGGGCTGATGCAGGTAAGGCTCAAGGGTTGACACGGGTCAAGGTACGGACTAAGGCTTGGGCGGATTAAGGTACGGAGTATTGTGTAAGGGTTGGTTGGGTAGCCTATCTCTGATCTTTCGGCCTTTTGCTTCAAAGTCCGGCTCTCGCGGAATTTCCTGCTGCTCGCGTAAGCAGGGAGCCTATAATAACAACAAATGAAGTAGGAGGGCAGGTCTCAAGAGCGAACAAAAAAGCGATATCCATGAAAGCGAATCAACCAATCGGGGAGCATAGGCACGTAGGCCCTTGTCCCAAACGGCCATTTAAAGAAAGAAGAAAAAAAAGTGGACTAGATCTCGTCTGCGAATGCGGATCAAGGAAATGCGAGTGCGATGGGGGGAAGGAGCCACCACATGGCAGGGTGGTATCACTCGTACCACTCGCGACTGCCCACCAAGTTGTACTCGTCATCCCTTGACCGCTGGGGGGAAAGGGCGTAGCACCTCCTCCTCCTAGGACCTTCCCTAGTACCTTACCTTGCCTTACCTGACCGGTATTAGTGCCTCAGGATCCACAGGGTTAGAGAGGGGCAGGGCTGAGAGGCTGATTGAGCCTCAGCGTCTACTGATACTATTCCTACAAAGTTAGTACTACTAGTAGCATTGATCTAACGTCGGTCGCGCGCGGATTCCGTCCTTTTTGGGACAGGTTTGTATGACTGCTAGCTAGTCTGTAGACGCGTTGCCAATGCGGATGCGAAAGCGGGTGTGGGTGGATGAATGGACCAGGGCTCCATGGAATGAACTGAACTTCCTTACTTTCTTTCTCTTGAGCGTCGACGCTTCATAAGATCCTGAAATTGCCCTTGGTTCCTGGAGCGTGTCATTGAAGACAACGTGTTGCGCCGTGCCATGCCGCGCTGTGCTTTGCCGTCATCAGCTTCAGAAATTGTGAATGTAACCAAGTAGTAGGTAGTATTACTGCTATTCTTGTTGTCGCGGGGCTAGATCCGAATAACCTTGTCCTGATACCTGGTCGCCTTCAAACAGAAGCTTGATTTCCATTCAGCAAAAATCGTCCCTCAGATCCCCGTAATCAATCTTCGAATCGAGTGCCGAATAAGGGTTTGGCGATGCGACCACTAGGTACCAGCCCTCCAATCCATCCAGACATGGGCCCCGATAAGCCCTACCACTGGATTATGTATGTGTGAGGATGCGAAAGCGAAGCACCGCCTTACCTTAGCCTCCCTCAGCCCTAGGCTTAATTAGTTGGGGTTCATTGGCCATCTCTGCCTACGTTTCATGTCATTGGTGTCGTCACGATTGGTTACGGCCCCCGTTGGACAACATAGTATAGCGACATGGCTTCACCGACTTCTCCCTTGACTAATGAAGGCGTCGCGGCCCCCGATTCAGGTAGCCGCTTCGAATCATTTACCACTTTCGTTGTCTATAGTGTCATATCTCTATCTAGCATGGCGTCTTGATCTACGTATCAAGGCGACGAGTCGAATTTGGGGGCGCCGTCGTCATGGGCTCTTGGGGCTGCGTTGTCCAGTGACAGTCATACATTGTGACATATTCATCGTTTCCCTCTGCTTTCTTCACTTCAGCTCGAACACGTTCAAGACGTCGAATACGGGCGGCCCATGTCCATCACCTTGTCGTCCTCTCGCTCGTGCGTTCGCAACTGACTTACACGATACCTCGCGGTTAGACGCTGTTCTCAGCCCAACCCAGCTGTCTCGACTGGTCTCAGATACTAAAAAGATATCAACCACCCGTATATATCACCAATTAGAATTTGATGATTCCCTCCCAGAACTGTGCCGCACAAGGTTAAAAAACGTGCCTTGGTCTAAGTGGTCGTGGTTGTGATGCCAAGCTGTATCCCTACCCTAGAGTGAGATTCCTATATACAGTGGGTGAGATTAGGCCGGCATGTAGCGCCCAATGCATGTGAGGATGGGGATTTGCTTACTTGAGATGGCATAAATAGGTTGGAGAAAGCAGATTCCGTTCAGGTGTAGCTATAGCTAGACTAGATGTTAAATGTTGAGATTATTAGTGGTTGCAGATTTAGTCTGACAGAGCTGAAGTAAGACCAGACTTTACTTCTAACGAAACCATCACGCGCGACGCCGCGAGAACGCGAGCTTGCCAACATGAAACAGTAGTAATGGAAGGTAAATTTCTAGCTTCATAGCTTATGACAAGAGAAAGTACATCTTACGCCGAATTTGGATAACAGTTCATCGTCGTGTAAGCCGAAGCTTCTCACTATGGATTCATTTTGCTCACCACGCCTAGACTCTTCTTTCCTACATCCCACTCGTAATAGCGACACACACAATTGGCGGCTCTGGGGGGCACGGTCAAAAAGTCCAAAACAAAATATAATCGCACGAGGACTGGAGAGGAGATGATAGAGACGGGCAGGTCGGAGTGTAAAAAAAGGGGGATGGGGTGAGATTCTGCTACCCTAAAGCTTCCATACAGAAGATACTCTTTTGCTCCCGAGTCCAAAGACTGCCATCCTACACAGCAGTATTCCGGGTTACCCCCCCCAAACTGAAGGTTCGCGAGAGGCTGGAGGTGTGATACTTGTCTCCCTATAGATACTATCACGACGAAAATCTGGCGGCTCAAGACACTGTCGAAAAAGCCATATGTGTAAGTAAAGGGCCATCATCTCCTGTCAAAATACGACAGATCCGTTTCTAATCCAATGGTGAATAGCTCAACTACAGAATTGAATGCAAAGGTCACCAGGAACAAAGTCAGGGTCACTTCCTCTCACCTATGTACAGCATTGCTTCGTTATATTCCCGCGACTCAAGGGCAATGAAGCCGAGACATATAGGATGCTGCATGGTCCCTAACAGATCGCCATAGACGCGATAGGAGTGAACTTATAAAAAAAGCCAAAGCCTATCTCCACGACTTTGTGAGCATGGGCGCAAATGCTCTCTCCGGATGGCACCACTCCTCCTGTGTAAAAGATAGCTCGACCGCCATATCTCTGAACTTGTCCAGGAACATCAGTTACCTCAGTTATGAACGGGACGATGGCGTGGGAGTTCGGAGAATGCACCCCGCCGACGAGGACGCTCTGAATAGCTCAACCAGAATTGCGGTAGGCATCGTCCCTGAAGTTTGATATGCCTTCCACGGATGAGAAGAAAGACGCACGTGGCCGGACTGGAATGCATCCTAGATCAATCTCCAGCCAAGAGTCCCCCAGCAGCAAGACATTTCCCATCCGCTTTTCCCACGTTTTGCCGCCATTCCCCCAAAGTCCGGAATCCCTTCCCGTGGAACGCTGAGCCACGCGGCCACGGTAGTCCAGGTTGTTTCAGATCCGACTTCATCCCCATCTCCGAATAGCTCGTTGAGCAAACATGGCGACGTCGGATTATTGCAATTGCTCTTGTATCGCCTGGTCGTGGCATAACGACGTAACGGAAAAGTCCCGATTCTTGTATGGCCATTATGTCGTAGGTTTGCTCACTTGAGCTTCGCTAGCATTTGCTTGCTATGGTGTTCTTCCCGGGAGTCAATAGTAGCTCAGACTTCGAAGCTACTTATCCATGACCGCTTGTCCCACCTGTTCATGGTTGTCAAGAAGTATGATTCCAATGATGCTTGTCGGGCAGCGGCATCTACACCTCTGCTGTATCATACTGAGGCCTTACCAAGCCATGAATCCCTTGCTGGTCGCACACCCGTCGTCACCCGAAGCATCAGCAGCCGAGACATTGCAGCGCCTCCCGTTTTATCGACAGTAGCCACGCGCCGCCATCGGGAAACAAGCAAGCAGGGAGATAGAGCAACCGTCATTCGGCCATTGCGTACTCACTCATAACTTTATGAGGAGGACTGGACGGCAGTAGAATGTCTTTGTATTCTTCATGGGAAGATCGTGTGTCGTGTAATAGCACGCAGGATTTAAGGAATTGTGCTCGACATATCAGTAAACAACAGCACTCTTTCTATCGATAGGATCGTGGTCAACGCCGTGCGAGCATGCAGCATATGTATACGCCACCACCAAATCGCTCAACAGCCAAGCACAGAACGATCGTCAGGGGCAAGCAGTCTAGGCCGGCAACCACCCACTCACTCACAGACACCCACATACGCGACTCCATACATGTATGTATGCGGTCTACATTGGACGAAAAAAACGGCAGCACGCCCTTCTTCGGCTGGATAAATCCGACCTGCTGTCCAACTTCGCCACCTTCGGAACTCACCTAAAAAGCAGGGCGACAGAGCTGGGGTACTATCTAATTACCACCAAATCTCTGTGCTACGTTCCTCCGGCCCGGAGTATGGTCACACCAGCAAGAAACAAAGAACTACGGCTGCACAAAGACATCAGGCTATAATAATACAACGACTTAAGAAATCAATATTTGCTTCGTATATCGGAAATTGACATGGGAAGAAGGCGCCAAAAGGGCGGTTAGCCAAATTAAAAACCTCTCATTTCATCACGCACGTCAGTCATTATCGCACCGGGGAGAATTTCCTTCTTCCATTCAGCTTTTGCTGTGTGTATTCGTAATACGAGTCGTTAGTTAGTTTGTTTGTTTTTTTGGCTGCTCATAGCAATCGATCGATCGCAATTGTACATATTACTGCCAACGGACTTAGCTTCTCTAAGCGCTCTTTGGATCATCACACAACCCCATTGTTTTTTCCCCGAAATGAACTCCATCGCTGATCCATCATCCTACAAAAACGTACGTGTGCTGCAGCAGCAGCAGCAGCAGCAGCAGCGGCAACTCGCAGGCGGCGAAGCCCGTGAATGAGCCACGCGTCGCATATTTCATAAAACATCACCCGAACAATCCGTAAGCTTGGGGTTACTCCTCTTACTAGAAACAACTGCCTGTTATGAACAAGCTACAGGCCTAACGTCACGTTGCGTTATGCATAAAACCTTGCATAAAAGCATACATAGCCTCATTAAGCAATGGGGCGAGTCCTTTTGGGGGTCCAATTAAAGAGACTTGATGGTGGAGTGGAGATTGAGGATGGACGGACCCATTCCTCTTAATTTCCCATGCAAAGCCCGAGCCATTCCCATCGGAGCACTAGCTCCAGGCACAGAAGCCTTGGAAACTCTTTGATCCCCACCAAGACTTCTGAGTTTCGGGGGTTATGCAACCACCCGCAACCTGGGGGAATAAACAAGACAAGCTTATTCTCGTTTCCATCCGGGAGAGGCGCTGGGCTTGCTCACTACTGCTCAATTGTATGCGGGTCAGATCAGTATGGTAAGAAGAGAAGGTCAAAGTGTAGTTTCAAACCAGACATTCCAGGTCAGCGCCCCAATCGACTGCTTGACCCCGAACGCCCCAATATGAATTAGAATATTAAAAGATACACAAAAATGGTCCCGTATAATATGCCGTAAAATGCCTTTGACGATATGTTCAAATTCGAAGAAAAGAAGCGAGAATCCTAAAGCTTCCGCTAAAACACGCTGAGTGATACACACATCGCCTTCCAGACGACAAGTCCTAGGACTCCCCCTGAGCGCTTCTCATCTCCATCCAAATCCAAATATACTGCCAGAAAGCGGTTTATGTCGTGAAAGTGCCGTAGCCCTTAAGGCTTCAACTATGTAAAAAGTCGAAAGAAATTATTTAAGCAAGGACAAGGGCGACAGCGCCGGCAACAGCGGCGAAGACGACGGAGCCGGCGAGAGAGCCAGCACCGGCGGTGGGAGCGGGAGGAGGAGGCATGCTGAAAGTCATGTTAGTTGAATCTGTTCTGGTATATATTTCCTGGAGAAATGATAACTTACGTGGTGTTGCCAGCGGGAGGAGCGGGAGGAGGCTGGGTGTAGCTGACGGTGGGCATGGTGGTAGGAGCCTCAGTCTCGCAAGGGACCTCAATGGTAGAGTACTCAACCGAGGTGAGGACGGTGGTGTAGCTCTTGGTGATGGCAGTGGTGGAGTGAGTAGGAACGCACTCGGGCTCATCAGGAGTGGGAGTGGGCTCGGGGTACTCAGGCTCCTCAGGCACCTCAGGGTAGCCGGGAGTGGGAGTGGGCTGAGGGTACTCAGGCTCCTCGGGCTGCTCGGGCTGCTCAGGCTCCTCAGGAACCTCGGGGTAGTCGGGCTCCTCAGGCTGCTCAGGCTCCTCGGGCTTCTCAGGCTCCTCGGGAACCTCGGGGCACTCAGGGGAGCCGGGGCACTCGGGCTCCTCAGGCTTCTCGGGCTCCTCGGGGACATCAGGGTAGTCAGGCTCCTCGGGCTGCTCGGGGTGCTCAGGCTCCTCGGGGACGTCAGGGTAGTCGGGCTCCTCGGGCTCATCGGTGGGCTCGACGGGGCAGACGGTGGTGGAGACGGGGACAGTCTCGGTGGTGACAGTGGTCTCCTTGTTGGGGCAGTCAGGGACGTCGTCAGGGCACTTGGTGACAGTGACGATGTTGGAGGTGTACACGGTAGAGGTGGTCATTGGGATGCTGGAGGTCTCAACGACGGTGGACTCAGCCGGGCAGTCAGTGTACTCAGGCTCGCAGCTGGTGACAGTGACCATCTTGGTGGTGTAGTCGGTGGAGGTAGGCTCCGGGTAGGTAGCCATGGCACCAACGGCCAGAGAGGCAGCAGCGATAGTGAAACGCATCTTGACTGATTTGAATATGTTCGTAAGAACGGTGTTGTGTTATAGAACGAATGTGATTAAGCGATTAGCTTGTGTGTAAGTTTTGAAAGAATGGACGACCGAAGTCAGAAATGAGTCAAAGGCGATTATGCTCTGTATTGGCTGTATTTGGCTGAGGAAAGAAAGGAAAAAAGAGATCGAAGGTTGGGCGGAGGATGTGAGCATTTTAATACCGTGTCGAGCCAACCCAACTTGCACCGCTTACCACCACCCTCCCACCAACCAACAGCAGCAACAACACTCATTCTCCCCCCCTTCTCCTGAGTCTTGGACCAGGCTCTGCAGGCTTGCGGGTTGCCGTCTGCAGCAAGAGCAGAAGGCTTGACAAGGGGAGGTCGGTGTGGCTTCCCCCCGGGAAATTGCGCGACGCCATCGTCTATGGGCACTAGTCCAGGGGCACGCACCTTAGTGGAGGTTGGATCGCGCGCCCCAGTAAATGAGGTGGAACAGACGACCACTCGCTGGAGCCGGTTACCCTCTGCCCCTGGACTTCGGCAGCAGTTCACAGCCATCAGAGGGCGGCATGTCTGGAGCGCCGCGACAGGGATTCTAATTGTTCCTGCTTTTTTGTGCGTGTGCTGTGCTCGTTTGTACCCACTGGTTGGGTTGTGCTCGCTTCAGTGCTGGTTGTTTCTCGGGCTGTCGTCTACTCGGTGCAATTGGCTGGCCCTCAATCTCCCACTCGGCGGCTATTCTGAGCTGGTGTTTTATTCGTAGTGATCATGGGCACTGAACATGCCGCCTCGACCAGTCACAATAATTATGCTGTGTGCTGCTAGGAGTTGGTGGTTCGGCCTCCCCTCTCAATCTCCTCGCCTTGCTTGTTGTACATAGCCACAGCGCCCAATAAGGGAGGCCCTACTGATCGCATCTCAACCTAATCTCGGCACGAGGCCAAGCGATTGAAAAGCCCCTAGCTCTCGATCACAACTGATGAACCAGTCCCTCAGGGATAGTTCGAACAAGATGAGGACATAATAAATCATCGCTGTGCCGGAATTTAGTGGTTATGCCATCGTATTCAAGGTCTGTCGCGGTCTCGGCTTGCCCGTTGTCCACTGCTGCGGGATTCTTGTCTGTTCGTTGGGGGTCCGATTTTGACCTGGATAGCTTGTTCATGCCGACTGGGGATCAAGAGCAGCCCCATGATTCGTGATGCTTGAATCGCTTGATCAAGTCAAGGCATAAGCATAAGCAATATTATGGCTGGTATGCGGGATGCCGTTGTTTGACGGCAGCGGCCGAAAGTTTCGTAGCTAGACGTGTCTCACCAACTCCTATTGAGGGCGAGAGATGTCTTTGCTTTTCCCAGGCTTTGTGTCATTGGTAGGCGTGCTCGTACAGTACATACAGCCTCCGTTCGATTTGTGCGGGGTCTCTTTGGCTCAGGTCAACATCATAATACAGGCAACAAGAGCAAGCTACTCGTATCACTTTTTTCACTGTCACTAAGTCCCTTCCGAACAGAAGAGGCTCCTGGATGATTTGTGCTTGGCGAGACGTCTAGAACAGATGATCATCAGCACCTACCTGTATTAGGCGGAATGAAAACGTGTTTTGGTCGTCGCTTCATCGGAGCCTCGCCCGAAGCTCCATATGCCCGCCGGTGCTGCTGGTCTGTTGGAATAGGCAGTCGCAGGCGGCATTAGCTGCAGTCAGACACGCTTACAGGAAGCGTGACGGATCTCAATTATGCAGCGTGAACAAAATGTGCATAAAATGGCATTACCGGTTGTGGTTATGCATTCAGCACGCAGTTTAGGTGCCACTAATGCAGGAACCGATCAGCCGCCTAGGATCATGGAGCCAGGGCCAGGGCTAAGAGGGCCAGGACCAAGTGGCCCGTCCACTTCCAGAAGGCTGCTGTGGTGAGACAGACGCCGAAATTGGCCCATACTGGAGAATTCGAGTGGACGTGCTGTCAGTGCGCTGGAGACTGAAATTTCACACCCCTGTTGGATCCCGCATCGCCGTGAGTATTGGCACCAGGGGCAAATTGCTTAATGGCCGCCAGTTCAGTCTCGACTCAGGCTTGTCCCCCGCGTTCTAATTGAGGGTCGATTAATAGAGATCGCCAAGGAGATTTGGGCTTTGATACCTTAGTCTGGATCGAAGCTGCATCGTATAGAGAATTCCGATGCCGTGATCGAGATGTCGCTGTCGAGACAGATGCAAAGACGATGGCATATTAGCGAAAATAGATACATACGGCCGGTGAGGTACGATTTTGCGTATTATGGAATTGCAAGTTTGAACGTGGGGAAGTTTCGAGTTCGCCAGGCCACCAGGCCGCCATCTGATCGACTGGCAGCTGCGACCACCCGCGAGACCGACCGCAAGGTTCCCCAGGCAGGAGCCATGCGTGGTGGCCTTGGTCGCACTTGCCTTGAAACTGGATCAGGCCCTCCGGTTGTCGGTGCTTTCCGTTTCCGCCTCATCTGTAAGAGGCAGTTGAGCAAATACAGAAAGTGCAACAGCCATTGTAAGCGCAAGTCCAAGTGCAAATATTATTCCGAATAATAGTAGCAGCGATTAAAGTCAGGTCTGAAACTTGAATTGAATGCGGAAGGTTCCAATTCTGGTTTGGGCCTTTAGGCTAGGCTGTTCGTCCATGGCGCCGTTGCAGAGCTGAGTGATCTTAGTGGTGGTACCTTAGAGATTCATAGAACGCCTCTTCTTGGCTGCTCCCCCCGAAATGGCACAGCCAGCCATCTCGTTCGTCCTAAGAGAAATCGCCTGACCTACGACTGAGTAAGGTAGCAGTTCCATTCATCTCCGCAACGCGACGACGCGAATCTCGAAATTAATTTACGCGGGCGCGTACATCCCAGCAATTCAGCGTCTGCCACCCCCCGCCATCTGCCATCTCGACCAGGAGGAGCACGAGGGCGGATTGCAACCATCCTGTCCGAGTAATAGTAATATTAATAGAGCAGGCTTCCTACATGATTGTTACCTGCAGCTTAGCGCATACATACTTCGCTGGTGCTATACCCTGGCCTCTTTTCATCTCCACACATTATTTACTCGATCCCGCTTTGTTTCGCTGCTTATTGTGGTTTCATGTCGCACCATCCCAATCCAATGACGTCGAGCTCGTATGCGAGATGTGTTGGAAACTGCTAGTAGGGATGGACACATGGTGAGGCTTTTGTGGTTGTTGTTGATCCGATCGCGTGCTAGCTGTTTGATTATTTCCATGCATGGACAGTTGTGAGATCGTCCGTCTTGCGTGGCTGTGGCTTGATTCTGCTGCTGGCCGCTGCCGATCAGTTACCAAAATGCTTATTCTCCTATCTTCTCCACTGCAACAGAGACACGCGGCTGTCAACAGCCTCACGATCCGTTTCGTCGATCGCCGGTCAGACCGAAAGACGAGGCGGGATGCAGGCAAGCACGATGGCTGGAAGGCGTCGGATATGGCACCAAAACTAGTCAGCCTACACTCCTCCTTACTCCTCTCTAGCCAGGGACCGGTGCTACAACCATTTCAAGTTCTGAAATCTGTTTGAGGGATCGAAAGGAGGGTTTCTGCCCTCTTCATTGGCTGATCCCTCTGGCAAAAGGGGTGTTTCTTGCCGACGTGTCTTGTCCGCTTTCACCGCACGACGTACAAAATCTTAGCCCCTCCGCCCCTTCTTCCTCACCGCGTCTCAGCTATATTCTTTGCCTCTATCTCGGACATGGGACAAAGGGGTTGTCGAGACTGGCCTTATGGCTAGATTCAGTTCTGGGTGGATGTAGACCCTTATCGAGATGATGCTTTCGAGCTTCCCGCGTTGTCTCACGTCAATAGCTGACACATCCTGGCTGTTCTAGGCATTGACGACAAAGATCAAACGCCTGATACATCTAACATCGGCAGGCAACACCAGGCGCAAGGACATCACTTGGTTACTGAAGCATTGCTTAATACTGCTAACTCTTTGGTCAAGTTGTGCGCAACGAAGCACATGCGCAGCTGTGAAACTTCCGCTACCAACATCGCCTTCTGACTCGATTGCCGAGCGAATGCTACAGTCCATGGTCTTTCAAGCCGAGGACTGGACAGGATACCTTGCCGGAGCCTTAATCTTATAGGAGAGCCACATCATACCTGGACCAGGATCACTCGCATCGAATAGTGAAATAATGCCACGAGAGCCGACAATTTTGGAATGGAACGGCCAACAGCTGAAGCTAAGGTTTGACAGAAGACCAGAGGATGGATTCGTCTAAACCGGGCTCGACAATTTGGAGATATAGAGACCACCGCGGCACTTGCAAGACGGGAACTGTAAGAGGCTTTTTCCGCAGAGGTTTTGGGCTCGGGTGCCTTTAGACCAGGCGACTGACTAGGAAATCATCACTCGACATTTCGGCAACCTCCGTAGCGGCCTGGAATCATGGATCGGCTCTTACCCAAGGCTACATGGCTATTCGAGGATATTCTCTTACTTCTGGTCTGGTACAACAACCTTGTACGAGTGAAGCTGCGGCTGCGGCTCGTTTACGCCGGCAGGACAGGCTCGTGGCTACTTACACTCAACATGTGGAAACGACAACGGGTTGCAATTGCTTTGTAGGAACAGGCTGCGTGAAGAGGACTTGCAACTTGGTCATATTGATATTGACTTGGATGCCTTTCTGCTGGCCTCCTTCAAGATGGTAGCGCGTCCAGCAGGAGAAGGTTGTTCGGTCGGTTCGAGTGATGTACAGACGATGTCGAATGTCCCCGTTCAGAAGCTTTGGGGTTGTCCATTGTGTTGCACCCTGTAGGATGTGGGCAGTCAAAATGTAACTCGACTGCTAAGGCATCAAGGTTAGTATTGCCAGTGATATTGAAGCTGTTAGTAGATATGTAGGCCCACTTGTGATTGCACCGAGGGGCAGGAACGACCGAGCCAAGCCGAGCCCTAGGTACCTTCCTCCCCTCATGCCAACGGTGATCCGAACATCTGCCGCACCAAGAGAGAGCAGAAAGAGTAGAAAGAGCTTGAAGCCCCACTATTCTGCATCTGCAAGCGACCACTGAGAACAGCCACCAGAAGCTTCAATGCTAGCAGTGTAGGCACCTAAAGCTGGGCTGCACACACCAAAAACTTCTGAGCAGAAGCAGCAGCAGAAGCTTTTGTCGGGTTTGACTCTTGGTCCACGACCCCACATGAAGAAACAACTTACCATTGCACCGCACCGCACCGACTTTTGATCTTCCAGATAAAGACGCATCTGAACAACGACGATAAACGACGACGACTTGACTGCAAACTAAGATTGCGAAACGACTCTAGACCACGCTTCTGAATATTCTTTTCCGCACCAAATATCAGTCAGACCCTGTCATCCTCTGACCCATCTTGGACCCTTGCCTTGCCCGCCTCCGCCTAGCCCAACGTCGATTGCCCCTCGTGAGCCAGGCATGACGCTGCGATAACACTCCACGCTCCCGGATATCAGCTATGCTGGATGCTTTGGGCCAACGGCTGCCAGGACTTTAGGTAGCAGCTTGGATACTCTTGCGTCCTGCGGGCCGCCGTCATCGTTTTCCCCTCCCTTCTGGCCCCAACCAGCTCGGCGGTTGGGCTTTCTATTGCGGCCGGGAATATGGAGGCTCAGGTGAGTACAAACTTGAAGTCATGCATCAACGTTGCCTGCCCTCCCCACCATGACCTCAGATCGTGGCTTTCCATGCCTCGAAAAACCTGTGGAACACTCTAGTCTTTGTCTTGAATTTTCTACACAGCTAGATACACGGATCCATACCCATCTCGCACCTGTCGATGAATCCCTGCTAACAATGGCGGCTCGCAGATCGAGAATGCTGTGGGGATCCTAGGTAACCCTTACTCCGACCAAGCTCTCAAAGAACAGGCTTTCGAATATCTCAGCCAGCTCAGAACCGACCCGCAAGGATGGCAGACGTGCATCTCTCTCTTTGTTCGAATCCCCCAGCAGTCCGAAGTCTTGCGCTTTTGGTGTCTCGAAGTAGTCAACTATGCCGTTCATACACAGGGTCTTGACGGAGTCAGCCTCACCTATCTGAGGGATTCACTGATGCAATACGTGCGGCAAACCTACGGCCCCGAACCTCAAGTCGAGCCCGACGCTCCTCACCTTCAGAACAAACTCACCCAAACCTTGACCTACCTCTTCGTCTTCCTCTACCAGGATGGCTGGCAGAGCTTCCTAGATGACTTTCTGGAGCTCGCTGGCATCACAAACAATACCGAAAACGTCAATGGCACTATACTATACCTTCGCATCCTAAGCTCGATTCACGATGAAATCGCGGATATGCTTCTGACCCGGCAGAACGGCGAGGCTAAGCGGAACACAGAACTAAAGGATCAGCTGCGGGTCCAAGATGTCTACAAAGTGGCCGATTCATGGAAGCAGCTTCTCATTAGGTATAGCAGCAACGACATGATTGTTGACCTAGTTCTAAAGATCATCGCCAAATGGGTCAGCTGGATGGACATCTCGCTCGTCGTGAGCCAGGACATGTTGAACCTTCTGCTTCCTCTTGTCGGGCGTTCCAACCAATCTGGAGGCGACGACAAGGTTCGCGATGCTGCCATCGACACCCTAACACAGATCAGCGGCAAGAAAATGCGTCCGCAAGACAAAATTGAGATGATTTCCTTCCTCAACCTGCAAGAGATTGTTGGTCAGCTGGTGGCCAGTCCCATGTTGAGCGAGTACAAAGGGACGTCTCACTATGACACGGATTTGGCCGAAGCCGTGGCTAACCTCGTCAACACCGTCATGTCCGATATCGTACGAGCCCTCGAAGATGGGAGCATTTCTGATGAGACACGGAACCAGGCCAATCAGTACCTCAATGGCTTCCTTCCTATGCTTCTGCGATTCTTCTCTGACGAGTACGATGAGGTTTGCTCGACTGTGATCCCTGCACTCACTGATCTTTTGACTTTCTTGAGAAAGATTGGGCAGCTCCCGCAAGAGTACTCAGAAATGCTCTCCCCTATTCTGAACGCTATTATCCGTAAGATGAGATACGACGAGACGGCAACCTGGGGCAACGAAGACGAACAAACGGACGAGGCAGAGTTCCAGGAGCTCCGTAGGAAGTTGCAAAACCTTCAAAAGACTATCGCAGCCATCGATCAAACGCTTTACATGGATTTGCTCAGCAACCTAGTCGCCACGACTTTTCAGACGTTGGACCAGCAGGGGTCTCAGATGGATTGGCGTGATCTGGACCTGGCACTCTATGAGATGTATCTGTTTGGTGAACTCGCGCTACCCAACCAGGGGCTCCATACAAAAAACCAACCTTCTGGGGAGGCTTCAGAGCGTTTGGTTGTCATGATGAAGAGGATGGTCGAATCAGGTAGGCACAACGTGACTCGAATGGAGATAGGGTTTGAAAGCTGACATATCGAGTAGGAATTGCACGCTCCGAGCATCCTGCTATCCTATTGCAATACATGGAGATCTGCGTGCGCTACTGTGTAGTGTTTGAGTCGCACCATGAGTATATCCCTACGGTTTTGGAGAGCTTTGTGACCCTGGTCCACCACGATCACGTACGCATCAAGACCAGATCTTGGTACCTCTTCCACCGCTTCATCAAGCAACTCAGGGCTCAGGTCGGCAATGTTGCGGAGACCATCATACAGTCCATCGGGGATCTCCTACCAATCAAGGCTGAAGTGCCTGGCGAAGATGCTGACGATGACATGTCCTCAGACGAATCGGATCACTCTGCGGATGCTCTCTTCACTAGCCAGCTCTACCTTTTCGAGGCCATTGGTTGCATTTCGTCGACCCAAAGCACGCCTGCCGATAAGCAAGCTCTCTACGCTCGGTCTGTAATGGATCCCTTGTTCCGGGACATGGAGGAGCACCTTCCCCGAGCCAAATCGGGGGACACCCAAGCCAATCTCCAGATCCATCACATCGTCATGGCCTTGGGTACTTTGGCTCATGGTTTTTCAGACTGGACGCCCGGCTCTACTTCCTCACAAGGACCACCGGATCAAGCCGTCTCTCAAGAGTTCTCACGTGCTGCCGAAGCTATTCTTATTGCACTAAACCAGCTCAACTCATCGGCCGAGATTCGGACGGCTTGTCGCTCGGCCTTTTCTCGACTCTTGGGCGTTCTGGGATCAGCCGTACTTCCTCAACTGCCACAATGGATCGAAGGACTTCTATCGCAGAGCTCGTCCAAGGATGAAATGGCCATGTTCCTTCGGCTTTTGGATCAAGTGGTGTTTGGATTCAAGTCCGAAATCTACGACGTTCTCAATATGCTTCTTACTCCCTTACTCCAGCGCATCTTTGCTGGCCTTGCGGAACCCATTGTTGGTACTGACGATGAGATCCAACTTGCCGAATTGCGGCGAGAATATTTGTCATTCATACAGATCATTCTGAATAACGGACTTGACGGTGTGCTCATTAGCGAGGCAAACCAGGGCTCTTTCGAGACCATGGTGACCTCCATCATCGATATCGCTAGAGCACTGGAAGGTCACCTGGGGCCAAGTCGTCTAGCCTTCAATGTTATGAACAAGATATCCTCTATCTGGGGCGGACAAGACGTGGCTACCATCTCCCAAAATCCCTCTGCTCCGACCGGTCCACCTCAGCCTGCCATCCAAGGCTTCGACCAGTTCATGATTGACCGCTTCCACCCTGTCTGCTGGGAGGTCATGCAAAACCCCCACTTCCGCCCTCAAGACGCCCAAGCGAAGCAGGTCCTGGTTGAGATTGCTACTCTAGAGCAGGTCATTTACACCAAGACCGGAGACGTCTTTATCCAGCAGTTGCAAAACAACTTGTTCCCTAGCCTTGGCATCGATGGTAGTGAATTCCTCCACTCCCTTACCACATCAACCGATAAGAAGGGCTTCCCGACGTATCTCCAAAATCTGCTTAAGAGATGGCAGCAGCAATGATACCATAGGAAGCGAGTTTTCCCCCTCCCCTCCCATTTTCGAAGAGTTTGAGAGGATAACGATCCGGGGAGAAGGAAAGTTGGATGATTAGCTTGGAGCAACTTACTTGAAGAATCGAAGCAAGTCGGCTTGGTAAAGAAAGGGAAAGGAAATGGGAGCAAGGGTGGAAACGCATATATCGTCTTCTTCTTATCTTTTTTTTTTTTTATCGGAAAACAAAAAAGCGTACATCATCATGCCCGCGGAGTTGGTAGGCAAGAAAGAAACCCCCCCATAGATTCTCTCTCTCTAAAAACAAAAGCACCACCCCCTTTTGTCTGATTTGCCTCCGCTTGGGCCATCTAGTAGTGAAGCACACGTGTTGCGTCAATATGCTGAGACTTCTTCTATGATGATATTATAACGAGACATCCGATGAGAAAAACTACTACCATTATTTTTAGTTGTGAAAAAAAGGCAAGATATTTCGTAAACCCCAATCTATATGATATACCCCCCTCCGCCAAGGCAATTCCAGTCCCGCACACCCTTGGCTTCCTCCAACTCAACGCACCACCAAAGCACCTCTTTCGCTTTATCCTGCTGCCCGCTCTCCTCGTACGCGCGAGCAAGCGCGAACCAGGCCTCGGAGTAGTTCCAACCGGACCCGAGGCGCGTGAGACCCGAGAGGAGGGCGTAGGCGCGGTCGCGGGCGGCGAGGCGGTCGACGAGGGGAAGGCGGGTGGCTTTGTAGGGTTCTGGGAGGTCGTCGTCTTGCTGGGCTGTAGTGGTAGCTTCGGTGGTTGATGGTTCTTGGGTGGTGTCTGCTTGTGTGGATTGGGGTTTGTTGGGACTCAGGCCAAGGGGTGAAGAGGGTAGAGTCTTGAGGGAGGTCTCTTTGTCTCGTTGCTTAGAGGCGGCTTCATTGGTATTGGGCGGTCCAGATTGGGATTCCAGGCTGGGAATGGTCGGGTTAGGGGGGAGTTGTTCAGAGTAGATATCGAGGAGGATGGTGGATAGGCCGACTGTGGCAGCGGGATGATCCGGTGAGTGTGTCAGCGCTGATTCAAAGTCGGAGCGAGCCGAGTAGGGGACGTCCTTCTCAACAGATCGTAGTCCATGCTTAGAACTTGTCAGTACAAAGCCCTTTGCCACTGTGGGCAAAATATTGAAGACTTACCTCGCAGTATACATCACCCCATAGATCCTCGATGCTCTTCTTCTCAGCCCAGCCAGCACTCTTAATGTCGCCCAAAGCAGACGGATCTCTGTTAGACTCGGCCTCGAGCGCCTGAACGAGTTTCTGCGCCTCCCCCACCGCTGCCTTGCAGTCCTCAAGCATGTCTGCACGACGGTAGAACCCAGCAATCATCAACCACACTCCAATCAGGATAGTCGTTCTCTGGAACCGCTCTGCGTCCTTGGAGAACTGAATCAAGGGGAGCAAATCGGTAGTGGCATGCACCGTCTCCGCAGATAATTCCTTATAGTCCGAGATTTTGGAGGTGGTGGATAGGTACGAGTTCAAGGTGGGCAATGTCCTTCCCTGGGAGAACGACGAGAGGGAGGATATCTGTCGCTTGTTGTTGAAAAAGTCTTGTTGCTCCGTCTCCAGCGCAGGTGCTGGCGTGTAAAACGACTCGCCATCTACCACAGTCTCCTGCTCAGTCTCCGATTTCTCCAGCTGCGGCTGCGGCTGTGGAGTAGCGGCAACGCTCGCTGGGCGGTGGCGGCTAACGCTACGGTCTCGCTTCTTCAAGCTATTCCTCTGCCGAGATTCGCTCCTTCGGATATTGACGAAACTGCTCCGCCGTGATCGCGGGGGCTCTGAGTCTCCAGTAACTTGGATGGTAGGCGTAGCGCTTCCCACAGTTCTTGATGTGGCTGGCCTGGTGGATGTCGTAGGAGAGTTCTCACTGATAGTCACGCTGCTAAGCTGCCTTGTCGGAGGTCTTGATCGATCACGGCCGCCAAAGATGCTGCCCCTTATGCTCCGTAGCGTACCGGATGTCTTTGGCGGGGGTTCCGCGGTCTTCTGTGGGCGAAGTGAAGGCTGCTGCTGTGTTGAGATATTGCCAAAGAGACGTGAGAAAAGCGACAGTAGCTCATAGCTAGCATTGACCGCCACCTCGGGGCCCTCCATGATCTCCACCAGAGCCAGCTGGGTCATCTTGACTTCCAGGATAGCCTGCTTCTCAGCATCATCCATTTCGTCAACGAGGCCCCCAGTAGGCGCCTCTTGTTGAGCATTCTTTTCCTCGGCCTCATTAAGGTGTTCACTTCGGAAGCTCGAGTTGTCCTTGCCAAAGAGCACGGCCGGATCCTTGAACTGCTCAAGAGCCCCTTCGCATGCTCGGGCAGCCATGACATAGTCCTGGCGCGCACTGAGAAGAAGGGCTAAGAGATGCCACATGGGGATAAGTGAGCGTTCCTGCCAGTACGGGCCAAGACGAAGGCTGTACTGTTCTTCGTGACCCTTGCTGGAGACCAAGGCCGTCTTGACGACATCGATGGCCGCCGTCAGCTCCCTCCGCTCAGCCAGCAAGACACCTAACGCGAAGAAGCTCCTGATATCCTTGGAACGACCGAACTCGGCAGCCAGTGACCTACGCAAGCAGCGAATGGCTCGAGCCTGGATCTCAGTTCGCGATGCCGCTTCATGGGTAATTCTGGACCAATGTGCTTGTGACAACCCAATGGCTTGCCATGACAGGGCAACAATATCCGGCTCAACCCCTGAGTGTTCCTCAACCTTGGGAGGATGCTCGGTGATTGTTGGAGTACGAGTACCATTCTCGAGAGCTTTCGTTTGCGGGAGTCGCGCCAACATATCCTCAAGCTTGGCACCAAGCAGCCGCGCCTTCTCGGCTACTTGGCGGTGCCCATTCTGGCAAAGAGCAATCACCGCGCGTGCAATTGTTTCCAAAACAATGCCGTCGCTGTCAAGACTAGCATCTGCTTCTCCCATCTTATCAAAACGCGCCTTTCCCTTCTCGACGATGTCTAGATAAGAATCGAAAGCCTTGAACGCCAGATCAAACTCTCCTACCGATAGATGAACAAGGAACAGGCTTCTCAGAATTGCGGTTGAGTGGAAGGTCTTGGTCGCAGCGCTGTACAAGATATCGAGCACGCCGCGACTAAGACCACTCCGACCGCCCTGCCCGAGGTCCTGCTCGCGCCATCCACGACCGCACAGTATGGACCAGTTCTTGACCACTAATTTGACAAAGTCTTCTACTTCCGAACGCTCTTCATCGGCTCGTGGAAACGAGGTCTCTGTCAACAGTAGGTTCTGGTACGTAGCTTCGGCGGTTTTCAGTTCCATGCGCAACTGGGTGCGAGCTGAGGTGTCGGTAGGTATCTTGCTCAGATAGCCAGTAGGAAAGGGAAGGTCCTCGTCCAAGATGCGGGACATAGCAATGTAATACTCATTCCACACCCTCCGTCGCGGGACCGAGCCCCGGAAGCCGTAGCCGCCGGAGCCCGGCTGCGATTGTGAATCCCAGTACTTGGCCCACGATCGGAAACAGGCAACGGCATTGTGATCCTCTAGAGAAGCCTCATCTTCATCGATGGCCTGACTCGTGAGCATGCAGTACTCTGTGAGGAACAGCTCAGACCAGTACCCAAGCTGCTTCCGAACGTTGCGCCCAAACCAAACATGAGCCAGCGCCGGAAGCCCTGATTGAAATGCCGTGAGGGCGTCCTTCCTCTTATGACTTCTCGTCAAGGAGTTGGCTCGAAGGTAGGCTGACTTGAGCGCGCAAACAATAGTCCAATCTCCAGTGATGGTAGAGGCATCCACCTCGCTCTCCGGGTGATCCAAGCTCTTGGGCAGTCGGCTGAGGGAGAGCTTGTATTCGGCAACGACCCAGTGCAGCCAGCCGACGCACACCTTGGCTTGAAAGCGGTCTTCGGCATGCTCCGTCTCCTTCTCTATCGCGTCCAGCAGCGCCGGGAGCTTCTTAGGGACATCGAGGTTCTTGGCAGCCGCGCTGGCCGTTGTACTTGGGGTTGAGTTCGCGTTGGAGGTGCTAGGTCGGCCTGTACTCGGGCGGGCTGTACTGGGCCGGCTTGTCTTGCTGGGTGAGCTGCTGGCAGCAGCCGTCGCAGTCGAGATGGCGCATTCGGTCTCGGCGGTCAAAGCTAGGCCTAGGGTCGAAGACAGGTCAGGGAGACGGGCCTTCCGAAGGTGAGCTCCGTAGGGAGGCAAAGGGTGTTCCTACATTCTCTGTCGGGAGCATGCTTTCGAACTTTGCGGACAAGCTCAGGGATAGCGGTCCAATTGCCATCACAGCGGGCCTTGTCCAGCTGGTCGAGGTAGTTTGTTGCCTTGCTCTAATATGAAATGATGAGCTTTTGAGCAATATCTCTAGACAAGACGTGCTGGGCACTTACAGACATGGTTCCTCGGGATCGGGGTCAGGGTCAAGGGGTCGTCGACTAGTAGGTTGGCTTCAATAACATGACGAATTGCGCGACGACGAGACAGAAGGGACGGTAAGGGTAAGCAATTGGAAGCAGACAAGGCTTGCAACAGAAAACGCTGGACAAGAATCGACGGGAGTCAAGCTTGACGCGCGGATGCGCCAGAGGACCGAATAAGCGACGGGGTAAAGCAGCGCTGGCAAGAGAAATTGGCGAGGAAGTGATGCGAATATTTAGTAGTGGTAGTAGTAGTAGTCAGTCGTAGCGGCGGTGACCTCAGATTAGGATTAGGAGGGCTCGTACTCGGAGGAGCTCCTGCCAATGGTTGCGATGGGAAAAGCTGCTACCAGTAATTTAGGCCAAAGCCGATCGCCGACCAATAATGCGGGGCCAATCACCCCACATGATTCTTTCTTCCCGGCGCCTGGAGTGGGAGGATATGACGCTTTAGGCGCTGTGGACGCTGGACAGGCCGCTAGAATGCCGAGTTTTAGGGACCAAGGCTTCCGATTAGTGGGGCCTAGGGTCCTTTTCTCATTGTGAAAAAAAAGTTAAGCTCTTATCTGAATGAACTTCAAGATCATCTTCATCAACTTCAGTTATTCACAACTCTGGACCAACTCGCTAGCTCCGGTCTATTCCATTGCGGCATGATCTTTGATAAACTCTCATTTCTCAACTTTTGCATTGGTTATTCACAATAGTTTGCGATTTTACAACAAGCCTACAGATTATTACCACACCACCACCAACAGCTCTTACATCAAACCACCATCACAGGCTTCAGTCCTCGATTTTAATATCCACCACTGTCACAACCCTACCAATGTCTACCTCGCTACCACCCGATCTCCGGGTGCTATGCCGGAAACTCACATCTATCCCGCCTGCTCAACTCCCCCACTCGCTTCCAACTCTCGTCAACCATGTCGTCCGCTGCAAAAAGCCATTATCAGCTCCGCAGGACCAGAAAGTGAAAGGAGAAACGGCCGAAACCGCAAGACTAGTGAATCAGTTGAAGACTAGCATCACCACTCTCATCAACAGTCGTACTAAGGAAGCCAGATTCGCCGGTGTAGTGTTGATAAAGACAGCCGTTGATGTGGGAGGATGGGAGGTTCTTCGAGGTGTAGAACCTTGGGTGCGTGGGCTTTTGGCAGTTGTACAGAAAGCAGACCCTATGTGCGTCAAGGAGATGGCCGTTGTGGCTCTGACGAGGATATATGTGCTCCTCCAGCCCTATCAAACACTGGTCCGCGAGATTGCAACGCCTACTATACCCGCCTTTGCTACGGCATGCGTCCAGCTCATCAAGCCGTCGCCTTCCGGTGAACCTACAACAACGCCCGCAGAAGTGGTGGAAACGGTGTGCGATGCTCTCACCAAACTCATTCCTCTCTATCCCGCCACCCTTCGTCCATCTAGCTCTCAGACAACTGCTGCCATCAGGTTCTTCCTTGCGCCTACCGAATCAGACAATGGGTCGATCCCGGCATCTCTGCAACGAGCAGCTCGGAGATTAAGCGCTGCGCAGCACTTTGTAGCAGCCAAATCTGGCGGGAGCGAGGAGTGGCTAAAGCTGGTCGATAGCACTATCGACGAATTTCATGCCACTGCGGATCAAGTTCTCCGTGCGGTCGATGAATCTTGGGAACCAGCAGTTGGGAATCCGCGACCCGCCGCTATTCTGGAACAGGACTCGGCTGGAGGTGGTTCGCAGCCAGGTCAACTACCAGCTTGGTCTGGGGTACAGTCAGGAGCGCAGAGACTCGTTGGACTCTTCGATTGCATCGCAGCTTGTCTCTACCACGCTACCAAGGGTGCGGTCGCTCTGCCTTTAACGAAAACCACGGATGCCATTACTCGGGTATGCCTCATTGCCAGGCTATCCCCGAAAAACCAGTCATGGGAGCAAGCACTTCAGGTAAAGGCCGCCGTCGGTCGAGAAGAAAAGGACGAGTTGTGGAGTACGCTTCCAGACATTCACATAGCGGCTATGAAACTCCTACAGACCATGTTCCAGAGACTCGGAGACGATATGCTGCCATATGCATCCGAATCATTAGATCACCTAATACGGGTCTTCACGTCCGGCATCGAAGTCCCTGCTCTCCGTTCTGGGTGCTATACAGCCCTCAACGATATCCTGAATGTAGCGGGACCAACCTTATCCAAGTCAGCGGTAGATATGCTCCAACCAGCAATTGGGGCCTGCTGCCGCGATCTACAAGAGGATGCCGGCTTCATGAAACAGCCTACTACAAAGTTATCGTCATCCGCAGCCGAAACCAAGAAGAATGGTCTGGCTGCCAACGCAGATCTCTTCCTGCAAAAGCCTGACTCTTCCACTTCAGAAACAACGAAAACTCCGTTAGAGCCCGAACACAAGTCCGTCGCCTCTGTCCTGCTGACCAACTTCCTATCCCGCGTCCCGCAGCAGCACCTCAAGCCGAGCCACAGGAGCCTGCTCGATCAGACTGCCATCCTCACGCGAAACCGCGATGCCATGGTGGCAAGTGTTTTGAATCCTTACACAGATGCCCGCGGGCGGAGGTATGCTAGTATACTGCCTCACTTGACGCAGCAATTCCCCAACGACCGGGACTTGGAGATCCTGCGGACCAATCTTCGCCTGGATGGCGCACAAGTCCCTGGAAGGGAGCCAAATGACGAGGAGGAAGAGGAAGAGGAGGCAGAAGAAGGCGAAGACGAAGACGAAGAGATGGGAGAGGCCGAGGAGCCCGTAGTGGAAGCGAAGGCCGAAAGCGCTCTGGAACCCGGCACCATCCCCACCGCACCGCAGATCGACCTCCCCGTCCAGCCCAACCCTTTTGAAGCCAGCAAACCAGACACGGCTACAGTCTACGGCGGGTTCGATAACGTCCAGACGAGAGCGGCCTCGCCTCCCAAGAGGAAGCACGAAGAAGCTGATTCGCAGTCATCGAAGAGACAAGAGGTCGAGAAGCCTGAAGTTGCAGACAAGAAGGCGCCCGCGGCAGCTCAGGCTGCTCCTGTGTTGACGGGAGCGACTGCTGCCGGAGCTGCTGAGGAAAATGACGATGACAGCGACGAAAGTGTGCACTTGAATATGGAGTTGGAAGATGATGACGACGAAGACGATTAGAGGACGGCGTTTCGAGGCATATAGGCCATCAATCGCACATGGCCCTCCTCATCATTTAACCTTTTTAGGGTATATTTTTATTATATATAGATCTAACAAGAGAAAAGGCTAGAATGAAGCCTTCAACCTATATATCCCTACCCAAAAGTCGTAGCTCCAAGTCTCCTGATCCATCAAGCCAGATAAAAGTTCAAAAAACGCCCATCCAGAAAGAAAGAAGCCCGCCAGTTCCAATGCCTCTGAATCTTCCCAAGTCAATCTTCTCACGTTGTCTCTTTCCAAATGTCGAATTATAATTTTTCGCCGACTAGTCCCTTAGCCATGCCCTCCGCTTCTCCTCCTTCCTTGCTCGCCGCTTCTCCTTGAAGGCTTTCAGCTCTGACTTGGAGGGTTTCTTATTCGACCTCTCAGCCTTGAGACTACGCCCGTCGTGGGAGTTGGCGGCGGCATCGACGTCGAAGAATGCATTCATCTGACGCCGCGACTTGGCCTCGTCCGTATGTCGACCGGGGCCCATGTCCTCAGATTGGAACTGGCCCGTGAAGCGGTTGAACTGCGCGGCAGATGCGTATGGATCGCCACCAGCGGCGGCAGCAGCCGCCGTGTCTTCGTCTATTAAAGGGTCCTCGGCGTTATCCCCTTGCGCATACCATGCGTTGGGATCGTAGTCGCCGTGGATGGCAGGATTGTAGCCGCCCGCAGCTGGTCTCTCCGAGGCTGGAGGCATAGGACCACTTGGCTCTGTCCCTGGAGCTCCCGGTGCAGCCGCAGAGGCAGAGGCAGCGCTGCTGGGTAGACGAGGGTTTTCCCACTGTGACTTGCCGGTGAAGCGATTGTAGAAGAAGTATGCTTGGGACGTGGGATCCCATTGGAAATCCCATCCATCGTCTTCAGCCGGCGGCGCGGGTTCCTGAGGGAGCGGCGGGCCACCTGGCACCGCTTCGTTCGGCAATGGAGGCTCGTCTGGTACTGGTTCACTTGGGAGGGGCGGCGCGCCATCGGAAGAGGTCTTTGCGGGAGCGTCCCCCGCGGTGTCGCCATCCGCATCTTTGTTACCATCACCGGGCTTGCCAGGCTCTTCCGCTTCCGTGTCTACATCCTTCTTGTTTCCAGTTTCGTTCGACACGGCTTCGCGGGGACGAGAAGGATCTGCATCAGCAGAGGGCGGCTCTTCAGGTGCGGGAGGCGACATGATATGACATGGATCTTGGGAACGGCAACGAGCTCACGAATTGACTGTCATCTGCACTCGTGAGTATTCTGAAAATGGGCAATGCTAAAACATGATACTTAAATATGCACCTGAAAGTGTTGTGGTAGAGCCAAAAAGCGATAGTCTCAGCTGAGGCGTCAACTGCTGGCCAAAAGCGATGCCAGGTGATCTTGGATGCGCTCACAATGCGACAGTTGTGTCAGTGGTTCATCCTGTCCTGGCAAAATAAAGTACTGTGGGCCCGGGCGGTGAGGTCAGACCCAACTGGCCCAACTCCAAGTTGGATGATGACATAATCCCGTGTAACCCTAATGTGCGAATACCATAGCAAGTAAGCCGCTAGGTAGGGTTAGGCAAGGTCTCGGTGTAAGTGAAGTGAGGCGTTCTCTCCTCTTGTACTCGTACAGCCTGAGTCTGCCTCTTCCAGTGGCTGGGCTTTTAATAGTTTGCTGACTAGCTCATGCATCAAATAGTATTGTTGCACGATTTCTCTAATCAACCCGACGCCCGCTGCCAGTCGGATTTCTAGTTTCGATGCGTTTCACACATTCTTATTCCGACCGCGCGTCACGGCTGCGGCCGAGCAAGCTAATGCATTGGTTACGAGTGTGACAGCTGGCAGACAGTGCCAAAAGAAAAAGAGGGAAAAAAAAAGTCTTGGATCATGGCAATACGAGGGTGATTAAAGGGTGAGCGCTCGCGCACCGCAATCTAGATCTTACGCAACTTCACACATATCAGTTGCAGGTCAAAATGCGGCTGTCCAGCCCGCCCATCAATGCCCTGACGCGGCTATTGCCCATTCTCGTCGCATCATGCCTGGCTAAGGATGATGATGATGATGGGCCTCAGCCTGCTAACCAGGACGACTGCGACTGCTTTCTCATCAACGGCCTAGCACCGACTTACTACTCCCATCGCAAGTTCTTCGACTTCAGAAGTCTTTCAGACTTTGCAGGAGTTCCAGACATCCTGAAGGACCACGAGTCAACCTCGTTGGCACCGCCGTCTAGCGATTTCTTTGATAGTGAAGGTTTCACTAACTTCTGGGAGCTTCAGAGCTGGGACAATGGATTCGGCATTCACAATAAGGAAGATGATGACGACCAGGATAGTGATCAAACCATACTTATGGTGTTCTCACCCAACAATGTCTACGTTCAAGAAAATAAGGACAAGGACGCCGATTCAGAGACTTTCGTGACCCTCAGGACCAAGCGGCTACCCTTATTTCAATCCGCAGCGGAGATGGAAAGCACGGAAAACTATCATTTTCTTTCCATACGGATGATGGCGCGGACAACAGGGGCTCCTGGCGCCGTGACGGCCATGTTCACTTACCGCGATAGCGAGGAGCTCGCAGATGTTCAAGAGGCCGATATCGAGTTTCTCACACGAGGGCCACGCGACAAGGTCCAGTACACGAATCAACCCTCATACTCAGCTGAAGTCTCCAACTTTCCCGAGGCGACGAGGAACGCCAGTACGCCAAGTGACCAGTCGTGGACAGAGTGGATGATTCATCGTCTAGACTGGACACCAGATCGATCTGTATGGTACATTAACGATGAGGAGACGGCGAATATCAAATTCCAGACCCCAACAGACCCAGCTCGTATCATTTTGAATGCCTGGAGCAACGGCGGGTACTGGAGCGGGAACATGTCCGACTTTGACGAGGCGTACCTCCAAATCCAATGGATCGATATGGTCTTCAACAAGACAAACGAGAACGATGACTCAAAGAAGCGTTCCATGGGGCCCCACAGGCTGTCCCGAGCTTTGTGGCGCAGAGATGAAGACGGTTGCGATTACGTTTGCAGCATCGATGAGGCGGACGGCGTGGGCGAAGTTGTAAAGCTATGGGATAGTCCTGCCTCAGGATTGGGGATTCTTTGCCCAAGCGGGACCGGCAGTTTGATTATCGTAATCTGGATGTCTCTACTGTTAGCGGCGATTTAGAGGATGAAGTAGATTCGCTGGTCAATGCAAGATCCATCTCAAACGGATATGTTCCTTTGAAAGAGCTGCCTGGCTTTTTAGTGACAATATCCTCTAATCAAGCTCCGTACTGGCGAGATGATCTCCAGAAGCTTATTAGCGTAGGACTTTTAAGAAATAAGATGAGCCCAACCGAGGAGCGGAGATGGCCAACGTGGACAATTGCGCTAGAAGGCTTCCAGAACAACCGTGAAAGACTACGAGCCAGCCTTGAGCCAATCCAAGGCGAAAGAGCGAGTCACGGGACACACCAAGTTGCAAATGTAATGCCCCACCAAGGAGCGGCGCTTTGCTGGCGGGTTTCTACTCGTGAAAGGTCTCTACTCTCTCCGTCGCCTGTTGCAGAGTTGGGGTGTGTGACCTCCGCGGAGATCACCAATCCAAGGGAGCTATTATGTGCTGGATGGATCGTTCGGCTGTCTCGGCTTCCATGTCCGCTTGTTGCTGTACGTAACAACTCATATCCCAAGTTTCAACCCTATACTTGATTGTTAGCCTAGCTGGGATGTGCCCCTGGGTAGCTTTGTGTACCAAGCGTGGTCTTCAGCTAGGGCGACTGAAGCCGCCCAACCCGGGATGAAAAGCTGGCAGTGTGGAATCACGATGATTCAGCCCATTCCCTCCAGCGGTCTAGTGCCATAGACTACGCCAGACGAGCAGAGATTTTTCTCTCCTCTCAAAGTCCTAAAGAAGCTGCCAGTGGTCACGAGAGGCGTATGCGCCGGTGCATGCACCTCCTGCAATCCAATGCAAAGCGGCGGGCAATTGGCGGTTGGGACAGCGACGGCGGGGTTAAGACGCAAGCCCACCGATCTCGGCTCACCGTTGAAAAGTCAATTTGCGGAGGACTGGGGCTGAGAAGTAGTTGAAGGTGTGTCCAAAAATATCCATTTCAAGCCGAGAATGCGACAGGATCGTTCGTTTTTGGGGGGACGACTTCGTGGTGAAAGAGTGTTCAGAGAGGAAGATAAAGAATACCATCAAGACTGGAATACACGTGGTTGTTGATTGATAAATCGTTCTCAAAGTCGTTCTTTCCAATTAGATCTTGGACTTGGCGAGTAAGGACTGTGGATCTTCTTACTTCATCAGTTTGGGTGTGGGCAGTGGAACTGGGCGTGTGGGGGTTCGACACCGACGCCGTTAATTACACACCTAAACCTTGTTCCAAAATGAAAATTCAACTCCCAATTTAACGGCCTTTACGTCAATTGCAACTGCCATTTTATTGTGTGAGCCCTCAAAAAAGCTGATCAAAGGGCAGAAAAGTGGCAGGGAAGGAGAGCAGGAGCGAAATCGGCGTGCCTTCCCCAGAACTTTTCGTACCTCTACCTACCTTAGCAATCTGTCGAGAGGGGAAAGCAGAAAGCGGGGATTCGAACGTGAGGGAGGAGCGTCGGAGGGGGTTTGAGGCACTCGTCACGCTTTTCACGCCCTTTCACGCCGTTAGGGAAAATCTCTAGAGGGGGTGCCACGATGAAAACTAGGCCCGCCATGCTGAGCAAGCCATGTCAATGGGCGAGAGCAGGTCAGCTGCTGCCCTCTCAGTGGCCGATGAGTTCTTTCCCCTCCTCGAAAATTCCCATTACATAAAAGCGAAAGGGAAGGCCTTTCCAGCTCAGTCCAACTCTGTTATCTCCCCCCCAAATCCCCCCAAATTGCCCTGCCATTGCCCTGCCATTACCTGCGCCCGCCCAAAAACATTGACACACAGAATTGCAGGCATTTGCGTGCCAAATGGCCGTCTTATCAGATCACCCCAGACAGACCTGACAAGAGACGCGCGCCTCTGAATCCCCTTGAATTTTCCTTACGTGTTGCTGCCCTCTGATAGGCGCCACAGACGCGAAAGGGACCCATTGTGTTGCACTCGTCCGTTTTTTGCGCCCGCAACGCCCGCAATCTAGCATCCTCAACGGGCGCACCAAGACCTCATTTGCTTCGTTGACACTCGACTTTCCCGCCCAAACGCCCGGATACGTTCCACAGTTCGCGACAATCGACGTCACTCCGTTGCCAAATCCGTCTGATCCCGTCTGATCGGACCTCCGTTGGACCCTTGATTTCCCCGAATACGGCTCCGTTGCCGTCGCAGCCCTCCACCCGTTGCACTCCGCCCTTCCGGTCTGGGGCCGCATGTCTCTGTGTGTGTCCCTGCCGTCTCGCCGGTCGGGTCGTTCCGATTAGAGCTCTCGTCTTGTTGTGGATAAGATGAGGATGGAGGATAAGATGTCCATCGATAACAAGCCCAATCCTCCGCCGGCCGAAGAGCATCATCCCGACGATAGCGATGAGTCCCTAGCCTCGTCGCCGGTGGGAGAGGGCGACCACATCCCTCCCTCCAATGTCGGCGGCAATGCTGCTTCCACTGGCAATGCTGCTCTCCAGGACGGCCAGCAACCCAAGCGCAAAGGTGGCCGCAAGCCTGTAAGTTGAGACTTCCTGTCACTATGTTGCCTTTTCCTCTGTATTTTGCTGCATGTTACGTCGATATGGAACCTCCACCTTCGCCTCGGTCCCATGTCGTCTGAAGATCATGAGAGGGCTTGGCTGTCGGCCTACTTCATTCGCGTTCACTCCGTTTTTCTTCTTCTTGCGGGGGATGCTGCATATGTTTATACTTCTTGTGTAACACAAAGCTAACGCCTTGTCTTAATAGATCTACGCCACCTCGGAAGAGCGTAAGCAGCGCAACAGACAAGCGCAAGCTGCTTTTCGAGAGCGTCGAACTGAGTACATCAAGCAGCTTGAGGAGACCATCCGTGTCCACGAATCCAACCTCCACAACCTGCAAACGGCGCATCGTACAGCTGCCGATGAGTGTCTGATGCTGCGCTACAAGAACTCATTGCTCGAACGCATCCTCCTTGAAAAGGGCATCGATGTGCAGGCTGAGCTCAGAGCCAAGACGGGCAGTCCCAACCTCGGACCAACCCATATGCCCCAGAATCTGGTGCAGCCTCCCCCAATCCAGCGAGCCTTGATCAACCGCCACCATCAGTCACGACGTTCCAACTCTAGCATTGCCCCAAAGACCGAGGCTGCACCTGCTGCCCCAGCCCAACATGCTACAACGGTGTCGCCTAAGAACCGGCCGACTCCTTCCTCACACTCCAACTCCCCCACCAACACCGCATCTGCTTTTTCCCCCGCCGCTTCTGAGAACCTCACCATGAGAGGCTCTGCCGGTGGCATGGCGCGCCAGCAAATCCATCCGATGCCACAACCCCAGCAGCCCAGGCAGCAGGCTCCGCAGGCAACATCTGGCGGACGACAGCCTCCTGCTAACTCAGGAGCATCGTTCTATCCCACACCAGCATTCCAGAATCATATCGAGCAATTAGGTATGTACTATTCCATGATGATTTTGGTCATGCCAACTAATTATTTCAACAGAGCAGGAATATGATGCACAGGCTGACATGGTTGACGACTCTGAACTCGATACACCTAGCGGGCCTGGACCATATCCTTCCTTCTCAAACGACACCGCCCCCCAGATGCTTTCGCCCTCCTCGAATCCTCCAGGCCAGCAACAGGGCGCTCCACATCATGACCCTCAGCATCACAATCAAACGTCTGGCCAGCCTTATCCCTCGATGACATCTTTGCTTGATCAAAACTTGGACTGGGATCCATTTGGTCTCAGTGCGAGCATGGCATTCCCCACCCAGCCATATCAACTCGATCAATCAAATATGAGATGAAAAAGTCCTGGGACCATAAGGCTCAACTTGACATGATCGAAACAATACAGCCGAGATATTTATCTCCACTCCGAGTCACTCTGTAAATAATGCAGAGACTCGCGGCTATGAGTCCGATCCCCAGATTGCTTCAGCTACCGCCAAGAGCACAAAAGCTGGAAGCGTCGGACTCGAGCGGCACCCAATCGTCAAGAAGCTGTGGCCTGTATGGTTACAAGTGAAGGGCGACAACTTCACGCAGCGCGATTCAACATATCCGCTCCAATAAGATTGACTTGCTCACTAGGCCAGAAGTCTCCTGAGTTGCTTTTTTTTTAAGGCGTTTGTGTGTTTGCAGGATTCATCACTTATGTATCAACATCAAAAGTTCTTGTCTTTTTTTTTTTTTTTTTTTTATTCTCTTCAAAGACGTCAAAAAAAAAATTATACCCCTCGTCCATATTCTCTGTTGGCAAAGACCTGTCTCATAGTTTTGGAGTACTTCATCGGGACGACTCAAGATTTACGAATTACGCTGGGAGGATTGCAGGGCCAGGACCAGGCGTCATTCACGGACATTGCACAAATGTTATATCACGGGACAGGAACACTGAGAAAAGGACTATGGGTCTGTTGGAAGTTTAAGTTTGGATATTTATTGAATTACTTTTGATTTTGGTTTGCAAGCACGGTTACCTTCTGCTCTTTTGATGATTTGTCACTGTTTCCTAGACCAACGGCGTTGATGTCCGGCTCAGGGATCACAACTGACTCAAGCTGGGATGATATAAATAACTGTTAAAATCTAATCAAGTCTACAACATAAAATCTACTTGCCTTCTGCCTAATTACTTGTCCTCATTTTTATCTTCTATCTGACATTATATGTTTCTCCCATTATGCATTGGGAATGACCCACATTAGTAGGTTTAATGATGTTGGTAGTAGAAATTGAAGTACGTCAGTTTTCCTCACAGAAGCCAAATAACCACCTCAATTTTTATGCCGCCTGCTGACTTGTCCTCCCCGGCCAAAAGGCTCGCCTGCCCGTCGCGTTCAGACATCAAAATGAGCGCCTGCTTGAGCCTGGACTTTATAACGCTTCGAAACTCACATGGTAGCAGGTAAGCCCCGGGTAGGGAAACACAGTACGATGTCATCGAATTATTTCGCGCACTGTTGAACTGCACTGTATGTTGCCATGATGGGAGCTTGGGCCATGTTGACTTTTGCCGTTCCAAAAGTAAACAAAAGCACGCCCCACCCACCGCCTCTAACGCGACGTTGCCAACAAACTGGACTTTTGACATCATACCATCATTCCAACACCGCCTTATTCGTACTTTCGTGCTATAGCTCGGTTAACCCCCTCCTCTTAAGATTACGACCCTTGTGTCTTGGGGTATCCCCGAACTTGGTTATCATCGTCGCGCGAATACCTTCATACTGAACTTGACCGCCGCTTTTCGATTACTGAGAGCTGCCGATTTACCTTAACAATGTCGCCGCCTCGCCGCCGCTCTTCTAGGCTGGCTGCCGCTACTAAGGTTGGTTGATTTGGGATCACGCGGTAGGCTTGTGCAGAATAATTAACATGATTATAGACCAGCAAGGCCACGCCGGACATGCCCGCTGTCGCTGAGAGCAACGAAGACAATGAGGCCTCAGCCGTCAGCTCACCCAAGCCCACCGCGACCAACGATGAACAGGAAAAACAGACACCCGCCACCCCGACCGCCTCTAAGCTCGCACCTTCGCGCGAGGAAATGCACCCCAGCAAATATCACCCAACGATGGCCCAAGAGCCGTCGTCTGCTGTTCGACTTGGCTTCACCGACATCCGACCTGGCAACATGAACGTCCCCAGCGAGGCTCAAGGAACTCCGACGCGCACAAACAAGAAACAACCTGTCACTGAATTCACCTTTCGATTTGCTCGTGGCGCAGCAGACGTTCCTCTGAGCGAGAATGCTCAGCGACTGATGAATGAGCTTAGAGACCAGGCCAATCAGATCAAGTCCGACATGCAGGCTCAGCGCGAAGCTGACGGGGTGGATATGTCGAACCGCAAGATTGCAAAGCCAAGGGGCAGCATGGGTCGTTTCAGCGCGGCCCACATGGCCGAATTCAAGAAGATGGACTCCATTGAGGGACATGCCTCTCTTTGGCGTGCCAACAGCAACCGGGCTCCTGGTACGCCTGGAACGCCCGAGGCCCCCAAGACCGGCATCAAGCGGTCGCCTTCCAAGGCCAACTTGGACGGAACACCCAACTCTTCCAAACCTACTCTCAAGCGATCAATCTCCAAGGCCAACCTCGACTCTACACCTCAGTCCCAGGTGAAGCAAACCCTGAAGCGCTCTTCTTCCCGCGCCAAGCTGGACGGCCAAGATTCTGCGCAGCCGGAGAATGTGAACTTCTCTGTCTCTGGTCGACCTGGCACGATGCCTAAGGTCGAAGCGCAGAGCACTTTCGCTAAAAGGATCAAGAAGCTTCAGCATGATGATGCTTCCACCTCCCGGCCGATCTCGCGGGACGGCACGGCCATTCCCAAGCCCAAGTCTAGCGGCCCGGGCTCTCTTTCGCATTCAAAGAGCATGTCGCGACTGACAAGCCCCACAAAGGCCTCTCTCGGTCACTTGTCTACCCCTAGCAAGTCCACAATCAATCTCGTAAGCTCGCCATCTAGGACAGAGCTTAACAGCCTTACCAAGTCTGCATCAACCACGAACCTTGCTGCGACTCCGTCCAAGACCGCGGAGCTCCGGCGCCGAATTGTGAGCCCGAACAGCTTCCAGAAGGTGAAGTCTATCCTCCGTGGAAAAACTTCTGGTGATGAGGATGCACGGACTGCCTTGCCCCAGCCATCACAAGTGTCCAAGACTCCAGGTCCTCCGACTGTGGTAGACAAGGAATTGCCTCCGCTTCCACTCACCACTCCTCGGCGCAAGCTCGTCAAGCGAGTGGCTTTTACGCCGGACACCAAGACCGCAGTGGACACTCAGAACACGCCTTCTCCCCAGAAATCAGCGCCACGATCTCAAGCGGTGCAGGCTATCCAGTACCCAACACTTGACGGTGTCTTGGCGAACTCAAAGGGCGGCGATGTTCACTATCCTGACCTGTCTAGCCTGAAGGAGATGGCCGACTCTCAGGACAAGCGAAAGGCGTTGCCTCAGTCCGTTGCTGGGACTTTCAGCTTCCGCTCCGACCACACCATTGACTTCGGCGCAGCGCCGTCCACTGGCTTTGGTGCATCCCCAGGCCAGTCTAGTATCCGCCAGGTGCGGACCTCCATGGCCCCCAAGAACAAGGGCAGTATGCCTGGGAGTTTCCCAGCTCCTCCCTCCCCGAGCACCCATCCTAACAAGGAGAACAATGAGCCAGAGGTCTCCAACATCATTCCTGGTGCGCCTCATGGCATGCCCAATAAGAAGCGGCACCGCGCTGTTTCGGAGGAATACGACATCGATAGGGAAGGGGCTGAGCGAGGAGCGAAGAAGAGGAAGAACGACACTGCTAGAAGCTTGTTCTCGCGCTCGGTTTCATCGACGCCCATCGGCAGTGCCAAAAAGCTGCAGGCAAACCGGACTCCTAGCAGGGCCCCGGCGTCTGCTAGCCCGACCAAAAAGAGAGGCGGACTGAGCATGAGCCGCCTCAACATGCTTGCTCGACCCAAAAACCGAGCTTGAAAGGGGGGTTAGTTTACGGCGCGCTCGTTTCCGAAAGCGGCATTGCCGAGGGTTGTTGCATATGAACGGAGTCGTGCTTTTATTGAGATGGATACTGCATGTTTTTGTGCATACTGCTTTTTATTCTGGTTTATTTTTGTCTGAGATTGGACTGTGTCAGGAAACACAATGGAGTTTAGGACGGCGTATCCGGCTGATGTGAGGTTAATGGAGTTGTCATAGCTTTGATTCGACTATTTGGACCCTGTTAATTCGTGTCTCATGAAGTTCGCGATATCACATGTTGTCTTGATGGTGCAGATTTAAAAGACCAGGCCGGTTGAGCCTTCCTTCATCCGTTGACCCTTTGCTGTGATCGACTGAGAAAGAGCATCAAGTACGTATCTTTGGCGAGATGAGAAGGCGACATTACATATGGCGCTTGTTGAAGTCCTGGAGATCCAATTTGATCATCCATTCTTATAAGACGCTCATTGACAAAGGAAGACACTGTATGTTTACACATTCACTTGTATGGCACTTTCTCTCAGACGACCATGGCCTCATCCTTCTCTCTTCCAGCACATGCCCTATACACTAGTCCAGGCACTCCATCTACCAACATCTACACCTGCTCATTCTGTCACCATCTCACTCACGGCCCCCCTCGCATCCTAGGTCGATCCTCCGCACGTCTAGTCTGCAACCCATGCTACTCCGCGTTGCTCGACATCTCCATCTGCTAGGTCTGCGGGGAGCTCGTGTACCGCGGCGAAGAATGCGTGAGCTTCGGCTGGTGTTTCTGGCATAGGGCGTGCTACGGATGTCTACTCTACGGGAGCAGGCTTGTAGATCAGGGCGTGAAAGTGAGTGAGTTGTTTGAAGACGAGGCGACTCGTTGTGGGAATGGGGCTAAGAAGTCGAAGGAGGTGTTTGAGGTGCCGCTGTGTGCTGTTTGTGTGGTTGACGTGGAGGTTGATGGATTGGGACGGGAGGCGATTGTGCAGAAGGGGTTGAGAAGGGTGGAGAAGCTGGATGGAGGCGTTACGAGGAAGAGGTATGAGGAGAAGGAGCCGAAGATGGCTTCTGGTGTCCCCCAGAGCGAGTCTTTTGGAACGACTCGGCGGTTGGGCGGTGATGGGACTCAAGGAGACGGTGGTTATACAGCTACGCCCTCGAGCAGCAGCTTCCCGGCGCCTGTAGACTCGACCATCTGGGTGAGTATACACGATCCGATCGATGGCCCATCTTTCAAACCGAGTCCATTGAAGCCAATTCCTTGGTTCATGCAGCACCCAAGGCATGTGAATAGCGTGGAGGACAACGGAAGATGTCATCAAACTTCAGCATCTGGGGGTTCAACACTTCGCCTATGTGCTTCGGACTCCCCGATCCTGGGAAATCCAACTACGCCTAAACTGGCGGCATCGCTGAGAAGCGCAGCTAGTGAGAGCTATGAAGAGGACCTCAATGACTATACCTACACCGGCCCCCTGACTTACAGAAACAAACACATCCCATACATCACGGAAGAGCCTCTTCAACGGCCTTCGTCTCGCCTCATGGCACTGCGTAGGCGATCCGAAACCCACGCATCGGCTTATATGACGCCTCCTGAATACGCGGATGAGTTCAACGCTTTGTGTGAATCGCCGAGCAAAGATGTTGAAAGAGGAAAGGAGAGTCCACTGGCTGCTCATCTTGTTGCGAAGTTGCGCCGCTTAATGGAACAAGGAAATACATCACAGTCTTTGGATTATTGGGAGACATCTCGGGCCGTTAAGGATGACCAGAAGACTTCCAAACTTGCCATGTGCCGGACTACTACCGAGTCCAAGGCATCGATGAGTTCCGGGTCCTTACTAGGGCGGACTCGAAGCACGAGAGGGGGCAGAATGAGAAGCGTTGGGTCCGAGTTGAAGAAGCTCTTTGTAGGCAAGTGAGGGTAAGGTAGGTGTCCTACAAGTATCGGTACTGCTAGTATATTTTTGATGCTCAGGCTGGTTGGAGTTAGACTTTGAAGCGGAGGTAGCCTCCATGAATGCCGGTTGTCGCTCTATTTGCTCCGTCCTCTTGAAAGTACCTGTACCTATACCTATACCGGCTTCCTAATATGTTGAGGTGGTGCCGCAAACGGAGATGTTGCGGTTAATAACCGGCCAATTGCAGCGAGGTAATACTTGGCTAGCACCAAAGATGGCTTTTGCGGGACGAATTGTTAAGGGAGGTAGGTAGCCCTAAGCTTGGGAGGAGCTCAACCACACAAAAAAAAAAAAATTGCCCCATAGGCTCGAGGGCGCTGGCCAAAAATGCCATTGGGTGATGAAATTTGTCGAGAAAAAAACTGGACAGCAGCACCCTCACCGAGATTCAATGCTGGTCAATATTCATCGCAGTAGCTGAATCGTTTTTGGATTGAATCAATGTCAGCACCTGCATGTCAACCAACCAGCAAATACAAGTACTACTTGTACAGTTTAGGGATTTGGGAAGCAAACAGGTCTCGGCTTTTTCCCTCTTGCGTGGCGCGAGGCCAATGATGATGGATGATGATGTGGCTCTGAGTGCCCTGTGCGCCAACTTTGGGCGGTCTTCAGTGGTCGGTGGGCTTCTACTCCACTAATCTCCAGCACCAAACCCCACTGAACGGTCTGAACCTGACTAGAAAGCAGGCGTTTCCAGCGCTAAAAGCTCCTAGAGACCCCCGCCAGGCCCCATCTCGTAGCGTCTCACAACAACTAAATCCCCTACAAGTTTTGAGGTAATAGGGACCTTCCCCCCAGTTCTAGCGGCCATTCCTGGTTCGGTGCGGTTCGTGCATTTTCTTCACCTTCCACTCGAATCTGTCTACATCACAGCCCAGCTTTCCTGGTCCACCCCCGACCAACCTTCTGCCTCACATCACCTCCATTCGGGTCATGCGAGCTTGACACCGTCGAAACCTCCCTCCCTCACCACCTTCAAAAACAAGCCCCCAGAGCTCCAGAGCTGTCTTCGGCTTATTCGCCTTTCACCTGCCCGTCCCGTCCTGACGAGCGGCTACGAGCCAGGCGGCCAACATGTCGGTCGCCTCACAGGTGAGTTTTTACCGCCCGCCATGAATATTTTTTTCGACGGAGCGCTTCGAGCCTGTTTGCTGCGCTCGCCTGATGCCCTTCTTCTGCTCTCTGAGCGGATGATTCAATTGCACTTGACGGATTTGTATGGGCAAATGGGTGTTTCGACAGTGCTCCGTCATCGCCTCGGTCTCCGAATTGAATCAAGGCTAACCTTACCTCTCTGCGCCAGAACCTTTTTGCCTACCTCGGTACGATATATACCTCTGCTGCCCATCCTTACCAATCTCAATGACTACGTCGACTCTTGAAAAGGCGATATCGGCACTCTCAATTGATGTGTGGAGGATAGCAAAGGCTGACCGTGTGTTTTCCCCATGCTGCAGGCAACGATGACGATGGCGAGGAGAAGCCCACCGTCCCCGTGAAGACCGTCGACAAGGCCTCGACCCGCACTGTTAAGCGCAATGCCGACCCTGCGCCGCCCGTTAGGAATCCCGGCACTACTGGCACTCGCCGCGGCGGAGGCGCTGGCGGCAACGAGGGTGGTAAGTTTGATATCTATCTAGATGGCCTCGTCAGCTCCCGTCTACCTTGGAGGGTGGTGAGCGGTTTGATGAGGCATTGGTTTAGAACAGGTGCTGACTCGGATTTTTAGCTTTCCGTGACCGTGGTGCTGGTAGCGACCGCAACCACGCTCGCTCTACTGAGGAGTCTGCTCGCGGCAGCGGCCGTGGCGGCGCTGGTGCCCGCGTCCGTGGTGGTAAGCTTCACCGTCCCGTGAAGTGCGCAGGCAATGCAGCAGATGCGCTTTGCTCCTTCTAGTAGTCCATATCCGCTAACATCGCACTACCAGGCCGCGGCTCCCGTCGTCCCCGTGAGGGCGATGACCGCCTATCTAGGCACGGCGGCCAGGGGTAAGAAAGCTACTTCTTGACCTCAATATTGCCACATGGTACTGACTAGTTCTTAGCGGTTCTGAGAAGCAGGCTGCCGCCTCTTGGGGCGCCACCGAGGGCGAGGCTGAGCTGAAGGACGAGCAGGCTGGCGAAGCCATTGCCAGGTCCGAGCAGAAGGAGGCCCTTGCTGAGGACGCCGCCGGCGAGGAGGCTGCCGAGCCCGAGGACAAGAGCGTCTCGTACGCCGACTACCTCGCCCAGCAGGCCGAGAAGAAGCTCGGCCTCGGCGACCTCAAGATTCGCAGCGCCAACGAGGGCAGCAAGGCCGACAAGAAGTGGCAGGGTGCCACCCAGCTCGAGAAGCAGGACGAGGAGTACTTCGCCGCCAGCTCGGGCAAGAAGCAGCGCGAGCGCGAGAAGAAGGTCAAGCAGACCATTGACTTTGACCCTCGCTACGTCGAGTCTGAGCGTCCCCGAGGTGGTCGCGGCGGCGGCCGTGGTGGCCGTGGCGCCCGCGGTGCTGATCGTGGCCAGCGTGGTAACTTCCGTGGTGGACGCGGTGGACGTGAGGGCGCCGCTCCCATCAACACCAAGGACGAGTCTGCCTTCCCCAGCCTTGGTGGCAAATAGGAAGCCCCAAAGCTCTTCAACGAGGTCGCCTTTTAGTAGCGTCGGGTGTTCTTCTGCATGAAGCAAAGGACACTAGATGACGTTGCGGCCCCTCACTCGAGTCATTCCACCTCTTAGATGATTTTATCATGAATTATTAAAGGGCGGAATGAAGAACCTGTCTCACAAGTCTCGTCTTTGATGAAAGTTACCAAAAGGAACAAGCAGAAGAAGAAGAAAAAAAGAAAAAACATGGTAGTGCTGGTCCCAGTGACGTTGTGTTGGTGGTCTGTCGGTTTTAATTCCCCTTTACACTATTCGTACGGGAGTAAACTGGCCTTACTACAGAAATCTTTGCTGGGCGTGAAAAGGAAAAAAAATTTAAGGGGGAGCTACAGCGGCGGGGATGGCTTAGGTATGAAATCTGATTTTTTTTCCCAACTGGCTCTATGTAGTTTCAAGGTATACCTAGGTTTGTTTTTTTTTTTTTCACTTCGAAACTTGGGGCTTAGGTATACTTTCCGGTTTCCGTACAAATGAAAAGAATTGAGTTTTTCTCCTTTAATCTTTTGATGCTTATTCATGATTCTTTGGATGGGTCTTGGGTGAAGTGATGTGCCGTGGACAACGTAGACGATGCCCTCCAATGACTGACAAAAGCCTTTATCACGATTCCAATTTCCTATGCTGAAACTTAAGCCTTGATAATCTTCTCGAGCTACTTCACAACCGCATCATCCCATCTCGGCCGTGCTGGCACTGCCACCCATATCACTTGGTCCGCAGACCAGAGTTAATGGATTCTTCCCTCACAGCGGCTTCCACGGCCTTGGCCTCATCAGGTAGGTTCACAGAATATCACAGCATAATGGCCACGGAGAGGATTATGATGGCAGGGTTTGATGATGCGCCCTAGCCGGCAATGTCCAGCGCAGAACCTATGCCAACGAACCGACGTAAAATGAAGAAGAAAAAGGAGAGGGGAAAGACATTGCCGTGACTAAGTTTGTAGATATCGTTGCACTTCCACTATCCATCCGCAATGCCGCTCAAACTCGCGGGCACTGGGAAACAACACAATGCTCCCCAGGATAACACTCGCCTCATCCGAGATGATATCGCCAAACAACTGAAGTTCGACGTAACCACCACACCATTCAACCCCGTAAGGGGTCTTTGCCCTAAATCATAGCCGCACTTTCGATAAGCTGATACTCGACCTTTAGATCTGGAAACTCCCTTCTTAAACGTTTCTGTCATGACTTTTCTCCACAATCGACTCGTTGCCAGGAACAGTCGCCGACATCGGCTTCGTTGAGAACCAAGAGTATTCTACAGTATTTGGACTCTTTGTAAAGAGCCGCGGATCGCTCGCCTTTGCTGATGCTAAATCACAATCACATTGTCCATTTCTCTTTTGCTTGTTCCAGAGCTCATGACTGAGCAGATAATGTTTGAATTCATTTATTTGATAGCTGGACTCATGTAATGTATCCATCGACCTCTCTATCGTACTAGTAGTAAACCAGATTTCCAGATGACGGACAGATCTTGCCTTGTATAGCGTGAGACAAATTGAATGTGGATGTGCCTCAACTCAAGTTTCGTGTGGACAAGTAATAGAACATCCAAACGCCTGTTATGAGGTCATGCTGTTCCGTTCCTCGGGTTGTCAGCTTTTGGGGTTTGCAGTATGTACTAGATGGCATGTGTAAGTCCACCGTGCTCGAATGGCCAGAATCGAGCCTTTGGGCCAGTCTTCCATTTCTCCTTTGGCCACTTCCTCATTTCAATTACATAGAAAACTTTCTCTTTTGCTGGCTGTCCCCATGAATCCTTTCGAGATGCAGTGCAAGCTAGGTCATTCATCATCGCAATGACCGGAATGATTTGCTAGCGAGAGGCGAGGACGCCACGTCAAAGTCTATCCCATGACCTCGCCCTGTATCCCGCAAGCGTCCCCCTCTCATGTTCGGCGTGTTCGCACAGAAAGCACAGATATATACTCTAGGCTGAGATCGCTGATTGACGCAGTTGCCGTGCTGCCACATTTCACAAGATTCACTACTTGTGGTCAGCTCAAATTCCGTCTTTGTGTTCAAAGTGTGGAAAAAAATATGCTTACCATTGAACCAAGAATCCATTAAAGTCATTCCTGTGACAAACGCATCTGACTTCAGGTCCATCCGTGGTATTGCCTGAATCCGTCCTGGTCGGAGAGATGGAGTTGCCGTGAAAACTATTACCTCCCACCGGGAACAGTCTTTGGTGCTTTCGATTTGACAACTTATTGGAGAGCTGTTGCCTGTTCTCCTTAACTCTCAGAAGCTCGCTAGCAGCATCACCTCCTTCATCCTCTCCCTCATTCATCACCGTCTCCGCTTCGCTCTCCCCGTCGTTAATCATGCCATTCGGGACGTCAGAAGTCGTCAAGGTGCTGGTGCTTTTGTCGCTGATGCTACGTCGCGAAGGATGAAAGATGGAACCCACAGGCTTGCGAGGGTCTGGAAGGGCGAAAGAGGCGTTGAAGGAAGTGTTTCGGCTCGGAATGATGATTGGCTCGTCATCTGATGATGAGCCATCGAGTTCATCATCCCACTGTTGCAGGTCGTTGGTGGAGAATGACCGTGGGCCTTCGAGTTTGGATTCGAACGTATGGATAGGATTCGTCGCCTCTGCGTGAGCGCGGCCGTCATCCCCAATGTAGAATTTGACTGACGCCCTCGATCCTGGGCGGGAGGCAGACTCCGGTATAGAAGCCAGGCCAGACAAGCGGTTCTGCTTCTTCAGTGGGGAAATCCTCCCTGATGATCGTGCAAGAGATCGGCCAGCATCCGCTCCCAGTCCATTCCTAGCAGAAGAAGCCGTTCGAGGAGCGGATGGCTGTGACACCATGGCACCACGGCCAGCCGACTTCCTTCCTCGAGTTTCACTTTGACTACGCGTCAGACCAGGCCGAGGTGCTGACGGTTTGACAGGAGAGCTAGCGAAGGCTCGATCGGGCATCTTTCCACTCCTCGTGTCCTTCATGCCAGCGGTTCTCCGACCACCTCCAGAAGCGGACATGGCCTTCGTAGTTTCGGCAATGGCGTTTTCGGCTGAACCAACAGGATTCAGGGGATTAAAATTTGCGTCTGTTGCGGCGCTTTGTGGGCGACTCGAAAGAATCCCTGGATCTACCACGCCCCCATTTCCCATCATCCCGAATGAGTTGTCCATCGTCATGGAGCCGGTCATGCTGGTATCGATTGGTCCTACAGATGCTTGGCCTGTTGCCGGAGGCTTGGGCGCTAGTGCTCTCGTCTTTCTACTCTGCGTTTGGTTCTTGCTCGGTTTTGAGGCCGGCAACGGTGGCTGCTGAAGGTCCTGGAACATTTGCACATCATTATTCCAGTCGAACGAGCCGGAAGGACGGTGATGGGACATGGAGTCTGTGGGGAAGAGGTTTGCCGTGCTGAAGTCCATGTCCATAGACATGGCCATACTGGATGGATCCCAAAAGTTGTCAGGGGCTGTCACCGGGGCGGAGAGAGGGTACGAGAACAGATCGCCAGGGCTACCGAGCAGTCCGCTAAGATCTTGCGGTTGGGACGTGCCCAAGAAATCTGGGTGGACATATTCTTGGCCATCTTGCTGCATAGTGGGCTTCGAAGCGAGCTTGCGCCTGTCCTTGCGACAAGTGGGAGGCGGCGTGGCCGTCTGCGTCGCTGTTGCTCCTCTAGATTTCACCTGTCTGCTGTGTTCGTCCGCAGCTTGAACAGAGGGATCCGGGCTTGCAAGAGATCCGAGATGGGGGGTTTTAGACTTAGGGGCGCCTAATGAGAGGGGCGTAGATGGGAGCTGGTAGGCAGGGTCGGTTGGCGGCAGCTGGATATTTGGATCGAGGGACAAGTGTGTTGTTGCATGAGGCGAACGATCGGCGTACGGACTCCCAGAGGCAAAGGCCTGCGGGCCAGGCTGACTTGCCGGAGTCAAGATGGCTGAACCGTCGAATGGGCCGTCGGTCCCCCGCAAGTTCCCAGGCGTTGTATTGAAGACGGAGTAATCCTCGGCAAAGCGTGGGGTCCAGGAGCCGAACTCAGCAAACGGAGCTTGAGTTTGCTGAGGCGTTGCGAAGACTGGGCTGGGAAAGGTAGCAGAGGATGGAGTCTGCTTAGGGGTAGGCGGCTGAGCATTCGGATCACCAAAGCTGCAGGGACTTGGTCAGCCGAGACATTACATTCAAGAAGATATGTTGAGGCGGGCTTGCCTGGAAGTTGGACGATCCCCACTCATAGCAACTCTACCTTAGTTCGGGGAGGAGGAACGCAGGGTTTGAGAACTACCACATGGAAAGTGACTACTGTCTTTCGAATTCCAGTAGAAGTAGGTAGAAGTAGAATCGACGGCCTGGGTCGAGGAGATACTTTGGGTTGTACAACAAGCTTGGCCAGGAGACGAGGATTTTTTTTCCGGGGATGAATTTTGTATTTTCGGCTCTCGAGTGGGTATCTGAATTGGGGCTCGAATTCAAGATGGCAATGGTTGTAGAAGTCGGAGGCGGAATAGAAACGGCAATGAACAGTCGAAGGGAATTACAACGTGAGTTGATTGTTTGTCTAAGTTTGTAAAAAATGCTGTGCTCATTAAGGGACGAAAGTCAAAGGCTGTCGTAGTCAAGGCTCATGAACGGTCGAAACAGCAGCAGGCGATCATTAGGTAAGGCAAGGTGGTGAACAGGTCGATTCGGGATGTCTAGAAGTCAAGCGCTTCGTTAGAGATGGATCGAAGAGTCGAGGGCAAACAGCCACAAGTGGTTCCTTGGGGGGAAGCGAGAATGGAGATGGAGACGTAGTTGGAATGGAAATGGGAATGGGAATGGGAGAGGGGCGGAGGGGCGCCATTTGCGAATAGCAGGGCGCTTGGAACATGGAAGGCAGCTAAGGTAAGGGAAGACTAAGGTAGGAGTAAGGTACTCACCAAGGCTGTATTCGTGCATGCAGCTCCTTGACCCGTGCGAATCGAATGTCTGGTAACAGGGCCTCTGCTGTCCAATAGTCTGAGGATGTCAGATTTGGAGAGTTGAGGGGGGGCCGGGTTAGACCGAGGGCCAGAGACTAGATCTGATAATGACTGGATGGGCGAGAGAGAGGGAGAGAGAGGAGGAGAGAAGGTAGAGAGGGTCGGCAATTATCAAGGTGAACTCTTGCAAAGGCCAAGAAGTAATTAGGGAAGAATTGGGAGAATTTTGTTTGCTGGATACCTCTAGTATTGCCTGTGGTTTGGCTGGTTGGCGGTTGCTTGGGTGTACGCTCAGACCCTGACCCGGGCTTTCTTCCCCTCGGTTTGTGCAGCAAGTTCCTTGTAGTATTACTGTAATATGTGCAAGTACGTACTACCTAGTAGTAATTATTATGTGCTTGCTCCTTGTGCGTGCAAATCCAGCATAATTAACAGACAGCAGACAGCAGACAGCAGAAATGACAGGGTCTGTACCTTATTGGTAAGGAGGAACTTGTGGTCCTGATGGAGCTGCAACTGAAGCTGGAACGGGAACGGGAATTGCTGAAAATGGAGCGCTGATGGTATAATTGAGGACGATAGCCCTCCACCAAGCCAATGACGAGAGATTCTATTTCTTTAGTCTGACGGATGGTGGTATCGCCGCCTGGTTACAGCTAGGCAGGCAAGCCGGCAAAAGCAGCAAGTTAAAGCCAGTTTAGCAAGCTGAGGAGTCGATCTCACATGGGAATTCATGGATTGATTGGCCTGGACTTGCGCTCTAGACTTGAGCTTGGGGCCGCTGTGTGGGACTCGGCCACTGCTAGTTAATCTAGTCACCAGCGGAGCGGAAGGCCAAGCCTCTGCTATAGCATTGTTTCTTTGAAGCACAATGGATACTACGACTTGTAGTGCTCATTGTTAAGGCATCTTTGTCCAAATAAGCCTCATAATCAATTGTAAGCTAAGCGATCATGTATTCTATTCTATTTTATTCTTTGGGATAAGCGGTCAATGTTGATGATAATATCCAGCCATCCATCCAAAACGGGCTCTTGCCAATACCTTGGAGGCAGCCCTATCAGCTGCAAGTGCTAACGGGAAAATGAGGTAGGTGCAACCTAAGATTCCAGCTGACTGGCGGGGTCGCACCCGCCCGTTGTCCTCGTACGTGTGTCCGTCGCTCCTTCACGCAGGAACAAGGCACGGGAGGATCGAGGTTGTACCTTCCACGTTGAGCTCCAGCACGAGCACGAGCACGAGTACGATGGTTCCTGCCTCCACTGTTCAGAACGATTTCTAAACAACGTAGGGAAAGTCAGAAGAACGTTCAAATTCTAGGAAGGACCCTTCAGACCAAACTTGAACCAAAATCAGTTGATCCACCACACAAACTACTTAGTAGTATGTACAACTCCTGTGCTGCTCTTATTATCATCATCACCATCTTCCTCGAATCGTGCTAGCTTATGGCGTCAGCCCAAGCTGATGGACGTCCCCCGCAGAAGCCGATCCCAAGCACGAGCGTATGCTGTGGCTAGCAAACATGGGCATGGGCCATTCGATCAGACGACGGATCCCTCAGCTCACTTACTATTGTCATCGCCACCAAAATCGAGCCTTCGAGACCTTGATACCCTCGTTCCGTTTCAGCACAGCATGATATGGCGTCGTACAGCCGAGAACACCTTTTTTCCCTCGGCGCTTAGCGTCTACAAGTACTCATCTGAGTACGTCTGACGCCGAATATCATCACTTAACTCCAGATCATTCTATCTTTATTTTTGGTATTTCAACGCCAGCCAGTTGGTGGTATGCTCGGTCTTTCCGTCCCCGCTGGCATACCAGATCGGCCCGTGTTTGATCATCTCTTCTGACCTTTTGCCCCGGAGTCAGCCAGGCCTCCCTGGCCGAAATCAAATGACGAGCGAGGAGCAAAGAGCTGAGCAAAGAGAGAAGTCCGACCATGATTATCTGCAATTCGAACAGACTTTGGATCCGTCCACAATAGCGCACAATGGGACGATGAACATGGCTCCATCGGCGAGCGTGGCGGCGCCCTGCAGCCCGATACGGCATATCACCGGCCAACCAAACCGGCTTAAGTCCAGCGCCATCAAACGCGACCGTTGGCTCTAACATCGGAGGTAACGGCCAACGCAGCACCAAGGTAGGCCCAAAGAGGACATCCAACTCCGGTCACATCACTCCAAGACTACAAGCAAAACTCCGTTGCCGCTGCAACAACCATTTGGCAGCATTCATCCTGCGGTGACTGGACAGGCTACCGATCCTCAGCTTTAACTCTAAGCAACTCTTTTGCTGGTCCTGCTCATGATAGCGTGGCATTTCGACCCCACAAGACTTATTTCGTCCCGTAATCCACGGACGATGTACCGATTCACGGCCGGGCTCAGGATCCTGTGCGGAGTGCCTTGCAGGGTCAAAAGTCTTTTCTCTGACTCATGCCAACTTTGGGTAATGCATAATAATCCTCCTCAAACGATAAATTCCCATGTTTGTTTGAGGGCGTTTTTTTGCTAGCGTTGCACAATGCCATGTTATGCCAAACCACGAGCACTACTGCTAATAAAGTACTAGCATATTTGCCAGATCTCGATCTCTGCCCCAGACCAGCAGAAGCTACTGTGTAGCGCACTCCGCTATTCAGGTACGCCGGGTCATACACGGGAGCTCCTCTCGTAGAGCAGCCTAGACTGAGGAACGGACGCCTCAGCTTTCATTTCCCAAAACCTGCCCGACAGACATTCGAGCTCGGCGTTTCCGAGCCTGGAAAGAATATCCGCGGCCGAAATTGTCTTTAGGCAAGTTTCCTTACTCTCTATAAATACATCTCAAGAAATCTAAGCCAAACTATCAGAGGGAGTGTCAAGTAGGCACCCCAGTGGGGAAGCGACCGAGCGGCAAAGGTTGATTGCACCTCCGAATCACCGTACCTCCGTACCTGCATCGTAATATCTTACATCTCCCGAATTGACTATCGGAATCCGCCGGATAATTGATTCATCACAAAATCTCTCACCGCCAGCTCGAGAACGCAGCAGTCCGCCCAACTCGGTACAGGCTCTCATCAGCCTCCAGCTGGCAACAAAGGCACACAGCTGTGGGCGACGTCTAGGTACGTCAGATTCATATTATCGTAGGTATAGTAGAGAGTGGTATTATTCCCCTAACCCCGATAAGCACAGCCGAGCAACTTTCGAGTGCGCCATGCAGAAGTAGCAGCCACAACCAGTGCAACTGACCTCACAGTCATTTCACATAATGATCGACTGAGTTCAGAGTGCCCGCTAATAGTTAGTTGAGGGATACGAGGAGATCGGTCAAGTACGTACGGCATGCCAGCTCCACACGTGCTAGATAATTCAATCTTACTTCTATCTAGAACAGGGGTTTGAAGTGCCTCCTTTCAACCCGAACATGCTACCCTGAGCCACCCGTTAGTCCCTGAACAACATCAAAGACATTGACCCAGACATGTCGCCCCTTTGCATCATTTGCATTGGAGGGAGGGGGAATCGAGTTGACCCTTTGAATCGCCTTCGGCTCTCGGCAGATGACAGGTCCATGAATCGAAGCCCACAAAAAAGTGAAATGTTGCTATGCCTTACGTACCAGACTTACATGGCGGCCCAATGCCCACTTTCGTATTTTACCCCAAGCCCAAGGAGAACAGGGCGGGAACCTTGCATAGAACAAAAGTCACGTTTAGCTCTAAGCCTAACCTCTACCGTTCTAATTGCCCGACACTTGTCAATGTTATCCACGTAATCAGTTCGTATACAAACGTGCCATTGAAGCTCTCAAGGAAGCTAGTGGCCTTATGCCTCGCTCTAGTGTCACTTGCATATTCGAGCTAAGAGTTGGGCATGAATCCCTGTGTCTCTCTGTATTTCTGCTTGCTAGCAAGAGACAGCGGGACAGGCAGAAAGAGGGTTACGAACCGCATTGACAGCTTTGAGGCCTGGAAAGTGGGAGGATATCCCCCCCGCGAGCGAGCAAAGTGAGGCGTGCCTTAGTTAGTTAGCCCTGGTCTCGATCGAGTAAGGCTTTTGACGTTACGCTTGAAAATGCATGAAAGCCTTACCGATGTCGTACATATAATACTGCATGGTGCATGGTGCATGTTGTATAGCGGATGTGGCGAAAGAATAGAAGCGGCTCCCGAGATCGACAAAATATGGGGGGAAGGAGGAGGAGGGACGTGGCAATGCTGCCTGATGGGGTGCAGTATCGACAGATGGAGGGTTACTCGTAAACCGCTTGTGTTCTTGCGGTGTAGATAGATAGATGGGGTTTCGATACGATGTTTATATGAGGTTGGGCAGGGCTGATTGACGACAGACTAAGGTAGCTGGGCTCAATTGACTGCCCAAGTGGCAAAAAAAGCAAGAAACAAGCAAGATTATTCGTCAACATCTTTCATTCGGTGATTTCTAGCTAAATCCCAGTTTTCTCCTTTCTTTCTTTCCCTCACATTTGTCCGCGTGGCTGTCCAGCAGTCCCTCATAGTTAAAATCTCAACTGATATCTCCGCCCGCGCGCCCTGAGTCTTGACAAGAGAAGAAAAAAAAAAACAAAAATGAAAATACACCCCCTCCAGCCAGGGGAGGGGAGGTTTTGTTGACCTTGTGTGTGTGTGATATGCCTTTTGTAACCGGATTCTAACTAAGAGTAATTTCTATCTACCTTTCCAAAAAAGAACAATAATGGCAAGAAATGGATAAGAAAAAGATTTGAAAACAAAATTGCAAAGCACCAGGCAAGTAAAAAAACGTAGAGGACGAGGTATCAAACCGATATGGAATAAACAACAGAAAATAAAAGAAACCTAAAAAGACACGAGTCAAGCGCCGTATAGAAGAAGATACCATCAGGTTATAAATCCCCGCCGGAAGCGCGCAGCACGCGGCACAGCCTCCGGAAAATCTTATATAAATACGGTGCTCTGGGCACCAAACATGACAGAAAACCAAAAAAAAAAAAAAAAGGGGGTTAGAAGAAGGTTATGAAAGTAAGAGTTGTTTGGGAAGCGAGTGTGTCTTGATTTTTCTTATTTTGCCATTCCGTAGACGTTCTCTTCGTTCATTCGTGCAGGTGCCGTTGGAAACACGTTGTATAGGAGAAACCTAAGCTCCATGCGTTCGTCCATTGGCTACCCATCGTCGTCAAAAGGGGACCAAGTATCATGCTGGCCCCTTAGATTGCGTTATGGTAGGGGGCATCTGAAAACAGCAGTGGCGGTTGGAGTTGCGGTACACCGGGGGGCATGGTGCCCACAGGCATCGGCCCGTGCATCATGGGGTTCGTTGTGGGCTGAGTAGGAGAAGGCTCGATCCTACCCATCTTGTTGGCTGATGCAGCTAGTGACTTGTTCTGATTGCCTTCGCGGCGGCGTTTGGCCGTTTCTTTGGCTTTAGGATGCGAGTGGCACTGGGAACGGAATTAGTACACAGGGGATTCTTCTGACAAAAACAGTGTTGTAACTCACCTTGTAAGCGTGGCGGAACCAGGTGGTTCCCTTCTTCTTGTTGCTCACAAGCGCAATCCAATCATTACAGCTGCTGCAAAGGCCCTCCCAAACATCCGGATTACCGTCCATGCGGCGCGTGTCCAGAGGCTCCTGGAAGGGACTGCCCGTAGCCGCGCTGATGCCGTGCGAGAAGGACTTGTCGTACCAGTATGCCGAGTTCTTCAGGACGAGCCACCTCCCAGGCTTGCAAATTCCGCACCATCCCTCACGCTTGTTTCCGTGACCACGAACCCACCTAGGGGTGTACAAGTCGCCCTCGAATCGGAGATCCTGCTCGCGGGGAACCATGTCAGGATCTTCAGGGTTCATGTCCTCCTCGGGGGGAGATGACTGCTCCTCGCTCAGTGCACCAAACAGATCCGGCGGGTCGGACAACTCGGCGTAACGTCGGTGGAGAGAGTGGGCGTCAACATTGCTCTGGAGCATGCGGAAGAGTCCGTGTGACATGAGCGGCGGAGGAGCTTCGAGAGTTCGAGGATCGTTAGGAAGACCTTGAGGAGAGAAGTTTGAGGGAAGCTGCGAAGGCAGTAGCATGCTGTTCCGCTGTTGAATCGAGGGCTGACAAGCCGTGAGGTAGGACGGCTGAGAAGTGGCCATATCTGAAGTAGACATTAGCATCGAGTTTCCGAACTGGTTACCTGGGTGAGACATACGCTGGTGGGCAAGGTGCGTCTCCGGAGGTGCATGATACATCGGCTGGGGCGGCTGCTGCTGTTGCCTTCGGTTTGCCATGGTACCGGTCGACCATCGCTTGTTGTTGCGTAGGCCCTCCAGGCTGTAGGGAGCTGAGCGGGCACTCGGGCGGGGCGAAGGCGAGGCACGGCCGCGGCTTTGCGTTCGCACGAGATCAGCAGTCCGGCCGTGGGCAGACATGCGAGGAGAGGCAACAGGCGAGAGATGAGTCGAGGACATCCACGAGTTCCGGTTAGAAGGAAGCGGGTAATCGGAGCAGAACGATTGGGCGTCCGACATGGCCGTTGAGTAGTCTTCGTACGGGATGTCAGACAAAGCGCCAGATGTTGACATCGAATAGGAAGAACCTGAAATCCTCCGCGAATGGGCACCCTCTTCAAGGTTGAACTGGTATCCACGATAGCCCACAGGCATCGGTTCACGATTCTCCAGGTCGAAGATGGGAATGGCATCGTCGGATGTGAAAGCCTGCCCTATCTGCATGTCTGAAGACATGGCATGGAAAGGATATTGGTCATCAAGGGGCTTCTTACCATAGAAGCCTACAGTGGATGTCCCATGTTAGTACTGAGATTGGAGAAGCAAGAAGATTAGGAGGAAAATGCATAGGAACATACCGTCTTCCACAGATCCCGGAGTTTGCATCCCGGGCTGAGCAGACACCGGCCGTGAAGGCGTACCGACAGACCCCGGGTGATGAACCGATATGGCATTGGGATCTATGGACGCCTGCGATGAGGCATCAACTGGTAGATGGTGGTAAGGCACGCCATCGGGGGCTGACGTCGGCGTAGGATGTGATTGAGATGCTGGTGTAGGCCACGGGTGAGATACCATGGCATCGTCACTGTGCGGTACATCTTCCTCATTCATGGTAAGGACTGGCGGGGTTTTGGGTGCTTCTTGTTGCTGTTGTTGTCTGCGGAATCTATGTTCCGAGTTGAACATATAAAAAGGTTTTGACAACTTGGACCGCCTGAATGACGGGTAAGCGGATGTGATGTCTCAGCTTTTGTGGAAGTTTACACTTACAACTTGAAAGGTGTCGAGTCCATTGTATAGGGAGGGAGGTGATAAGAAGAAGTACAAGGAACAGTGGATCTCGGGATTTGGGGCGAGAAGTACTAGCGATCTAAGGTAAGGTACAAGGACCCGAGGTCAGCATCATTGTTGTTGACGACGGGGCTAAGGCTGCCAACTGTCGATGCCCCATCGGCGTTAGTCCCAGCCTGGTGCTAGTTTGACTCACAGGTAGGGGAACAAGATGTATACACAGAGGTGCTTCGATCACTCGGGCTGGCGAGTTGGGATCGGGTCTTGATGAGAGGACGAGGTGAAAGAGGAAAAAGCAAAGATAGGATAGTGACAGCGTCAAGCTGAAACGAGAACGAGACCAGCTTAGTAAATGAAAGGAAGGGACCGAAAAGAGTAGCCGTTCGAATCGAAGCAGCAGGAGGGGAAGATAAATCGTCTAAGTGTAACAAGCAGAAACCAATTGGCGTATAGGCTGCAATACGACGGACGGCCTGTACTCGCGGTGGATAGAGGATAAGAGGAACAGCGGAGAGGGCGGCCAGCGAATAATAGCAGACGGAGGCCGGAAGAAGTGTCGAGAGCCGAAGAAGGGGAGGAAGGGAGCGTAGGAGTACTTGGAAGCAGGTACCTATAAGAGATGTATTATAAATGAAATCAAGGAAGAGTGAGCGACTGTCAGGTCAGGTCTAGATCTGGGCGGCGAAGCAAGCAAGCAAGCGAGGGAGAGAGAGTGAGAGTGAGAGGCTAGCAGGTCTGCTATAATAATAACAGCTGGAGCTAAAGAGGGTTCCGTGCCATAACAAAACAGACGGCACTGGGTGCTATAGGTATAATAAGACAACGACAAAAAGCTTGGAGGCTTCAAAGCGAGACAGGCCATTGGTAAGATGGGACATCTACCCATGCTGCCCCTGCTGCTAGTTTGCAACGTCGTGGACAGGCGAGGACGGACCAGAAAAGCCTCCTACAAATCTGCAGCCGGGAGGGTCGACGTTGGGCCTTGACCCGCAGACGAGACCAGGGGCCATCGTTGGTGTGTTACATGTGTCGTCGATGATGTGGATGGGGAGAGTGGATATCAGGTTCCGATGGGCCAGGGTCAAGGACCCAGGGTCCATGTTAGATGGAAACACTTGGGCTCCTGGAACGGACTGGCTTCACTGTAGTCTGTGGCCCGTGTGCAGGTGTCAAGCTCAAAATGCAAAGGTTCGAGTCCAAGTTGAAGCAGGTCCAAGCCCCCCCAAAAGCCCTGCTGTCCTATTAGGCCCTGGCCCACCGATCTTGGCCGCCTCGTTCGCAGGCTTGATAGCGGGAGAGAGATCTTCATAAAGTCCCGAACGGTAAGGTTAATTCATTCGTTAGCTTCGACGCAAGAAAGAGGAGCCAGGGTACCTCAAAGTGAAGCGACACGAAGCCAGAGCGTATGTAATTGCTATTACTTTGTTCGAGTACTCGTATACGGCGGATCTTGACGGTCGTCCCGGAAAGGGCCTGTGCTGTACTGTGCTGTGCGCTATGTGCTGTGTGCTGTGTGTAGCGATTAACATGGAGGATCCCAAGTCGACCCAAAAAACTAATGCGGAACATGAGTTGGGGTGCTGGCTGTCCAGAGTCTTGTCGAATCTTGAATGGGCCCGTGGACCACTGAGCGGGTTGCCCGGCTTCAGATGCGATTCGTTCCCTGCAGGAGATCCTTGTGAGAGGAACAGGCTCGCTCTTCTGTGTCTTAGGATCCTCCACAAGACGAAAAGTAAGACTGGGAGAATAGCACAAGGTCAGTCAGTTCAAGTCTTACTCGCACCTAAGCAAAGCAAGGCAAGGCAAGGAAAGGGATTCCGTTAGCCGTTAGCCCGGGGCGGTCAGCGGTCATCGCTTCTTGTGGGGTGACACCGGAGGCCATCCATCATCCATGGTGGTGGTGATGAGCCGAGAAGAAACAGGCCCGATGGTTAATACTCTCTCTCCCCCAAGCCAGGACACAGGCCATGATGGAATACCACATCGCGGCCAGCGTCTCTCTTCCCCTGCGACGGTGGCCTCTACAGGTACTCGTACAACGGCACTGACTGATAATGGTGAGCAAGCTCTAGGCTAGAATATGACAGGAAGCGCTAGTGTATTGCGTGTTAGAGATCCCGGGCAGGGTCGTGTTTTGGCTTTCGTGACAGCCCGTTTGGGGAAGAAGGCTGCCTGGGTGCCAGGCACAGGACACACTGCCACATCCCTACGAGTATGAGTAGGATATTACCGAGCTCAGCGCGCGTACTTTTGTCGCCTTGTCCGAAGGCTTCTTTTGCTCTAATTACTGCCTCGACAAGGTTGTGGTATTAAGGTAGTGGATGAATGTAGTCGCGGTTGTGGCTGTGGCTGTGGTATGCTGCAGCAGTACTGCTATCACAACCTCGTCATACTAGCAGCAGGGCCGAGTAGTAGCTACTGTAATATGTCATGCTCATCCGGAGATACCTTCAATGCGAGGACAAGCCATGATGGTCAGTGGTTAGTGGTCACGGCTATGAGCCATCCAGAACGCGATGGGATGTGGTCTGTACCCTGGCCAATGCCTGCTGTCCCCAGTGTCGAGGATAGAATGTCACCGGTGCAGCCTCCTCGGAGATCACGGGGTCTACACCTCAAGAGCACGGGTTGATTAATGATCGGTGGCCGACTTGGTTGTCGGTCGACAGCTGTCAACGGCTCGATGAAGTGAAGCGTACGAAAGCGCGTAACTCACAGCACGAGGCGCCGGGCAGAAGACTCAGGCGCGGGCAGGGAAGTCTAGAAGACGGTTCTACCGCTATTAGGTTTAGTGTATTGTCGCGAAAATCACCCTAATCGGCGAGTTGACGCGCGGATCACCTAGGATTAGTTGCTAGGACTAATAATACTTAGTTAGTACTTGTAGTAGTAACCATCGTGGTCGTCTCGTAGTGTTACCACTTGGACTAGGACTTGGACGAGTACGAGTAATTAGTTGTCGTAATTAGTGCTGTTCGTGCTAATAACGTGTAGCGTAGCCATCTAGAAGTCGTACGATAATTGCCATCTAGTGGCACACGAGTTTACACTCTCGGACATGGTCAGTCTTGTTGACATACTCGTACATACCTTACGAGTAATGACAAGTGGTGAGTATTTTAACTCCGTTCCCGATGATCGATATACAGCGAGTTGAGCACTGAGCATCGGTTTCGGGACCGACGTCTGCGAGGGAATCCTTCAACAGGCCTTCGACACGTTCGCGCCGACAAAGCCTCAATCTAGCGCGGCGCAAAGTTGATGTCGTGCAGTTTCTGTGCAGCGTCTGTGTCCAGAAGCCAACGTACGAGAATGAATTGCTAGGTAGGAGTTGCTGGGACTTGCTAGGCCTCGCTAGGAGTGCTGGCCGTCCTGAGTCCAAAGCAGGTTTAGAGGTCATCCTTCCCAGTGACAGACTGGCTCATGATTCGCCGTTTACCTCAGCCCTTGGCATCGGGCAGGCGCATCCCAGATTTCCAAGGGGGGGTCGTAACCCACTAGCACCCATCTGAGGAAGATGTGGGGTTCGGAGCCTCGGAGCCTGCCAATTGGCTGCCGCCCCTTCCCAGAGGACCGTTGAGGCCTTGTCTCAGATCTGTTTCGCGGAAGGACCCACCCGGATTCCCAAGACAAGTGCAGACAGTTGCAGTCTGGAAGGCAGGCACGACCAGTACCAGTAGTACCTTAGTGAATTGCAGGCAGGCCCTACAGGGTGGGATGGAGGCTTCCCTTCCTATTACTCAAGGTACCATTCACTGCCACTGCACCTAAAACAACACTAAGCCACTAAGCCACTGCCAGCAACGCACTCTCACGCTTATTAGCCGTGATAACACTAACAAGGTACTATTATTATTCGTACAACTCACCAAGAACCGTCTTCACGCTTGTCTGTCCCTCAGGTGATTGCTATTACCTGACAGAACTAACTAATCCACCAGCCCTCCCATTTTCCCTATACCATGCCTACCTTATTCGTAGAATCGTAGTACCAGGTAGTCCCACCCCGGACACCCGAAGGATCGTATCATTGGCCTTGATTCTTGAAACATTTATCGGCAGAGCCGCCCCGATCAGGAAGTCCGGAAACATGCACAAACTGCCGGGAGCGCGGTACCTAGAAACCAAAACTCAAATCAAAGAGTGAGCACTAAAGGATGCCATCGATAATTTTAGAATGACTTGGTAGTACAAGTCACTTTTAGCACCTATAGATGGGCTCTCTCTCTCTAACCTACCCCCTCCCACCTCCCTCCACAACCGAAAGCCGAGAGGCATGTTCTGGAACTCAGGAACAAGCGCACGGTTGGCTCATGACGACCGTTGCCAGCACGTTGGTCAGCCCTTTTGGTATGACTTGTTCCTGAACGGGGATGGTGGACCCGTCTCAAGCTTTCGTCAATTCAGGTACAGGCCGCTTTACTATGACTCGAACTAACTGGGCTCGATCCTGTTTTCGTCTCCCTTCCGTGACCCCGGATCCTCGCGCCTTCGCGTGAACTTATTACATGGCCGCCATTTTCAGTCAAACCTTGTCTCTTGGTTCCAAGAAAGACATCGTCGACTCGAGGCCGAAAAGTTAGCACGGGCCTCCCAAATTCAAAACACACTATCCCACCCTCCGAGCTCCTGTCGGCACAACGAAGGGGCTTCGTTGGCACGGTCCTCGCACACACAGGCCAGTCTCAAGGTGTGTACTCGCAGACGAGGTACTCACATGTGAGGAGCAACTAATAAAGCTACACACCGAAACCCAGACGCGAATCCATCTTATCTGGCCCATCATAGGCCATCAGTCGTACATGCCGAGACGCCTGCACACAGACCATGGATACCCAGTCTCGCGCGATGTACCATATATCGCAGCTGCATTATTTTTCACATATGTTTCGACCCGACAGCAGCCACTCCCTGTCTTTTTGTTTGCTTCTGTCCCCGCGGAACCAGGATCTTTCAGGTGATCCTCTGATCCCGTAGTATTCCCATGGTCCGTGATTAGCTGTCACGGCTGCAGGTGAAATGCCCGCCTTAATAGTCTGAGCAAAAGAAGGTTCTACAGGAGATCACAGGGGCTCCAAGGCACCGGTCAACTTCCCTTCCCCTTCCCTTCCCTTCTGATGGTGGCCATTGCAAACCAAGCTCTTTCAGATCCTCACAGGGCATGGGTCTTTCGGACTGATTTCGGCCTCTTCACGTTGCACTGGCAAAATCCCTAGGTTTCTTTGTCAGGAAACGGTCTTTTTTCTTCTTCTTTGTTTCTTTGCTGCATCCTGCGAATTGTTATGGCGTTTCCGAAGGGTCCGTTTCTTCATTCTTGGGAGGCCTGCTACTGGGGTTTTCCTCCCCCAGGCAACGATAGTATAGTGACAGCACGCCATGCTACTCTGCAATACTCGAATGTTCCCGATGGGGCTCTTCCGGGTCTCAATTAGTCCTTATTGATTCTCTTCCAAACCTCGTTCTCAGCTGCTGCCAGACTGCTCCCCGCAGCATTTGCCCACTTCTTTGCAGTATCCCAAACACTCTCATCGTCCCCTGCGCCTGGTATGTATGATTGGTTTGCTACTGAAACATCGTGAGCGGTCCTTTGCGCGCTGCTAAACTCTGACGCGTTCACATCCTGATGATACCCGGGTGGATGAGAGTAGCTGTCACCACCAACACCTCCTGGTTGACCGCCAGCAGCTTCCCGTATCGATGTTGGTCCAGGCTGTCCTAGGGTAGATGGCGGTGGGCCCGTGGCTGTAGTACTCGTGGAAGTCCCCCCACCTCCCATGTACGAGGCTGCGGGCGGTGCATAGGACATCTGCGGCGGCATTTGCATTGTTGTCGGCGGTGCTGGCGCCGCGGTTATCTCCGGGTGATTCTGGGCCTCGCCAGCTTTGGGCGGTGGAGGGAGATGGCTCGCCTTGCTCGAAGGCGGTACTGGCACCGCTCCGGGCTGTGGAGCCGGGGGCTCGTTGTCTTGCGTTGGTGTGGGCAAGACAGCGGCGGCGCTGGGCTGAGGCTGCGCTGTAGCCGTCGCTGTCGCTGTCGGAGCAGCTAGAGATGGGGCGGCGGCGGGCTGTGGAGCTGGGTAGCTTGAGCCCGATCCCAAGCCCAAACCTGAGCTTGCGCCTGAGCCTGCGTTCGCTGACGTACTGGCATTCGTAGTCTGCGCTGGTGTCTCATGGCGAGAAGAATCATTTTGCTCTGGAGCGGCGGTCTGCGGTGTTGTGCCTGATGCCTTGGCGGCATTGATAGGACTGGCGCTGTAGACGGGTATTGCTGGCATCTTGAACCAATAGCTAGACTCAATTCAACTATGATGCTGCCGGGACGTGTGTGTGTTTGCACCGGCTTGCGACGGGCTTTGAGTCGGGCGTCTGCTCTCGTATGATGGAGGGTACGAAATAATCGCGATCCTTGAGCGGTGTGATATGCAAGATGCGGTCCAGTATTGATGGTTGCGATTTGCTATGTGAATGCCTTGGAGATGGTGAGCGGCCGTGGATGTTGACAGGTTTGAGGGTCCTGAGGTCCTGAGGCGACGACGTCATAGCCACTTTGAGGCAAAGACAGACGCGGGACGATGGAGGGTCCACGAAGGCGCCACCAGAACAACGATGGCAAGATTGATTCGATTCGAATTGATAGACAAGAATGAAGCAAGAAAAAGGAGTCTTGACCAAAGAAATTGCTATTGACCAGACTGAGACTTAATTTGTAACTGAGTCATTGTGTCTTTCTGACTTGAGGCCTCCCAGCCTGTTACAGCACTACGCCTACCAGAGGGAGGGACGATCTTGCAGTCTTTGAAACTTCAAGTATAGAGTATCATAGCAATCAAAGCCGTACTAGTGATAACACCAAGTTAAAGGTTGTCAATTTGATTCCAATCGACCTAATTGAACTCAATTGCTATGTAGCGTTCCATGCACTCTCCTTTGTCACTAATAGCAGTCCTGCCAGTACTCCTAAGCTAACCTGCAAGCCTGCGAATTTCAACCTCGTACATCATAAAACATGTCGCGCTCTGCCCTCAGCCTATGCCTCCTAATTTGCGAATGGCGATGCCGTCAATGGCCTCATCTCAGCCAGTGAGCCAGACTTTTTAATTTCCTCAACCCCTCTCCCCATCGTACTCGATGGGCCAATGTCTGACCATAAGAAGCCTTCAGGCATATGCTTATCACCACCGTCCCCCGGAACCAGCCCACCAAACAACCACGTGAACATCGCCTGCAAGCCCCATCGAGAGCGCAAAGTCGACGCGTTGTACCAGGGTTCTTTGATGTACTTGGCTTGATGCCTACGTCCCGTAGTCGGGTCTTTCTCTGAAACGGCTTCGACGGGGAAGAATCTGGGGAAAGAGAAGAACCGGATGAAGATCATCCGGATAAGGAGGAGACTGTACGTCAGGAAAGACCCAAAAAGGCTGGGTTCCGGAACTCTATTACGATAATCAGTTTCTTCTCATCCGTCAAGCGGCTTAAAGACCTTGAGCACTTACGCATAGGCATGTCGCATCCGCTCTCCCATAAGCACCAGATTTGCCTGGCGAACAATTGGCCTGGCGAATGCTGGGTAGGCTGTTTCCATCATACCCATCAAGATCTCGCCTAGTACACGAACCTCGGGGAAGGGCTTCATGTACTTGTCTTCATAATCGGAAGCCCACTTGGAAGTATCCTCAATAAAGTCAATCCCGTCTTTCCACTGGTCACGACCCATCACAGCCTTGTAGTCGATGCCCATGAGATCACCGATGTGCTTCCAGAGCGTGCCAAACGCGGCTTTCTCCATGTCGCTCAGCGGCCTATAGTCATACAGGCCAATGTATTTGATTGGGTCGACCATGGATACCCAGAGCACGTAGAGGAAGTCCTCCTCCAAGATCTTACCGGACTTCTTGTAAGGGGCGTGCAGGTAGTTCATGCGCGTGACAGCTGCAAGGAACTCCTCGGAGTGAGGCCCAAATTGAGAGAAGCTACGTATGACTATCGTCAGTGCGTGTTATAAAATAGTAACAGGTGACGGGGTAGAGGCTTACCAGGTATAGAGTATCGCTGTATCTTCGACTCTGATCAATGTCAACTATCATTCTCGTTCGTTTAGGCAACATCTAAGATTGCTCTTACCGCTTTGGCGCTGGGCCATTCTTTGCTAGATCACTATAAGATGTGAGGACCTTGGCGACATTCTTCACAGCATACGTCTGTGTACCAAGCTATGTTAGGATCATGAACTTTGTGTATCAGAGGGAGGGTAGCTACCCTGAGCAAGGCAATACGAAGGGCTATTTCGTATAGGAACGGGAATTCGTGAAAAACGGTTCGTCTGGCGATGTACTGAGCTTGCTCGATGGTCATCCCAGCGAGAGAATCTCGCGTTTGGAAGTTGAGCTTTGACTGCAGTCTGCGTACCCAGTAGAAGCGAAGGCTATTGCAAAGAATGAGATATGCCACAATGATCGCGCTGATGTACGACACAAGGGAGGCGGAGGTCTGGGGTACAAAGTCTTGGAGCTCATCACGCAGCGACGTGAGAGACCTCAAAGCACTTGAAACCAAGGGTTCCTGGTCGATAGCCATGATATTTGGTAGCTGTGTTCATTCGTGAACATTCAAGCAGAAATGTTATTTTAATAAATGCTTGTAAGCATTGTCACTTAAGGTATGTGAGTCTCAAAATAAGGTTCAGGGTGAGGAGGCGCACTTCGCAAGGTCTTTGTGCATTTAAAGGTCAAAGTCCCTGTCCTGGCCCCGAGGTTGGTTTGCACAATACCATGTTACATCCTTACCCCAACATCACAAGATACCCTGTAGTAGCCAGGTGTAAGACATGCGATGATTGTGTTCACCCGGGAACTCGTAGAGCTCGTTCCATAGTTCCGAGGTCTTTCATGAGGAGCGACTGATCAAGTACAGCTCTTACCCGAGGCTAAGTCACTTATATGAACAAAATTATCTAAGAATGGCAAGGAGATCGTCTAATACTCGTAATGCAGAAGCGGGGATAGGTTGGAAAAGAGAGGGGGATATACAGGTCTGGCCACATTTGGTAATACGCTGTATGGCCTGACGATTCACAATTCAAAACCTCACCAGCCGATTGTCGTCATGGTGGGCACCTACTCAGATGCGCGCTCCGCTGATCCGTTTGGACCGGCCTGATGAGCATGCTGTTGTTGGAGGTGTGCGGGCAGCCGAGGTATGTGATGACCGGGATTTCTTATAGGAGGATTGACCCCGCCCGCATCAGCAATTTGGTACTACTATACTTCTGGAATGTAGGCAGTCAACAATGAAGGCGTCTGATATGGAGATGAGACCCATGTTTGGCATATGTACGTATCGAGAGGCTGCGAGGCAACACATAGTAATGTAATTTGAATGACATTGGACGAAGGCTTACAGTGACTGGGAGCCGACATACGGGACGGATTATCATGAGACCGTGCAATCTGACGCTAATCCTAATATAGATCTTTGTATCGCGCTCGGGCTACGAGCGTTTTGGTGGCGCTGGATAACGAGATTCTCGAGCTTCGTCTTTTTGCGCCCTCACCGAGGCAACATTCATAGGTACAGTCCGGTCGCCGCGATTCGGACCACATATCGACCATGGTTGGAAAGGTCAGCGAGAAGGTCCTCCTTCGTGAGGGTAAGTGTACTTGGGTTGAATTGAGCTTTGAACGACATTCTGGACGGCGCAGCTGATGGCTAACGAACTGGGATCCAGGCCTCGAGAGGACCGACAATGGCATGAAGCTTACGAGCTGGCCGGAGGTGGCTGCTATCAACCAAAAGAACTACTATACGTGCGTTGCGACACGGAAATATCCTTATCTCCCCCGGTCTAATGCTGATTCTGCTGTAGAGATTACATGAAGCGGGATGACCAGGTCCTGGCCCTCAGGCTCCAGAACGATGCGCAGCGCGATAGATTGGTGCAAAACGCTCGCGACCGCGACCGCGATCGATTCCTCTCCAAGCCCGCCAACGGCGAGCTCCCGTTGCCCGTACCCGAGATGGCAGAGGAGGATGGTGCAGCAACCCCCTTGACAGGCGGCGTCGACCCGTCCAAGATCATTGTCATCCACCCCGGCAGTCAAAACCTACGAATCGGATTCGCCAACGACGTCCTTCCACGAACGATTCCCATGGTTCTGGCCACAAAGTTCCCACAGACCGAGTCCGAAATGTACGAGGCTTTGCCGCGCCGACAGTTTGAGGCCAAAACTACCGACCAGCAGTACGGGGAGGAGTGGTCCAAAAAGTACCAGAAGATGAGCAGCGAGCTCAAGACGGAAATGCGAGCCAACAAGCGCAAAGTGCTTCCTAACTCTAAAGAGTTAGTGCAGACGTTCAACCGACGGACAGAGGCTGAAGTAATCGAGAAACACAACGATCCTCTCGAGATTGAATGGACCGACATCGATACGCTCAAGGACCCCAGTTCTCTGGCATCATGTTTTGTTGGTAACGACGCTCTTCGGGTTCCTGACGATTCCGACCCTAAATTCAAGCTCTGGTCGCCAATTCGGTGCGGATGGTGGAACGAGGATGCCTACAGCAGTGAGGAGCATCTTTACGATGATTTCGAGACGCTGTTGGACAGGATACTACGAGACGAGCTTGGCCTGACCAAGAACAGCGAATGGCAGCAGTACAGCTGCGTCTTTGTTATCCCGGATCTGTACGATAAGCGCTATGTCGAACAGGTACTGCGGTCGTGCATGACCTGGTTCGAATTCAGCAAAGTCACCTTTATCCAGGAAAGCATGGCCGCAACCTTTGGAGCCGGCTATACGCAGGCCTGCGTGGTTGATGTTGGAGCTGAGAAGACTTCTGTCACTTGCGTTGAAGATGGTCTTTGCAGTGAAGATTCACGCATCAACCTCAAGTATGGAGGCTCCGACATTACGGAGACATTCATCAAGATGATGCTATACGACAACTTCCCATATCAAGATATGAATTTGCGCCGCCGATACGATTTTCTGCTCGCCGAGGAGCTGAAGATGAAGCACTGCACCATGGCACAGGCGGACATTTCCGTTCAGCTATATCAATTCCACGTCCGAGCACCGAACCAACCCACACGTAAATACCAATTCAAGACGTACGACGAGGTCATTCTTGCCCCGATGGGCGTGTTTGAACCCTCAATATTTGACAACAGCACGAAACTGAGAGGTCGACGGAAGCTTGTTGAGCGTTCTTATAACGCATACGACGTCGACATGCCCGATGACCCTTCCTCGGCTGCGCAAGTAGCAGTGCTGGCCCTTGTCAAGCCGTCCATTGTGTCCAATGCCAACGGCTTCTCGCAATCTCAGCCGGATGTCTCGACCCCTAGCAAGGAAAAGTCACAGCCATTCAACTTCTCCGGAAAGGGCGATGTCAATGGCACACCCATGGGCTCCCACGCCGGCTCCCCGGCTCCCGAAGGAGCCAACACGCCGGTGCCAGCGCCATTCGTCTTTAGCAACGGGAAGGACAAGGATGCTACCAACGGTGGAAGCCCTGCACCGACGGGTTCCCGCGCCGCCGGTACCCCGGTCCCAGGTCAAACAAGCCAAGCATCACAGCCTCCTGCGGGCATGTTTGTCGACTCTGCTTCCAGAACAGCCAACGCCATGGCGGTGGAGAGAGACTCAGTGCTCCCCACTGCACCGCTGGACATTGCCATTTTGACGAGTATTCAAAACGCTGCCAAGGGTGACGACAAGAAGCTTCGCGACTTGCTAGGCAGTATCATGGTCATCGGTGGTGGCGCCAAGATACCTCAATTCACTGTCACGCTGGAAGAGAAGCTGAAGCAGCGTCGACCCGACCTGAATGATAGGATTCTGGTCAGTCGAAGCGCTCGAGACATGGACGAACAGGTCGTGGTGTGGAAGGGCGCCAGCGTCTTCGCTAAGCTCACCACCAACGACTCGTGGATTACGCCGTTCGAATTCGAGCGACATGGAGCGAGAACACTGCATCACAAGGTGCTATGGGCTTGGTAGACGGACCATAGCTTGATTTCTGGGTAAAAAGGTATTGCAATACACTACGAACGGAATGCTAGAAATGTCTGTTTGGTAGGAATGGGTTCCACCGGCGTTGGAAGGGTTTACTCTGGATTGGCGGCGTACGGCATCGTCGCAAAGCGAAAAGCGAGGAAGCTCCTCAAATAACCGCAAGGGAGCTCGTCTTTTAATCTTTTTAGAAGTTCAATTATACAGGCAAATGACTCCCGACGCAAATATATGAACTTCATATTGTGAAATGATGATGTTGCTTGTTTTGGATCGGTGACAGCCAGATTAGGTAATGTAAGTCAACAACACTCGTCGGAAGCTTCCGCGTTGCTGCGTTGGGTGCTCTTAGTACATAATAATTTGGGTCGTAAGGCTCGGCTTTCATGCGTCAACACCACCAAAACAACAGAACTGCCCCGTCGGAGGCCGCGATTCTGCAATGTGATTTCCCATTGCCCCTCTTGATCTGTCAATAAACTGTGACTGAATACGATCCGATCGTTGCGGCAACACAATCAACCGCCATGACGTCGTTCTCGCGCTTCGTGCCCTTCTCGTCTACAACGACCAAGCTCCAGGCCATAACATACCTGCTTGGCGTGTCGCTTTTCTCCATCTCCTTCCTGGTCTTTCTCAACAGCTCTGTCTCCTTTGTCATCACCGACCTAATCGGCCAAAAGCATGGCGTGGGTGATGTCGTCGGCACGTTGGGCTTCGCGGACGAGCTTGTCGCGCTGGTAGCTTGCCCAGCGTGGGGGCTGGTGTCCGACAGACTCGGCGTACGATGGGTGTCGGCTATAGGATATACCATCATTGGTATCGCGTTGGCGTTGTTTGTGCAGGCAAAGAATGTGTATCCGCAGCTTCTGCTTGCTCGCATCTTCTTTGCTGTGGGCGCCTCTGCAGCGTACGTTTGAACACCAAGGGAAGAATAGCTGGGGGAAGCAAATGAGTTAACTGACAAGTTTTGTAGAGCTACCATGGTTACCGCGACGCTGCCCGCATTGACCGACGAAAGCGAAGATGCCGACAACGAGAGATCGCCGCAGAAGAAGAATAACCGTATTTCGCGGCAGAGCGTTGCCTTTTCCGTTGAATCCGAGCTCACCATCACGCCCGAGCGGTACACGCGGAACCTGTCTAGTGAAAATATCGCGAGTTTCGGCGAGGAATCTTCACCCGCACCAAGCAAGGCCTCTGCGCTGGCAGGATTTGTCGGGCTAGCTACTGGCTGCGGAGCGCTGGTAGCTCTGGCGTTGCTCCTCCCATTGCCTACGAGGTTTGGCGCAATTGACAATGTCACGCCAGGCGAAGCTGTTTCGTACAGCTTCTACGTTGTTGGAGCCGTGTCGCTCGTTGTTGCCACATTTGTCTTCTTTGGGCTGCGCAATCTGAATGGCGAGGAGGGCAAGGGCTGGGGTGTTCTCCTTGGCTTGAGGAACAAGCATGACCAAGAGTCGGCTTCGTACGAGGAGGAGCGCACGGCAAAAGAGGTCAGTGACGTATTTTGAACACCTTGAAGGCATCATCTAACAGCTTACAGAAAGTCGTCCCGTACATTCATCTGGTGAAAGATTCGGTGCTCTTAGGTGTCACGGACTCTAGAATCACCCTGGGCTATGTGGGTGGATTCGTCGCAAGGGCCTCAACTGTGGCCATTTCTCTTTTCATTCCGCTCTATGTCAACACGTTCTTTATCAGCAACGGGTTTTGCCAAGGGTCACCCCACGATCCTTCTAAGGAGCTGAAAGAGGAGTGCCGAGCGGCCTACGTGCTTTCCTCCATTCTGACTGGTGTCGCACAGCTGGCAGCTTTGATTTGCGCGCCCTTCTTTGGATATATTGCGCGCCGTCAGGGTCGCGTACACTGGCCTATCGTTGTCTCGACTGTTTTCGGTATTGTTGGCTATGTTATCCTTCCACACCTGGATAGCCCTGAGATTAAGAACGTGGATGACAGGAATGGCAGCCCTGCCATCTTCCTGATTGTCATCCTCCTCGGCATCAGCCAGATTGGCGCCATTGTGTGCAGTCTTGGATCTCTAGGACAGGGCGTCCTCGCGGTTGAGCTCCCTCGGACAGCGCACCGAGAGCCGTCGATTGCCCCCGACGAGGACGAATCGGCGGAGGAGAATGAGCCCTTGATCCGGATCTCCACCCAGGAGGACTCGGTCGCCCGGACGCGGCTTAAAGGCTCCATTGCCGGCGTCTACTCGCTATGCGGCGGAGCGGCAATTCTACTACTTACAAAGCTCGGAGGCTATTTGTTTGACAGAGTGTCAACTGGTGCGCCTTTCTACATGATGGCTATTTTCAATGCGATCTTGCTGGTAGTTAGCCTGCTTTTGGATGCGTCGCAGACTTTCGCACGGACGTAGAAGTATACGATAGCGAGAGAAGAAAACAAGATTGAACAACAACGAAGCCGACGAAATTATGAGGCAAAGCGATTAGATTGTGCCGGAATACCCTTGGTTTACACTGTCCTCTTTTCCCATTCAATTTCAAAGTCCAGCCAAAAACTCCTTTTCCGTGCCATTTCCCCCCTCGTTTTAGTCAGAGCCCAGCTCTTTTCTTCAACCAACCCAATGCCTGTCCGTCTCTTGTTTGGTCTCCTCCGGAATTGCCAATCTCAATTCATCCCCTTTCTTAAATCCCCTTCTTCCTCTCCACCCACATCGATCTGGCATTAGTGTTGTACTGCCGCAACAGGTCGGCATCACGATTCACGTATGGATGCAACATGCCTTTATTCTCTACACTCGGTGGTGCAGGAAACTCATTCCCACGAAGGCTCGGAATGGGCTGTGGGCTCTCAGGGCAGTAAGGAGAGCCAGTTGGCAGCAAGTTTGGCATGGGCGGCAGCGTATCCTCGTCTGGCGTTGCGCAGAAATAAGGGCTCTGTAGAAGCGCTCTTGTGGGAGGACGACGGGTAAACATTGCGCGATGGTATTCGCTGTTCAGTTCGCGCATGAATTTCTCGTCCGGCCCTTTGCCACGCCGAGAGGACTTGGTGCGAGATGCAACAACATTTTGTTCATCCTTGGCGTTGTCCGGACGTCCCTGTCGCTCATTGCTCGGGGTAGAACGTTTCCTTGGTTGGCTCGCTTGAAGGGACGTTGCAGGCAGCTCAGCAGGAAGGCCATTTGGGGGTGATTGGCGTTGGTAGCGGCTTCTTGCAGCAAGCCCATTGTCATGCCTGCTGGCAGGGCTGACGCGAGACATAGGATCAGCAGGCAGCTCAACAGGAGTGCTAGTTGAAAATGGTTGGTGTTGCTCGCAGCTTGTCGCAGCAAGTTCGACGGCCAGAGGGACAGGCTCAGCAGCTAGTTCCATTGGGGCATCGAACGGAGGCGCTTGATACTTTGTCTCCAAGGCAGCAAGGTATCCCATGCTTGCACCTCGAGAGAAGATCTGGGCATGGAGATGGGCATCATCGCGCGCAAGCGAATGCTGCTTCTCCTCAATGAATCTCCTTTCTGTGCTAGCGACCGGTGCTTGAGCGGGAGGACTGGTATTACGACGACGACGTTGAAGACGCCGTCGCGCTCGAGTCGGCTCATGGACGGCCGAACGGCGATGGGACCTGCCATCGTCCGACACGCGGAGGTTGCATAGAAGACGCTTAAGCATGCTTCCCGCCATACTGAACACAAAGAGCAAAGTTAAAAACAGAACATGAAAAAAAAAATCACACACAAAAACAGGAAGAAACGATGCGATCTGAAGAAGAGTCGCAAGTTAGAGAGTCGTGGATGAGTCGTAGGTTCAAGAGGAAAGATTGAAAGATCAGAAATGGACTTTTGGCATTGCATCTTATAGATCTATCTGTGTTCTTAGAATAAGTTGTTCTGACGGTTGTCTATTGACTGGAACTCGAACTGTGCTTGATTTTTGGAGCGTGTGTTGAGAGTTCAGGAGTTCTGTTGCCTTTTTATCGGCTTCGTTGAACAGTTCTTATAAGAGAACATCCAACGGAGAAAGTTGCACGGCAAAATTCATGGAATGGAGCATAATATACTGCACTTGGGACTTTTGGACTCATTCACCGTCTATGGGGTTATGTATCGCCTTATCCAACCAATTCAGTAGTGTTATTGGATCCATGTATCATATAGGGGTTCAAACACTCGAGTCACTGACTTTGTCACTCGACACGAGGCCCGGTCTTTCAAGAGAACTTCTTAGTACACGAAACACGAGTATGCAGCAATCACTCCATTTCGAATATAAGCCAGTGTGAGAACTATCGGAGTCAAAGATAAATCATCTAGGCTTGACCGTAGTTTGCCTTCACTACAATATTTTCATTCAGTATCACGTCTTTGTAGGCACTTATTCGAAGCTTTCGGTATGAAATAAGATTCACACGAGCGCATCGTAAGACAAAGACTTATCTTCATTGCAATTGGATTAGGAGACTAGGGCCGAATCTTGGAGTTCACCTTTGTTTGTCCAGGGTTGTTAGAGTGGGGACGAATCAATTGGTACACATTAGGAAGCTTGTCTTACAAAAGGCGTAGCACTCGGTCAATTCACACAGAACCCGAACACCATCAACGTGAACATTGCAACATCGCCAACTACTGCCGAAGACTGAGAAAACTGCTTCGACGACCCGATCAGCTAAGGCCACTCATGTCATCATGGGCTCCAAGACTTTGGAGAACGAAGAAGGCCCAAATGGTGAGCGCGGCGCAATTGCCAGCACCGTTCGGAGACCTTGTTTATCTGCTGACTCCAACATTTAGGCCACACTCCCGGCTCGGAAAAGCCACTCGCTGTCGGCGGTGAACCGCGCGGCGCTCACACTGCCAGGGAGGGCGATGGAAACCTGGGCGACGATGGTGGCGATGATGACGATGATGATGCGGACGAAGACGTCCAAGCTGGATCCGCGTCGCTAACCACACCCGGGGCTGCCTCTGACCAAAAGAAGAAGAAGAGGAAGTCTAAGAAAAAGAAGAAGAAATCAAAGGCGAGCAAGACTCAGACGTCGCCGCCTCGTGTGCCACTGAGCGACTTGTTCCCCAGCGGCGAGTACCCTGTGGGAGAGCTTCAGCACTACGATGCCACCAAGGCGAATGTTGCCGATGAAAACCTGGCTCGCACTACTGGTGCCGAACTGAGGTATCTCGGTCGCAAGCAGCTCGAAGATGAGGGGTTTCTGAGAGACTACCGTAAAGCCGCCGAGGTGCACCGACAGGCCCGCCAATGGGTCCAGGATACCGTGAAGCCTGGCCAGACGCTGTTGTCTATCGCTGAGGGCATCGAAGACAGTGTGCGAGCTATGCTCGGAAACGCTGGACTTGAGCGGGGTGATAGCCTAAAGTCTGGGATGGGATTTCCCGCGGGACTGTGTTTGAATCATGGGGCTGCCCACTACACTCCCAATCCAGGCCAGAAAGACGTCGTGCTGCAGCATTCCGACGTGATGAAGGTGGATTTTGGCGTACATATCAATGGATGGATCGTTGATAGCGCTTTCACCATGTCGTTCGACCCCGTCTACGACAATCTTTTGGCGGCCGTTAAAGCTGCTACTAATAGCGGCATCAAGGTAAGACTTTCCCTTCCTGGTGGTTGGTGATTCCTGCATGGTAGTAGAGATCTAACCAAGACTCTAAGGCATCCGGAATCGATGTTCGCGTCAGCGATGTGAGCGCTGCCATTCAAGAAACAATGGAGAGTTACGAGGTTGAAATCCGCGGCAAGACTTTCCCGGTGAAGCCGGTTCGCAACATAACCGCCCACAACATGTTGAAATACCAAATTCATGGCGGAAAAAGTATCCCGTTTGTCAAGAACACTGACCAGACGAAGATGGAAGAGGGAGAGGTCTTTGCCATCGAGACTTTTGGGAGCACTGGTCGTGGCTTCCTTCGAGACGATGTATGTGCCCGACCCCTAATATCTTCTCTGCTTACGTAGGGTATTTGAATTGCTAATGAGAGTGAATGAATGAAAAGACTGGAATCTATGGGTACAGGCTTGAGGACGACACGCCGAAGCAGGTCAACCTTCCGTTGTCCACCGCTAATAGGCTTTACAAGACGATTAGGGAGAACTTTGGCACCATCGTTTTCTGCCGACGCTATCTCGATCGCCTTGGGCTAGAGCGATATTTGGCAGGCGTAAGTTAAGGGATACTTCTACTGAACTGGCTGTACATGACCAGCTGACATACCGCGTCATAAAGATGAACTCGCTTGTCTCCAATGGCATAGTCGAAGAGTACAAGCCACTCATGGACATCCGAGGATCGTACTCTGCACAGTTTGAACATGTAAGTCTAACCACTGCGGGGCATGATAGCTGGTAACTATCGTCACTGACAAATGTAGACGATCCTTTTGAGAGAGTCGTGTAAGGAAGTCATTAGCCGTGGCAATGATTACTGAACGATACTCGTCTTATTTCACTTCGTTTGCATGGGCGACGGCGAGCTCAACCTCACCGTCAGCAGCTCATTCCGGGCGCACTGCTTCAACACCCAGGGACCGCATTTCAAAAATGGAACGATAAAAGTTCGTAGCTCAAAATTCATGTGCACACTGCACTGCAAATCAAGATTGATGTTTCACTATTTCGCATCTTAATTGAAACGTGACACTGTTGAAGGCTACTGTCTACACTCTCTCATCCACAATCATTTCATTGCCGTTCTGCCATTATACACAATGTCATTCATAAGGGGTCCTCCCTCATCATAAGAGCTAAAGCAAATTGAGATTTACACCGTACTACTTGTCCATTACGGCACAACTGCCTCCCAATCCCCAGGTATCCCGAACGAACTTACCCCGCGACTTCATGAAAGGGAGCCATGGTCTTATAGCAATGCCACGAAGCCTCCTACAACAACAACGAAGAAGGCAGCAGTGGGGAGCGCGAGACCATTGGCAGCTGCAGTGGGTGACTCCGGAGACTGACCGTATCCGTCCTCATCCTTCCCCTCAGTCTCCGTAGGGTATGGAGCGGCAGGCGTAGTGTAACCAGGGGTGCTGTAACCAGGGTACTCCTGGACCGAGGTCTTGGTGGAATAATATGTCTGTGTGACGTATGAACCGGAGACGACGTCCGTCTCCGTAATAGCATAAGTGCTCTTGTGGGTTGTGTAGGAGATGGTCTTGGATACTGTGTTGCCAGGCTTGGAGATGGTCTTGACAATGGTGTAGGGGACGGGTGTTTCCACGACCTTAGTTTTGGTGTATGTCACGGTTGTCTCTTCACCGCTGATAGTTGTCACGCTGGTGACTGGGTACTCGGAGGTCAGGGTTGAGTAAGCGGACTCAGTGACGACAATCGTAGAGGGAGTTTCAATGACGGTCTCATAGATGACTGTGGGGACTTTGGTCTCGATGAGCTCTGTGGTGGTGTATGTGACAGTCTTCTCTTCACCCTCTAGAGTAGTGACCTTAGTGGTGGGGTATACGCTGGTGAGTGTCGAGTAAACGACATCTGTCTCCGTGTAAGTGACATCCTCCCCAGGTAGACTCTCATAGATGGTAGTCGGAACGACAGTGACCACGGTGCTCGTGAGTGTGTGGGTTGTCTCGTAAGTCTCTGTAGGACCATAGACCGTCTCCGTGGTTGGGCAGAGAGTCTCGTAGGTAACTTCGACCTCGGTAGTGGTGCCTTCTGTGACAGTTGGTCCAGGTACGGTAGTCACTTGTTCGCATCCAGGGCAGTCTGTGACGATCATAGTTGACGTTGTCAACTCTGTGATCTGGTAGGTACTACAAACATGTTAGCATTTGGAATCCATGTAAGTAAGAAAACAAGATTGTAACTTACGTGCCCTCTTCGGTATAAGTAGAGGTTACCGGGCACGTCGTAACCGTCGTGTAAGTGGTTAGAGTTTGGACATTGCCGTAATCGTCGGTCTCATAATCCCGCTGCAACAAGGGACCCGCGACAACTGATCCCGAAAAAGTGAGGAGAAGAGTAGGTAGCTTCATGGCGAGACGTGGAAATATTGTAGTGGAGATTATATAAGGGGTAATAAAATGTGCGAGAGGTATAAGCAATCGCCAGTAGACCGGAAATCCCGAATCTACTTATACGAGGGAAGGGGGAGCAACTTATAAGGACTTTTGAAAAGCACAGAACCTCTCTTCGAGCTGGCAAAATGCAATATTTACATCTTGGGCAATATGAGGAGGCCCAGGTTACCGGGCCCCTGCCTGGGAACCACATTCATCGGCGGAGCTGCTCAGGTCGCCCTGATCTCCGTGTTACACAGCAGGGAATGCGTAGAACCGGCCAACAGAGCGATGGGAGCATACGGGTACACGCTTCTGCCACGTCGTGATACGAGGTCCGAAAACTATGAACCTTGTCCAGACCGAGCATCGGAACTAGTAATAATCGGGACGTGGTAGATCTTGCGAATAGACGTGATCGGTAGGTACTTTTGGGGATCCAAGAGGGGATTGTTATGCCCTCGTCTTGCTGCATGCTAGGGTTCGATTCAGCATCCGCGGGAACCGCGATGGGAGACTTCCGGTTGAATCGCAACAAAGAAGCATGGCCAGGGACCTAGTTCAAATTGCACTTGTCTCTAGCTTATCGTTGCCTTTGCCCTATGGTTCGACGCATAATGCCAACTTCCCGAAGCGCCAAATCATGAAAAAAGATGAATGGAAATGCCTGGAAGATGCTCTCGAAGTGATGACTGTCGAGATGAAAGGCATCAATCTCAAGACGACTACTCACCCGAAGTCTCGAGCACAAAGTTGCCGCTCATGTTAACCTTGTGCTCTGTGTAAGGCCTCGATCTGTTTGATGTCTGCTCGAATTACTGAATCATTATTCTCCGATATATTGGCTTGCTAAAGATCGGAGCTGAGCCAGGCAATCTTAACCCCGTTACCATGGTCAAGGTTCTCTCAACGGTCGAGCTGCAGGACGCTATGGTCATCCTACTCATGATATTAATGTCGGAGAGCATGGCTTTCACAGTGCTGTAGTGTTGGCGCCATTCGTGGCCCCGCATATTAACACGACGGCGTGTTCTTGTGTAACTGCTCCAGGTTGGTACCTTCATGAGTTGTCGGGTTGTTTGAGGAGAATAATAATCTCAGCAGATCTAGCAAGATTCTATTATGACTCCTGGATTCGCGATCGTTACCTAGAGTTCTGTAGGTGCTAGCTTTTTTTGGGGGGGGGGGGGGGGGGGGGGAAAACCGGGCCCTTAACTGGAAAAACCACAAAAAATTAACACGGAACCCCGTGGGCAAACACGAAATAACCCATACGCGGAAGTTATTTAAGCCCC